>JAWZYT010000975.1:215000-260000 GCA_034508575.1 Petrolisthes manimaculis
CTCCCTCCCTTAATATCATCCCCTTCCTTTAATATCATCCTCTCCCTTAATAATTATCTTTACACATCCTTATTCGTATCACTTCACCTCTTTATATTTATCACCTCAACACCTTCTTACAATCCATCTCCTCCCATTTCAGTAGATTATCCACATGTAATTTCTTTCCTTGTTGCTCCTTGGGATTATATACAGGAGTGGTGGTGTCTTTCCAAGTTTTTTTAAATGATTACGTTGCTGCTATCTTTCTTGTATCTCGTAACTTCGACGGTCTCAATCTGGACTTTATTTTTCCCTGAAGGAGTCTTGTGTGTTGCTATAAAAAAATTGCGTCGATCCTATAACGATAACTGCAAATTTTAGTACTGTACATATCACTTGTTTCAGTATAACCCCCTGCTTTATTTTTCTTTCATTTTTGTTACTTTAAGATCGTCGAGTTGATCCCTGCTGGTTCCTTAATTAATAATCTGGAACAGTAATTTTTTTTTTCTATTCGTTTTGCATTCTTTATTGTATTCTCACTTCCCCATTTTTTTCCCTCACTTCCCCACACATATTTCTTCCATACCTCTCTTCCTTCCCTTCCCATCTCCTTTCCTTCCTTCCCTACCCACCTTCCTTCCCTATACCCACCTTCCTTCTTCACCGCCTTTCCTCCTTCCTCCACCAATACACCCAATCCAGTTCTGACCTCGAGAACTTCCCCGCTGACCGTCTCCCTCCTCACTCTAGTCTCCTCCTCCCGACACAGAGAGAAAAAAGGAAAATATATAATTATTAGAGTAGTTTTTCGCATGAATGAAAAACCGGACTGTAGTATTTAGTTAACTTCCTCCTCCTCCTCCTCCCTCTCTCCTCTTCCTCCCTCCTCCTCCTCCTCCTCTTCCTGTGTATGCGTTAACAGTGGAGGAAATTGTGACGTCACTGCACCGCTCCATGAGGCACCACCAGTGACGTCAGAGACGGTAAGTGACTCATTCCTACCAGGGACTTATTACATCTCATTATTAGTACTACGTAAGGAAATTGGCTTCACACATTCTTGCATCAATGGTATTAACTAAATGAAGGAAGTGGAATGCCCTGTAGAGGTGAGGATCAGTGTGGATATGGAGGAGTGTATGGTGTTGTATAGGGAGACATCTGGCAACTCGACCACTCTTTCCTCCTCCTCCTTCCTCCTGCCTCCTCCCCCGTGCAGACCCGGCGAGGCAGTGAGCGCCGAGGTGACCTGTGCCAGACACTGCTGAGTGGATTGTCAGTTCCCTCTGGACCGTCGGAGGTGTAGTGCCATCCCGCTGCTTCCTCACAACACCTGCATACAACACAACAGTTGTGTGTCCCGTCAACAACAACTCTCCGACACTGACATTCGTGATCCTTGTGTTACTGGCTGTGATTTACTATATATATAAATCACTGACGCTGATTGCCACACCAAGGCAAGCTAGTGACATAGTTTAATTTGTTGGAATAATCGTTTATGAGGTGAACTTTTTAAGGATATAGATGAAGACTTACCGAGTCTGGGTTTGTTTACATACTTGGGATTATGTGACAATTCCTTAAACACCATTTGATAAAATAGCAAACCTTAATTCCGAAGAGATAGAAAACGAGAGACATTTAAAGTGAAAGAACTTACCATTGTGGGAGAAGTGATATTTAATTTTGCGACAAGTTAGTGTTGGCTTTACCATGGCACCAAATGTCCGTGTAAGAGACACCTGGGAAACGGAGAGTGATGAAACAAGCCATGAAGATGTACCCTTCGTGGCTGTACCTTCGTCTGTGCCTCCCTCACCACCTCTGATGTCTCAGTTGCCTGAGTTGTTCCTGCCACATCTGCCACAACACTCCCTCGACCCAGACAGTCCTAACCTCCACCTCCTCCAGCGTCACCGCTCAAGCACAATCAAGCCTCAGGTCAGAAGTCAGAGTGCCAGGTCAACCCTAAAGGTACTACAGGAATTAGAGGCAGAAAAATCTCAAAGACCTCTAAGCATCGAGGAGAGAAACCCCCTGGGACCCATCCCAGAAACCTCCTTACCTGAGGCTTCCACCAGAGCTCCCAAAGAGCTTCCACCACTTAGTACACAGAGCCCCTTGTCACCAGAGAGTCTTGTCCAGGTAACCAATGAACCTACAGTGGTCTCAGCAGGTGGCAGTAGAAGACCAGAGATCACACCCCGACGAAGGCCCACTGTGAGAACCTCCACGTGGCCCCCCCCCACCACCACCACCCACACCACCCACAGACGGGACCCTGGTGTACTGAAGCTGCCGGGTCATGAACCTGAAGCCCCCGCTGATCTGGTCCTCATTCACCACGACAGAGCCATCGACACTCATAACCAGACGGGACTCAATGGTATCTTCGTGAGAGATGACTCCACCTCACTCACAGCAGAAGGTAATGTGAAATGAATTAAAATATATAAACAGTCCTCAGCAATAATAGGTATCCAGGTCTGCTTTCAATAGCCTGATGGAGTATTAAACGAACTCGAACAAGTGTGTATATATGTATGATACAGGATTAGCTTCTTAAATTAATGAGTTCACTGATATGTCAGATGATTCCTAACTCCAGCAAGACCTGGATAAATATTATGGTTTGTGATTGTACATTAACTTGACAAAATAGTTACATGCAGAACAACAACATACGAGGAGGAGAAGTCTATAGCATAAAAATATAAGCACCTCATCATAATCAAAAAGTGTTGTTCTTTATTAAGGGAAGTAACCTTTTGAAGTCAGTTTGAAGTCAATGTATTCCTCCAAACTCATTAATGAAACACATCCTCTGTATAATTTATATATAGAGGAGTTATGTTGTCCCTCCTCTCATAACAAAATATTCCCCAGGTGTTGCACGAAAAGTTATGAATATATGTATGTTTGTTTATTTTCCAGGAAGTAAAACTATATGCAATGTTTTATTCTAACTTTGTATTGCTCCGTTAAATTATTATTATGTTTATGTTCACTCTTAAATGTTTACGTAACTAGGAAGGTGTAATGTTTGCAGCTGCATCATTCATGTCATCTAGTTTTTAACTCCTTCATTAGCGTCGACTTAATTGGTTTGGTAAATTTCTCGTTCTTGTATAGGTTAGGTTTGTTGATAATTGGAATGATGGCATGGTATACTATAAAAATAATATAGTTGTCATTTTCCACCGTGTGTGTGTGTGTATGTGTGTGCTTTGTTTTTGTGATTGTATGTGTGTGTTTGTTTTCGAGTTTTTTTTTTTTTTTTTTTTGTATGTGTGTGTGTTTCTTTGTGTTTATATTGTATTTATTTTTGTTTTTATGTGTGTTAGTTTGTGTGTGTGTGTGTGTGAAGTTTCCCATCTGTTAAACACACGACTGCTTCATCTCGGACGATTTAAAATAATGACACGTTTGATACGGGAAATTGTCCGTGTGTGTGTGTGTGTGTATGTGTGTGTGTGTGTGTGTGTGTGTTCGTGAGGCAATGAGTACCGGTATAGGACTAAAGGCGTGTCCGTTACCACCAGAGGTCACTGTAATCACATGACCTGTGTGTGTGTGTGTGTGTGTGTGTGTGTGTGTGTGAGTGTGAGTGTGTTCTGTGTGTGTGTGAGTGTGGGTGTGTGTGTTCTGTGTGTGTGTGCGGCGCGTGTGTTCGTGAGTTTTATTTACCAGTCACAAAAAAATAATAACATGACTACCGTGGGAACTCAATATTCTACACAATCATGTATGGACGATAAAAAAAATAAAACTATTCACGTATTACACAACACACACACGAAGCAAGCGATTACACTGACCTCTGGAGGGTGATAGAAGCCGGAGGGAAACATGACTCAAGCAATATGTATCTATTAAGTAATATTTATCTATTATTTGTCCTAGGGTGTTTGTGTGGTCTCAGTAAATGTGTTTGTAAGTCTTATGTTTTTGGTCTCCATTCTCTGTTGAAATATATATACTGTATACATATTTTTTTTCACGTTGCATTCAGACTGTCCTTGGTAGACTGTGAGAGTGTGTATGAGTGTGTGTTGTTGTTGTTGGTGGTGGTGGTGGTGTTGTTGTTGGTGTTGTTGTTGGTGTTGGTGGTGGTGTTGGTGGTGGCTATTTGTGTGTATTTACTGTATATTTTGCTAGGGGTTTATGCATGGGTAATGTAAGGATGGGGTTATGTTGCATCAGGAAAAAAACAACAAATCCTGTGTATCTTCTGTTACCTAAACTGTTGTGCTCCATGGCTAAAGGAGTATTGGTATTACATAAGAACACTCACGCAAGCCCACTGACACACACACACACACACACACACACACACACACACACACACACACACACACACACACACACACACACACGACACATATTTGTACAATCCTTTTAAGCAATCATACACTCCACACACCCACACCCACTATTCTATACACACCATACCCCTTTCCCCATACACCATACTTCTTTTCTCATACAACATACCCCTTTTCACACACACTATACCCATTTCCCTATACACTATACTCCTTTTTCCACTCACCATGCACCTTTCCACACACATCATACCTTTTTCCAAACCCACCCACACCATACCCCTTCCCACACCCACCCACCATCCAACCTACACAATACCATACCCTTTTCCACACACACACACCAACCCACCCACAACATACCCCTTCCACACCCACCCACCAACCAACCTACACATCACCATACCCCTTTTCACACACACACACACACACACCAGGATGTAATGTGAGAGTGACTCATTTCCGTGTGTTTTTGTGATAGAGTAAGTAAGTGGCAGGCACGGCACGGGGTGTGGTGTGGTGTGGTCGTCAGTGGGTCAGGATTATAACACTACTGATTAGGTGATGGTTACCCTACACGACTTAATAACAGTGACAATAAGTTAAAGTAGAACGAGTTGGTTATCTTAACACCTTGTTGTCTTCTGAAGTATTAGATATAATTTTCTAACGCTTGAGCATAACTTTGAATGTTACATAAAATACTTCTCTGACACACCAAGCATTGCAGAGTGGAACTGATGATAGAGGTTGACGCACACACACACACACACACACACACACACACACACACACACACACACACACACACACACACACACACACACACACACACACACACACACACACACACACACACACACACACACACACATCTTCATCATCATCATCATTGATATCCAGACTTGTCCCACTGGTTACCAAGATTCTGACTGGATTTTGTTCTGTCAATCTCTGTCTATCAAAATCAGGTTATCTGTCACATTGTCTCTTATTTATGTCCCCCCCCCTCTCTCTCTCTCTCTCTATCTCTCTCTCTCTCTCTCTCTCAAGATTATGTTAGTACATTGAGGTTATTAACTGTTTACATTATATTACTCATACAATAAAACCTTCATTTCTACATTTACATTTCCTATAATTTAAAAGTTTTATATACAACTACATACATAAATATTCTTGCTACAGATTTTTACAATAGATGTTGGTAGGTGTGACGTCATAATACCAGAACTTAGTCCGGGAGAGACGGGGAAAATTTGTTCCGAGTTCAGGGGTGTGTTTACTTTGGTACCCCTGTATATGTTTACTTTGGTACCCCTGTATATGTTTACTTTGGTACCCCTGTATATGTTTACGTTGGTACCCCTGTATATGTTTACGTTGGTACCCCTGTATATGTTTACGTTGGTACCCCTGTATATGTTTACGTTGGTACCCCTGTATATATTTACGTTGGTACCCCTGTGTATGTTTACGTTGGTACCCCTGTGTATGTTTGTGTAGGTTTGTACACGTGACTTCTTCTGGGTATAGCTTCCTCCTTTAAACAACATGTCGTACTTGGAGTTGTAAATCATAATCCCAAACAATTTAAAAAAAGATAAGATAAAAATAAGATAATAAAATAAGATTAAAAAAGATAACATAAAAAATAAGATGAAAACAATAAGATAAAAAAATAAGATAAAAAAAAATAAGATAAAAAAAATAAGATAAAATTTGGCTAGTTTCAAAATCCGTAATAGAGACAGCGAATGATGACGACTTCCACTCATTAATAACGTTGTCGACACCCTGGTAGTCGGTGCTTGACGGGGATGTAAGGTTGAGTGGTAATGGTATGGTGGGTGGGTGAGTAACATATAGGAGAAGAGAACACCGAGTCACTGATCTGATTGAACCGAATATAAATGAGGGAAGGGTAGGTAGGGTAAACACACACACATACACACATACTCCACACATACACACACATGTAAACACACACACATACATACACAATAAGTATATAAATACCCCTATAACCAAAATATTGCCACAATAAAAATATATTATCCCCCATAATAAATATACTATAGCAGCGACAACACAGATTGAGCAAAAGTTACTAAAGACAAGAGTCAGTCAGTGATCAGATACAGAACTGAAGGGGTCGTACCGTATGTAAGAAAGAATATACGTATAGTGAGTGTTGACGTGGGCGTGGAACCAGTACGATGATGACTCTGTTGTTTGTCTATGGAGTCATCGTACTATACTACATGCATGGGATGAGGCCACCATTGTCAACACCACCACCACCACAAATATTTATGCATACGCGACGGCACTGGGATCCCACCACCACCACCACCAATGCTCGCTTGTTGAATGTTTCGACACAACCGCTTCTAACCATGCCTGAAGAAACTGCTGTGGCGGAACATTGACTTACAGAGAGAGAGAGAGAGAGAGAGAGAGAGAGAGAGAGAGAGAGAGAGAGGAGGGAGAGGGAGTGAGTTCTTGTTCTGTATATCGTGTTTGTTTCGTGTTGTTATAAACTCAACTTAACAGAGAGGGTCAGTGATCTGTTGTGTATAGTTATATATCACTTAGTTCACGATCGACGGTTTCTATATTAGCATTTATACACGAGAACTACTGTATAGAAATCATGGTATACAAATAATCAAAGGGAGATGTATATATATATTTATATTTGGGTAATTAAGTCTGTTGAGGTTAAGGGGAGGTAATCTTTTTGGTTTACAGGAGGAGGAGTGATGATTCTTCCACAATTCCTCACACAATTCCTCACACAAATCCTACACAATTCCTCACACAATTCCTCACAGACCACTTCAGTGATGATAATTATGATTCTTATTATTATTACTATTATCATTATAACTCTTCACATTCTTGTCTCCCCATCACTCCACCATTCCCCCCAGCATTCTCCCTCCTTCTCTCCCCCCTTCCCTCCCCCCTTCTCTCAAAGCAACACCATGACCCTCTCTCTCTCTCTCTTTCTCTCTCTCCCTCTCTCCCTCTCTCCCTCTCTCCCTCTCTCCCCATTTCCCTCCCCCCTCCCCTCCGGCTTGATGATGCCATACATACGCAAGGTCAGGTCTGTGTGTGTGTGTGTGTGTGTGTGTGTGTATGTGTGTGTGTGTGTATAGTTAATGAGTACTGTGTGCACCAGAGCGATTTGGGTGCCTGGGTTATGCGGCCGTAAGATGTGTGTGCGTGTGTGTGTGTGTCTGTGTCTGTGTGTGTGTCTGTGTCTGTGTGTGTGTCTGTGTCTGTGTCTGTGTCTCTGTGATTGTGTGTGTGTGTGTGTGTGTGTGTGTGTGTGTGTGTGTGTGTGTGTGTGTGTGTGTGTGTGTGTGTGTGTGTGTGTGTGTGTGTGTGTGTGTGTGTGTGTGTGTGTGTGTGTGTAAGTAAGAATATTCCAAATCTCTTATACTTCCTGGTACTTAACAACTCTATATACTTGGAGAAGGAAAAATGACAAGCTCATTATTATATAACAACACACACACACACACACACACACACACACACACACACACACACACAGACAATGGCACAGTCACGCCCAATTGTCCTGCAACACCTTCCAATGAAACGACCTCGAGATATCACGCGAAAATATAGTTGCTGGTCTCTATTATAATAATAATAATAATAATAATAATAATAATAATAATAATAATAATAATAATAATAATAATAATAATAATAATAATAATAATAATAATAATAATAATAATAATAATAATAATAATAATAATAATAATAATAATAATAATAATAATAATAATAATAATAATAATATAATACTGATTCCTAAGATACTCTCCAAAAAAAAAAAAAAAATCTTATTTTTTTATTTAAACCGATGCAGGATTATTCTTGATTGTGAATGTACTATTGGCCTGAAAAGTTCGTACATATGCTATTGTTTTCAAAGGTTTACAACATAATAAGTATACAAAATGTCAGACGACGTAACTGAAATACAATTAACATTATTATTATTATTATTAGGTTGGTTGTTTTGCTAATCACCGAGTAACTTATATAGTAGACCTTTAAAAATTGCAGTACTTTTACACTAATGACCTCTCGTTCCATAATCATAGCCCGTGTTAAGAATTCCTGTGGTTAAGTGAACAGTACCCGAGGCTAATATTATACCAACACTTTATTTTTCTCTTCCAGTCTGCCATAAGACATAGATAATATTTACGTAGGTGGGGAAGTAAGGAGTTTCGTGGTGGTTACAAACAGTTTTTTTTTTTACAATGGGCTATTATAGAGACTTAGTGAAATCATTTATTCTATTTTAGTTCTTCCTGTAATTTCTCTTCCTACTCCTCGTCCTCTCGTTTTATTTATTTATTTTTTCCTCCTAATCCTTCACGGTGTATTCCCAACTCCTCTTCCTCGTCTCGTAATTTTCTCACCTTCAAAGTAAAATAATAAATGTGCAAAGTAAAATAATTCTTGCTTCATACATCACATCACCCCCCCACCACCACCCTATTACCACAACACACACACACACACACACACACACACACACACACTCTAGGTCACTAAGCTAAGCTATGGGGTAACAGTATAATCTCACCCCCACCCTCCACCCCCAACCCCCAAAGCCACTATTACCATTGCCCCTTCCCTCATTACCTAGACAACAGCCCCTCCTTACCTTCCTCCCTAACCAACCTCATCTCTATTCATCCCTCCCTTATTTACAACCAATCTCTCCCTCTTTCAATAACCCCTCCTCCCTCACCAACACAAACCCCCTCTCCCTCACAACCAGCCCTTCTCTCCCTCACCATCAACCCACTCCCTCCCTCACTCACTCTCCCACTCCCTCACTCCCTCTTTCCCTCCCTCACTCCCTCTTTCCCTCCCTCACTCCCTCTTTCCGTCACCCTCTTTCATTATTGCCTTGTCATCCAGGCCTGAGGGGATAGGGAGGAGGAGGAGGAGGAGGAGGGAAGAGGAGGGAGGGAGAGAGAGACAAGCGTCCTTCGTTAACGTAAGGTAGGGTCGCTTCTCACACGCATGCGCAGACGGTGGTTGGTTATAGTGTACTCATTCCCACACTTGTTTACGCTCACTCACTCTCTCACTCTTACTTTTTTTTTCTAACTTTTTCGCAGGCTTAGTTAAAAATAGGTTGGTTGACGGATAGCTCTCTCACACTTACACACCAGCACATACTCTCTCTCTCTCTCTCTCTCTCTCTCTCTCTCTCTCTCTCTCTCTCTCTCTTTAACACAGCAATTACCGGCATTCTCCATTCGGAAAATCTCCATCAAGTAAGCATATAATTACACACACACACACACACACACACACACACACACACACACACACACACACACACACACACACACACACACACACACACACACACACAATTACAGGCACTCATATGACGTGTGTTTTTGTGTGCGTGTAGTTGTAACCTTTTTAACGCTATGTAGTAATAAATATTATGTATGTGTGTGTGTGTACGTTTATGTCTACGTGTGTGTGTGTGTGTGTGTGTGTGTGTGTATGTGTGTGTTCACGTGACTGCTCTTCACGCCTTCTGCTCTCAGCCTTGAGTGTATGTGTGTTGTAGTGTGTACGGGTCAGCTGTGTGTTGTATGTATGTGCTGTACTGTGTGTGTGTGTGTGTATGTATGTGTATGTGTGTGTGTGTGGGGATGCATGTATGTAGATGGGTGGGTGGGTGTGAGTGTGAGTGTGGGTGTGGGGATGTATGTATGTGTGTGGGAATGTATATGTGTATGTATGTATGTATGTATATGTGTATGTGTGTGTTTACATAGAACCGGTGCACTATAAACCGGAAGCTGAAAATAATAATGGCAGGATATAAACACTTATAAAACGTAAGATAATAAAAAAAGAAAAAAAGAGCCGAATCATTATTTATGCAACCTGCCTATTTCACCTACACCCTTTCCCGTGTTGGGCTCATCTCTCTTCCTCTCTTCTTCTTCTATCCCTTTCCCTTTCTTTCGTCTTCCCTTTCTTCCCTTTTTCTCCCTCTTCTATCTCTTTCCCTTTCTTTTCGTCTTCCCTTTCTTCCCTCTTCCTTCTTCTTCTATCCCTCTTCCTCCCTCTTCTATCTCTTTCCCTTTCTTTCCTCTTTCCTTTTTTTCGTCTTCTTCCCTTTCTTTCCTCTTCCCTTTCTTTCCTCTTCCCTTTCTTTCATCTTCACTTTATATTGTTCTTCCGTTTTCCTTTTGCCATTCCTATTATCCAGTCTTTCTCTTTCCCTTCCACCCTCTTTATTCTCTTTCGTCTTTCTTTTATCTTATCCTTTTCTTTCCCTCCATTCCTTTTCATTATTTATTCTTCACATACCATCCTCTTCCTTATCTTCCTATTTCCTCTCCTCTATTCACTATCTTTCTTACTTCTTCTTTTCCCTTATTCCTCTCATCCATCTCTCATATAAGAAAGAACTATCTGTCCCTGTGACCAAGAATAATACATTTAATTAAAACTTCTTGCCTTTTCCCGTCAACCAGACTTTCGTAATTCATTCCCAGCACTTCCACACACACACACACACACACACACACACACACAAACACACACACACACACACACACTCACACACACACACACACACACACACACACACACACTGCATGTAACCCCAGTCACTGTTGTCACTCACAAAGAACTATTGTATACCACTTCGCTCACTTTTTGCTTTTTGTTCTCGTTCTGTCTGTCTGTCTGTCTGTGTCTCTTTCTTTATCTCTGTCTGTCTCTCTTTTTGTGTTTGTCTGTATGTGTCTATCTCTATCTCTGTCTGTCTGTTTGTGTCTCTATCTCTGTCTGTCTGTCTGTGTCTCTATCTCTGTTTGTCTGTCTCTCTTATTTTAATTTACTTTTTCCATTTATCTTTTTCGTTTAATTTTTTTAGCTTTAACTTTGTATTTTTATATTGACCCAGTTCCTCTGAGCGAATTTCGTGTCATATATATATATATATATATTTTTTTTTCTGGTATAGTTCACGATTCACTTTTCTGGACATGTTTTTCGTTTAAGACCCTCACACCCCCAAGATAAAAAAAAAATCGTTTATCCGACTCGATTTCCTCTTTAGTGCATTTTTTTTTTTTGTGTGTGTGTGTGTGTGTGTGTTTTAGCCATTTATTAAGTCTTTAATCCGAAGAACAACCTCAAGGGAACGGACAAACTTTACCCAAAAAGGAGATAAAAACAGGAGACAAAAAACTGCGTCCAATTTTCCCGAGTCTGAAATTGATTTGAGGATGAGAGAAAACCACACAAGGCCTGGAAATCCCTGTACATAAGCTATAGGACAAGGGGGCAAGGTGATAGATAGATAGAGAGGTGGAACAGACAGCAAAGCACGAAGGACATAACCTGTATAGACGAGGGAGACAAGAGTGGTAAGAAGGCAGGCACACACGTAGGAAACAGAAGGAAAGAATGGTTGGTGTACGTGGGTGGTTGGATGAGTGGATGACTGTCGGTGGGTGAGTGTGAGTGTGTAAGTCCATGGATGGTTGAGAAAGATGAAAAATGGACAATAGAGCCTGCCTGCTGAGTGGTGTGTCTCGGATATATATTATACAGTATATATTATAACGTGGACGAGGCGAGGACAAGTTAGATATTTTTTTTTTATACTGGTGTACGGACACATTCCCTCCCTCACTTCTTTCCTATTATTGATGCTTACTCATCCTGCATCGGCTAAACCTGCATTGGAAAAACATTGGGATGATGGTTTTGTTCACAGTGACTCATTTCTCTTTGTCTTTTTGATTAGGGAATTTAGGGTAAATTTACATTAGACCTGTGAGGATAGTTTTTATTCACAGTGACGAATTTTTTTATTTTTTTTTAATAGGGTAATTTCTATTAATTCATCTCTCTTTGGTTTGATATGGGAATTTTGAGTCGTTCTTTCTTAATGTGGCGATGCAAAGTGTTCGTAAAGAGACAAATAAATGATCCTACAAAAGATGAAAGCAAAGTAAATCACGAGCAAAATCTGACAGTGTTCTAGGCTTCCCTGCCCTAAATAATCTAGCCACCTTAATTTCTCTGTTGAAAGTCGGTGCTTCTCTTTGTCGAATTGAGCCAGTCACTCCTCCTTGGGCGTCAGGCTGCTTTAGGCTGATGAAAACATTCTTGGTCACGATAAAATATAGGGCAGTGGTGGTGTGTGTTTATACTCGGAATGTTATAGGTAGAGGAGGGAAGGAAGAATCTAGCTTTTGTTTTTTATATAGCTAACGTTTTGTGCAGCACCAAGTCCATCTAAAACCGCTCAAATCGTTAAAATTGAAGGAGTACAGAAAATTATTATGTCCATTGCTCCCATCCCACACAATAATATTTTTACACTTCTCAATAGGGAATGCAATATTAATATGAAGAGTTATAGGACAGCTATCAGTGTTGTGGGTGAGTTTCAAGGACAAATGATACAGGTACACTCTCGATTTTCAACCTCCCCTAATCCAAGTCACGTAAGTTAATACAGACTCTCCATGCCTTCCACAGAGTGATATATTCTTGTGCACCTGGTATGAAAGCAAGGGAAGAAGGTCGATAGCAGTACAATATCACGATGGTACAGGGAAACTCACTTACTATATTATTATTATATGGAAAAAAAATAGACACCTTTGTTTTGTTTTTTGTTCTTCCTCCTGCAGCCCCTTCCTTCACCAACTCATAATATTATTGACCGCATAAATTGCGAAGGGAAATAAAAGAGTTAGTTTGTCTTCACACACCAATGAGTCAGTGTTGGTGTCGGCTCCATATGCCTTTAGTCCTCACCTTAGTCAATACAGAAAATAAAAAATAAATAAAAAAAACTATATAATTACACACCGTCACAGATTGAGGGTCTCTTTAATTTTCAAAGTAAGACAAAGGATATTTATTAATATTGCTTTCGGGAATGTATACACTAGAACAGCCAGATAACTGTTGACTTACAAGGTGGTCCAGTAGGTGCATGTGAGGATAAGATAAGACTAGTGTTGTTCGACCCCTATACATCGTTATGGGAGCTAGGGAGGAATGTCAACACTTCACCCTGGAAGACCAAACACTGTCACACACACCAACCGGACTTTGCACAAACATTCACTGCCGTCCCAATCAGAGCCTCTAGCCTCTTACTATACCTGTCAATCCCTTCCTACTCTGCCTCGACCTTACTTTTACTACCTCCTACTCCTCCTCACTTCTACTCTGTTTCAATTTTACTCTACCTCACTCCCACCCTACCTCACTCCCACCCTACCTCACTCCCACTCCACCTCACTCCCACCCTACCTCACTCCCACCTTACCTCACTCCCACCTTACCTCACTCCCACCCTACCTCACTCCCACCCTACCTCACTCCCACCCTACCTCACTCCCACCCCACCTCACTCCCACTCCACTTCACTCCTACCTTACCTCACTCCCACCTTACCTCACCACCACATCAATCCTGCCCACACTTCCCCATCAACACAGTTTCTTAAGTCAAAATAATAAATGAGGGGTTACAGCCAAACTCGAGTGTAAGTCCAGTATTGTATGTATGTATGTATGTATGTATGTATGTATGTACCGGTATGTATGTATGTATGTATGTATGTATGTATGTATGTATGTATGTAACCCATTCCTTACGCCACCTTACACGAACACCAGAAGGTAAGCAAGCATCACAGAGAAGGCTATTCCCGCAATCCGTCATTGTTGTTGCTATCCACTTTGGTTGTTGATGTTGCTGTTGTTTCTGTTGGTTATTTTGCAACTACATATACTGAAGGGTAGAGAGATAGACATCACCACACTATCGATTACATACATGTATTTATTATATATTGAAGGTTTAGACATCCATTATAATTATGTACCTGAAAAATAATATACCCATAGTGCATGTGTTTATGTCAGAGCATTTTATTCAGAATGTTATATAATTGTGTTTTCTATATTCTGAGGACTAAAGACTGATGGGCTCTCTCCACTAAGTAGGAAAATGTTACCTTACAATAATATTGTTAAGAATTCCTCAGTGAGAATGTAACCGAGAAGAAAATAATTATGATATGAAGCAACACACACACACGCCTCCTCCGATATTAATTTAAACATCATAAACTGTATCCAGCAACAAAGAGGGAGCCTTCAAGCTGACGACTATTATAACACTCACTACCAGAACAAATAACACACATACACACACACACACACACACACACAACACACACACACACACACACACACACACACACACACACACACATCACATCGCCCCTCATCACAACGCATCGCCTGGCTCAGTAAATAACACCCTCAATGTCCTCATGGGTGATAAATCTTCTGACCTCACACTTCATTACCAACTCACGCCAGCCATTGTCATATATAAGTCGTCAGTGTAGAATCCCAGAATGTCGAGTTATATGTATTGTGATATTTTTTGTTTGAGGGTGATTTTGTAAGCCATTGTAAATTGATGCTCCGAACAATACTATCATTACGGTGGTTACAAAGATGTTTAAAATCACCGGGGTTGTAATTCGCTTATTGTTGGAAATGTGGACAATGTTGTATTTATTTTTTGTCATTAAAAGTGGATTGAAAATGTGGAAAGTAGTTCAGGAATTGGATGGCTATAAAAGTGGACAATGTCGCGAAATAAGCTCTTTTTATTTATTTATATCTTTATTTGAGGCAATATTTGAAGGACTCGCTAACCTCCAGTTTTGTTATTACTTCACAGGGTCCCTTAATCAATGTTACAGGTTTTTATTAATACCTGGAACAAAATAAATAACATAAAGTCCTTCGATTGATATATAAAAAATAAAATAAAAAATAAACACAAAAACAATACAACAAATAAGTTTCAATTGATTATATCGTTTATGCACAATCTCCTCCATCATTCCTGCTTTACTTACATTACCATACGATACAAACAAAGCGACGACCAAAAAAAAATATATAAACAAAAGCTATAAATACGAGATATAAATGCAGGCATTGCTGCGTTTGTTATCATAAGGTTTCCAAAGTGTTATGTCAGCGTGACTATTTTTGGACAACAAAGCACAGGCAGGCGGCGTGTTATTCTTGGTCAACAAAAAAAGGAAAAAGGCACAGAGGCAAAACAACAACAACAACAACAACAAAGGCAGACAGACAGACAGACAAACCACAGGAGGCCAAGACACCAAGCCAAGCCAAGCCAAGCCAGTCAGGGTCGAAATACACTCATGCACACAACTCACGTCTTTATGTATGTATGTATGTATGTATACCATATATAGTCTCTTGCTCACCTGAGTCGAAGCCTGATACACTATTTTGGCTCGTGACTGTACAGCTGGTTGAGTGGCAGTTTTGTGTGTGTGTGCGTGTGTGTGTGTGTGTGTGTGTGTGTGTGTGTGTGTGTGTGTGTGTGTGTGTGTGTGTGTGTGTGTGTGTGTGTGTGTGTGTGTGTGTGTGTGGTGTGTGTGTGTGTGTGTGTGTGTGTGGTGTGGTGTGTGTGTGTGTGTGTGTGTGTGTGTGTGTGTGTGGTGTGTGTGTGGTGTGTGTGTGTGTGTGTCATAGGTGCGTGTTGTTGATGGGACGGATCTCGTTAAGGATATAAAGCCTGTATTGTTGGGAGTTTAACCATAACATTGAAGTAAAGTGAGACAGACAGACAGCTTGTGATGTGGTTATACTCCTCTATAGAGAAACGTGACCATAGAAGCAATCAACGACATTAATCTTACTAACCTAGATACACAAAGACTTCAATTACAGGCAACTAGAAGGTTTAATATGGGGTCGTTTTCATGAAGGAATAATATTAAATTTCAGATGGCTCTATTTACTATTTTATCTTCAGTTAAATCTTCTCTCTTCCCCTTTCCCTATCTCGTCTCTCTCTCTCTCCACTGCATCCCCAATTCTCTTTTCCCCGATCTCATTCCCCTCTCTCCACCTCGTCCCCCACTTCATTCCCCTCTCCCACCTCTTATTACTCTTCGTGGCACTTAACATACATACATACATACATCAATGACTGACAGCTGGTGAAGAGTCCTCGAGATTTGGTTAGTAACAGTTTTTTTATGTTTATTTTCACATTTTTTTCTTTTCTCCTGTAACCATGCATGTTTTCCTCCACCTCTCTGTCTGCATTTTCATCTCCCTTTTATATTCCTTTCTCCCACCATTCTTTGTTAATTTCCTCTTCTCTCTCTCTCTCTTGTTTTGTATTGATCTTGCTTCATTACAATCATTTCATTGTTTCGTGAAGTGAAAGCCTCCATCGTGGTGGCAAATAAACAACAATACCACACGAATTATTCTCAACATTTTATATCCCGTGAAAAAAAAAAGTTATTACACCAATGTATATCAAATTAATTAACTCTTTCCATAATAATTATCACCTATTAAATTGTTATATATATATATATTATATATATATATATATATATATATATATATATATATATATTATATATATATATTTTCTCTCTAACCTGTTTTATTTTATTTTATCTCCGATTTTCTATCGATTCTGTCACTATCTTTTTCTACACCCTCATTTGTGTGTGTGTGTGTGTGTGTGTTGTTGTTGTTGGTACCGTTGTGTTTTGAGACGAGAGGGGGAAAGATTGGTTGAGTATAGATGATGTGTGTTGTTATTCCTGAACAACCTACTGTTATTCAAATCACGTCCATGCACCTCGTCATCTCGGAGGAAATTATAGTTGCGAGTCTGTATGTGTGTATATTTATCCAGTTCCTATCATTGTCAATAAGCCGTTTTTTGTTTCCAAGCCATGGATTAATAACAATTCAGAAGAGAGAGAGAGAGAGAGAGAGAGAGAGAGAGGAGAGAGAGAGAGAGAGAGAGAGAGAGAGAGAGAGAGAAGAGAGAGAGAGAGAGAGAGAAGAAAGAGAGAGATTGAGGGGGAAAATGAAAGAGAAACAGTGAGATGAGAGAGGAGAGAGAGAGAGAGAGAAGAGAGAGAGGAGAGAGAGAGAGTAGAGATTGAGGAGGAGAATAAAAGAGAAACAGTGAGATGAGGAGAGAGAGAGAGAGATAATGAGAGAGAAAAAAAAAGTTAAAACGGAGAGAAACAGAAAGGTAAGAAAGAGAGAGAGAAAGTTAAAACGCAGTGAAAGAAAAAGGTAAACAGAAAAAGCGACATTTTGCATTTCATAAGGGCCTACGAGTATGTATACAATCACTGACCTATAAAAACCCCATTACTATTATAATATCCTCGTACTGAATCAGGTAAAACAAAAACGTTAGTAGATGGTGTTGTCTATAGCTGAAAGTATATATTGTTTGTTGTCAGGCAATAGAAAATTTAATGATAACCTATACACCATTATCTGTTAACTTCCTCCTCTCTCTCTCTCTTCTCTCCCATCTTCTCTCTCTCTCTCTCTCTCTCTCATTTTGGATCTATTTGGCATTCTTCCCGATATGACGTCACTCTCACAACATTGGAACACTCCCCCCCTTACTCCTCCATCCATCCCCCTACTCCTCCATCTATCCCCCTACTCCTCTTTCCATCCCCCCTTCACTCTCGTTTACCAACCCTCAACCTCTATGTATGTGTGTGTGTGTGTGTGTGGTGTGTGTTGTGTGAGGTGTGTGGTGTGTGTGTGTGTGTGTGGTTCTCTTTCCAACCTCAATTCCACTTCTCGCTTTCATCACACATACACACACACACGTACTGTCAAACACGTATTCATTCTTTTCTTATATACACACACAAACACACTCTCACTCTTTTCTTACACACACACATATATACTCTCACTCTTTTCTTACACACACATACACTCTCACTCTTTTCTTACACACACACACACTCTCTCTCTCTCTGACACACACACATACACACACTTTTTATAAACACTGTACACACACACACAAACAATCTCCAAGCTAACATTCACACGGCAGCTATTCATTTCCCAAGACTTTCACACACATCTCCGTCACTTTTAAAAATCCCCTTTCACTCCCTCTCTCCCTCCCTCCCTCTACTCCTTGGCATACATATACAGTCACTCCTCTCATTACTTCCTTACTCCACCTTGGCTCACGAACACACATTATCGTCGCTACTTTAGTCCTGTCACGTAAATGTAGATAGATAGATAGATAGATAGATTGATAGTTAGATTGATAGCATATTGAAAGACAGTAACAAAAACTCAAGCATACACACACACTCACACACACACTCACACACACACACACATACACATACACACACACCGACACACACACACACATAGTCCAACAATCTTCGTGTTTCTTAATTAACTAAAAAAAATGGAATTATATTTGCGAAAGTGCACCCAAGAAAAATATGATATGAACTTTGTATAATATTATGTATGTGTGTATGATGAATAACTCTGATGATATATAATTATTCCTGGGTGGTAAAATATTATATATACACAACTTTACACTAAAATAGCCAGGAAATGTTGTATTGTCTTGTGTGATCTTGTGTCTTTGGAGGAAATATATATACAGAGAGAGAGAGAGAGAGAGAGAGAGAGAGAAGGAGAGAGAGAGAGAGAGAGAGAGAGAGAGAGTTTACAGTAGTTGTCACGAATGCAGTTGTAAAATCGTCTGAGACTCTGAGAACTGACTGAGAAATTTGTAGTGAGCCAGAAACATACTTGAACTAACGTGTCTTATAGATGTGACTTGTTGTAAGCAGAACACACACACTTCACATTATTACGTGGAACTCCTGTACCGTGTAAGTAAGTAAGTAAGTAGGTAAGTAAGTGAACCGTGACTCAGCCGTCGGTAAGCTTTCACGTAAAAGAATAATAAATAACGGGAAATCACACACACACACACACACGAGAAAAGCTACGTAATAATATTCTGTCCGTGTTTTTTTCTTTGCACTTTCTTGCACATATTTTTTATTTACTCTCATTCACTCATATTCTCTTCTCACTACTATTCCCTCTCACACGCATTTTCCCTCTCACTCTTCACACACACACACACACACCTCTCAGTCATCATACACAATCCCCTTTCACTCTGTCATGCACACCCCCTCCCCACCCCACCCCTCCCCACCCCACACACCTCCTCTTTATTCACACACACACACACACCTCTTCTCAAACATCACACACATGTAAGTATGCACACACAGTTTCTCAGTTATCACTCAGACACACACATACACACGTACACCCTTTCTCAGTTATCACACATACAAATGCACACACCCTTTCTTAACTATCACACACACACACACACATACACACCCTTTCTCAGTTATCACACAGACACACACACACACACCCTTTCTCAGGTATCACACATACAAATGCACACACCCTTTCTTAGTTATCACACACACACACACACACCCTTTCTCAGTTATCACACACACACACACACACACACACACACACACACACACACACAATGGCTCCACCGCAACGACCTTCCCGCAACCGAGCCACTAAAACCTCCACATTTGTTCATAAACCACATCCACACCACACCCGCTTTTACCATTAACTCCCAATTGTCGTATAAATGAAGAACAACAGGCTGTATGTAGCTTCTTATTTTCTGGCTGGGTGGCTGAGTGGCTGAAGAGTTTTGCATGCATAGCTACAAAAACGACGACAAAAGACCCTCGACTTACTGCTGGTGGTGGAGGTGGTGGTATTAGGCAACCTATATTTTATAATGTGATAGGAGTTGCCAGATATTCCCACCCCAGGCTACCATGTTTTACCGTCCATATATTATTGTTTATTTATGGGGTAATACATGCAGACAGTGTTGGTATATATGGAGCATCTGATTTCTCCACTCTATTCCAAGCAACAGGGCCACCATTATTATTTGTTGCTAATTTGGTGCTGTTTCCTGGTATTCTTTGGAGGGATCAAATGAGTACCATAAATATAGTATCCTTTTATTGGCACCATCTTACTTACTATCCAATCTTTCGTTGTTGAGATTCTATATTGTTTGTAATTTTATGTGTGTGTGTGTATTTTTTTACATTAGCAAAAACCTCCTATGAACAGTGAAGCTATACTCAGTCCCTCGTGAAGAATTGTAATGAAAATGTAATGTACAGTTGGACACATGAAAGGTGGTACAGCCCATGCAGGTGAAAGATACTTGTCCCATTTGAGTAACCAGTGTCTATTATAAGGTACTTGCTTTTTATTACCATCCTCAATACTGACTTCTGCCCCTGATGTCTCCTATTTGGCACGAAGGAACTTAATATTGGGAGAAATGGACCATCTTTCACTTGGGCTGTACCACGAATTCCTGTGTCTGTCCACTGTACCTGAACACACCAATTCCTCCCCCCCCACCACCACCACCAAGCATTATAGGAAGCAACAACAGTCTTGCTCACTTGTGTTTTAGTTTCAGCTGTGTACTATTTGAGGGTTGTGTTAGTATACTAGGTAGAGTTTTGGACCTCAGAACGATACAGTGTCTTCTAAACATTACAGGATCATCAATATCATCTTATATTATCAAACTATTATTCTATTTGTTGTTGTTATAATAATTATTATTATTAGAAAGTCTCCCCCCCCCACTCCGTTCATTCCTACGGTGTTATTGTCAAGTCTATTCTGTGCGTTGGTTATAATAAGGATAACTCACAATCTCAATGTTTGTTTACTTTAATAACCCGCTGATGCCTCGTACACACTTATCCATGATGCCATCCACAACTTTATACACATCCTAATAATAAATTATCTACTGTATAATATTATCTATGGAAGTGATGGGTAGGTAGGAATTGAAAAGGCATTATTCTCGAAATTAGAGCATTTTAACGGATCCTTCCTTCCCTCCCACCCTAAAAAAAAAAAAAAAATAAAGAAGAAAAAACCGTGACAGAGCCATCCGATTACGGGACACTATTATGAAAAAATGGACTTCCCTTTTAAACCGTACACTGCGTCGTGAAGCGTGAAGCGTTCCTGGGGGGGGGGGGAGAAGAGGGGAGGGTGCTTCAAGGTGGCGAGGGATACAATACGGTCGTTGGTGGAAGAGGGAGAGAGGAGGGGGAGGGAGAGGAGGACTTTGGACTTTTGGTTGAGGAATTACGTGCTTGGCCTTGAGGGAGAGTAAGGATTTATATTTTTAGAGGGTCATGCAGGAAGTGAAAGACTCTAATATTTATTTTTACAGCAGCAAAGAGAGGATTGAAGGAGTAGATGTTGTTGTTGTTGTTGTTGTTGTTGTTGTGTTTCTAGATTACAATTATTATTTATTATGCGTGTGTGTGTATCTGTTTATGTATGTATTGTTATGTATGTCAGTGTGTGCCCATACTTATGTATTATTATTATTATTATTATTATTATTATTTAGTTAGAGAAGAATAAACTACAATTTTTTTTTCACCTGACTGTTAAAAATGTTTAGGGAAAGTTCAGTCACCCCCACTATTCACTGATGTTGTTGTTGTTGTTGTCTGGTTAAACTGACGTGACTGATGGCAGGAAGAAAGAGGTATTATCTGTCTATGTGTCTGTCTGTCTGTCCCACGCAGTCCACCAAAGACCACTCACACGTACGTACAGTAAAAGACTAAAGTCGTGGTGTTGTTTAGTTGGATAAATTATATTTGAACTGTATCTCCTTTCCTTCTATTTCATTTGTGTTTGCTGTCTCACCTTCTCTATCACCTTTTCCCTGTTCCTCCTTTTCTTCTATTTCCTCTGCGTTTGGTATCGTAGCCTCTCTATCGCCCTTTCCCTATTCCTCCTTTCCTTCAATTTCCTTCGTGTTTGCTGTCTCACATTCTGTATCACATTTTCCCTGTTCCTCCTTTCCTTCATCTTCTTTTGTACTTGCCGTCTGTCCTATTGTATATTCTCTGTCACCTTCTCCCACGTTCTCCTTTTGTACCTTTTGTATCTTTTCTCTGTCACCTTCTCCCACGTTCTCCTTTTGTACCTTTTGTATCTTTTCTCTGTCACCTTCTCCCACGTCCTCCCTACATAACCTACAGGGTCAAGGGCAGTAGACTTCTTTCACCCCTCAAAATAATCCGTCCCATGAATAAACCTCCTCCACACAACCAACTAAGTAACCCTATAGTAACCCAAACCTATATATAGTAGCAGAGAGTGAGACATAATACAACACCACCACCACCACCACCACCACCTTGATACCTGCATGTCTGTCTGTCTGTCTGTCTGTGTGTCTGGGTTTGCTGTACATGTCGAGGGTGATGCAACCTCTGTCACTCCCCCGTCTCACACCACCGCCCTTGCACACTCGCTTCACATTTCACCTACGAAGTGACAAATTAATAATGATAATGAAAAAAATATATCTGTGTCTTTTATATAATGGTTCGGTTAACATCTATGCTAGACTTCTTATACTTATATGGTCTGTGGTTCTGACAATTTTAATGATGAGTTATTAAGATAAACAAAGTATGTATATTAATCAGTCTCATTTGATAATGAATATTGGGACGTGATGATTACAATGGTGATAATGGTGGTATAGGTGTTGTGTGTATCAATGTTATTTTGGTCGGTTGTGGTGGTGATTGTGGTGTTGGTGATGGTAGTGGTTGATTGGTGGAGGTAGTGGTTGGTTGGTGGTAGTGGTAGTGGTTGGTTGGTGGTGATTGTAGTGTAGTGAGTTGCCACACGTCAAGGTTCACTCACTCTTCATAATGTATCGTTGTCTGGTTGTGTCTGATACTTTCTTTCTGCCTCATAAGGTACAAACTATCAGGTCGAGTTCCATTATTACTCTTGTCTGTGAAAGAATTCCTTTCTCCTTAATTCTACCGACGAGCCAAATATTCACGACTTAAGTCTTACAAGCTCTAACATTATTACACTTATCAAATATAATACCGAGTGTATCAATTTAGAATTAATGCTCCAGTTTACTCGTACAATTCGCAAGTAAATAAATCAATTACTACTCTATAAATACATTTATGATGATTCAGCATTCCATGAATTAAATTGAATGATGACATGATTGGATAATTCTAAGCAAAAATTTCTCTCTGATGAAATGTCGAATTATAGATAGTTTAGCTGTTAGAATTATAGATAGTTTAGCTGTTACGATACATTTATGATACTGTATAAAGGAAGACGAAAAGTGATGGGAAACTCACCTAGATTTTGTACATCTTTATTCATTGATCATTACAGTGTATTTTTGTTACAGTCGAAGGAAAATGTTCAATGTATTGTTTGTTGATCTGCAACACATTGTATTCCTGTACTAAAAACATCTGAAATATAGCCTTAGAAATTTAGGTGAGTGTCCCTTCACATTTTGCCTTCCTTAATACAGTATCATAAATTCCTCCAAACTATGGCAGGAAACAGATGACTCCAGTGTTACTAATAAGGGATGTATTTTGTGGCATAATTTGGAGGATTCACTAACCCATCACTTTAGTAACAACAGATTCCTCCCTTAACATCCCGTTCAAGTATTTAACTATACAAATATTTCACATGCAGAAAAAGACCAACAAAAACACTCATATTCTTTGGTGAAACTAAAAAAAGAATAATTTCCTAGGACTTACAGAATGAATATAAGCATAAAAACTCTCCTTTGCACCTCTACTTACTTCTTCAGTCAGTTTGGGCCTCCTTGATCTACAAAAAGAATGATTTCCGAGGACTTACAGAATGAATATAGCCATAAAAACTCTCCTTTGCACCTCTACTTACTTACTTCTTTCTTGAGTCAGCTTGGGCCTCCTTGATCTAATTCCATAAAGCGTAAAGGTCAGTGAGTGAGTGAGTGAGTGAGTGAGTCCTGAGCCAATGCCGTTGTGTGGTCAGTTTGTGGTAGTGAGTCTCTACACACCAATACCTTCTACCCCACATTGGTCCTTCAACACATATCAGGCGTAGAGAAGAACGTCATTACAAAACACATGAGGGAAGTTTATATCTCACTCACAAGGACATTCAACTCATAAATACAGTAATAAATGGAGCTTAACACAATAAATGGAGCTTAACACAATAAATGGGGCTTGACACAATAAATAAAGCCCAATACAACGAAATAAAGCCTAGTATAATGAATAATAAGGACAATATAATGGAATAAATCCTTCACATAATTTCGACTTACAGTATAATATTATCAGTCAGTGGGAAAATGTTTACAACTAACTAACTAACATGTCATTCAAGTCACTCACTCCCTTTCTATTTTTCCTCCAGTGTCCCTCCTTTCCTTCTATGTTATCTCCTCGTGCTTGCTGTTCCTCCTCTCTGTCACCCCTAACATACAAATGCTTTAACACCTTTCTTGTTTTTGCATTGTCTCTCTCCTTTCCAGTTCTTCCATTGTCCCTCCTTTCCTTTTGTTTTATGTTGGTGTTTGCTGTCCCTCCTCTCTGTCACCCGAGAATATCATCCATGGTGTTGAGGCGTTGGCACAGTACCGATACGATGGCTTGGTAGTGCATCTAGGGGGGTCATCGTACCGCTACTATGGCTTGGTAGTGCGTCTAAGGGGTCATCGTACCGCTACTATGTGATCATCAACAGCCCGGATTTTCTCGCCTACGGCACACAGACACACCACAAAAACAATGACCTCCTCCTTGAGCGACTAGACTTAAAGAGGACCGAGATGTAGTCAGAAAAATGGAGGTACACGATTCCTTCACACACTGCTATGAAACTCCACTCACCTACTGTATATTGAAGAAGCTTGTTTCGTGGATTAGTTTGGATGAATCAGAAGCCCCCCAATTCTCGTATACGATCCCATGCAGGGACCTTAACACACAATCCAGCATGAAACTAGACTCAGTTATCATATTTTCTTGTAGACAAAAACTCGAGTCAATTTGGTGATTTCGTCTATGAACACTGATGTTGACATTTGTATCTACAACAACACAGACAGACAGGGGAGGAGTTAGAGAGTAAGAGACAGACAGGGGAGGGGTTAGAGACTAAGAAAGAGACAGGGGAGGAGTTAGAGAGTAAGACACAGACAGGGGAGGGGTTAGAGAGTAAGAGACAGACAGGGGAGGAGTTAGAGAGTAAGAGACAGACAGGGGAGGAGTTATTAAAGAGTAAGAGAGTCAAGGCTGCTTGTGGGTTGAGCGAAGGTGCACACACACACACACACAGAAAAAAAAAAGAACAGACAATACAATTATATATTTTTTTAATTGGTTGTGGGGTTGTATTTAACGACGGTGGTCTCACGTACTGGGAAAGTGAGAGTAAGAGTGTGTGTGTGTGTGTGTTTGTGTGAGAGAGAGAAAAAAAAGAAAAAAGTTCAGTATAATAATAATATAAACAAGTGATATTAAGGGGGTGTGGGAACAGGGGGACAGGCTTGGGGGGAGGTTTGGGGGGTTGCAGGAGTAGGGGGGGGTTTGGGGAGTTATTAGTGGGGTGGGGGAATAGGTGGACAGGCTTTCTACCCACCCCAAGCCTGTCCCCCTATTCCCGCACCCCCCCCCCCCAAGCCTGTCCCCTACTCCCACACCCCCTTAACACCGTCTGTCACTGCACAAGAACACCAAATACAAGATAAACACGTGACGGTCAATTGTGTGACAACTTGAAACACGAGACACGATTGTGGAAATGTGCTCTCTTTTATTTTTTATTATGTTTTTTTTATCAGTGTCTGTAGTTAATGGTATAGTTACTAGGTTTTTTTTTTTTTTTTTTTTTTTTTTTTTTTTTTTTTTTTTTTTGCTATACTTACTGTCTTGTTCATAAACTCTTTACCAGTGGAATTACACCTGCAAGATAATACCTTTTTTTTTTTTTTTTGTCTACTCCTGGGTATGTGTCAAGTGAAATTCGGAAATGAGAGAGCTATTTCAGACGTGATGTGTGTGAGAGAGAGGATGAGATAGAGAGAGAGAGAGTTACAAGGACAAGTAGCACCTCAAAAGGTCTTACGACCCATACCAAGGAGGTACCGTAGGTGTAGTAGTAGTTGCTAACTAATAGTGAGAGATAAAGTATAGTAAAGAGAAGGCTCTCCCCACCCACCTCTCCCACCCGCATTGCGGGTATGGAAATGGAAATGTACCTAACCCGGGGGAAAAAAGGCCGGACTAGGAAATTTTTGTACAGGAAAGGAGGAAACAATCCCTATAACTCTACCAGGCTTGGCAGAACTTTGTCTAACTGTTTCTTGAACTGTTCTATCGATGAACTATCAACTACCTCTGCTGGTAGCTGATTCCAGACATTGCAGAGAGATAGATAGAGAGAGAGAGAGGATGAGATAGAGAGGATGAGATAGAGAGGATGAAATAGAGAGAAAGATTAATTAAAAGATAGAGAGAGAGAGAGTGTTATTTCAGACATGATGTGGGAGTGAGAAAGAGAAGGAAAGTTATTTGAGAGAGAGAGAGAGAGAGAGAGAGAGAGAGAGAGAGAGAGAGAGAGAGAGAGATTACCACCACCACCATCTGCTTTGCACCTCCTGGCACCGACCCTCTCTCTACCACCCATTACAACTTCTTCGACTTTCCAAAACCCCCCACGCATTGTTGGTTGTAGAGAGGGAAGGATGGTTGTTTACAGGAATTATAGGTATGTAAAGGAATGGTGGTTGTTTAAAGGAATGGTGGTTGTTTAAAGGAATGGTGGTTGTTTAAAGGAATGGTGGTTGTTTAAAGGAATGGTGGTTGTTTAAAGGAATGGTGGTTGTTTAAAGGAATGGTGGTTGTTTAAAGGAATGGTGGTTGTTTAAAGGAATGGTGGTTGTTTAAAGGAATGGTGGTTGTTTAAAGGAATGGTGGTTGTTTAAAGGAATGGTGGTTGTTTAAAGGAATGGTGGTTGTTTAAAGGAATGGTGGTTGTTTAAAGGAATGGTGGTTGTTTAAAGGAATGGTGGTTGTTTAAAGGAATGGTGGTTGTTTAAAGGAATGGTCTCCAGTCTATCTATCACACTTAGGGAAATGTTATACAGTTTCGTCCTTAACCCTTTGACCTCTGCTATTACCTCACAAGAAGTAGCCATTGTGTGTAGTTTTTAGCATCCTATTTCCCCATCACCCTTGCACCTTTCCTTCCCTCCCTCCCTCCCCTATTTTCCTTCCTTCCCTCCCTCCCTCCCATACTTTCCATCCTTCCCTTCCCTCCCAATTGTCCTTTTTTCCTTCCCTCTCTTCGGTTCTTTCATCCTTCCCTCCGTTCCGTTTTTCTATTAATTCTTCGTTATTTTTCTCTGCCGTTCTTTCTTCTTCTCTTTCCCATTCATCTATTCTTTCTCCCTCCATCTCAATCCTCCATTGTTCCCTCCCTCTCACTCCTCCATTGTTCCCTCCATTCCTCTCACTCCTCCACTCTTCCCTCCCCTCCTCTCACTCCTTCATTGTTTCCTCCCTCCGTCTCACTCCTCCGTCTCACTCCTCCATTCTTCCCTCCCTCTCGTTCGTCCATTATTCCTTCCCTCCCGTTTGTTAGACGAAGGAGAAGGAGAGATAGAAAAGGAGGGACAGGAAGTACGAAGGGAATACAAGGAACAGAACAGAATGATAAAGGTGTCAGTCAAAGTTAAAAAGAAATAAGAAAGTGATAGAGAAGCCCTAGCTTCGTGAGACCTGTGGCTATTTCCTGCCACAACCCACCACTGGATGGAAGGGGAAATACTTGCCGAGAAACTATTTAGATAATGAAAGGGAAAGTATGAGGAATGTTACCAGAATCAACAGTTCATAATTTATCCAGACAAAAATGTTATCGTTAACTAATATTATGGGTGATGGGGAAGTAATGGAAACGTAACCAGAATGAAAACTTGATTTGTAGAAAAATATTTAATCCTGAACTAATATTATGGGTGGGGAAGTAAGAGGAATGTTACCTGAATAAATACTTCATATCCGGACAAATATTTAATTTTTAAGTAATATCAATGGGTGGGGAAGTAATGGGAACTTAATTAGAATGAACATTTCATATCCAGGTAAAATTTCAACACTTCATATGCAGAGAAATATAATTTATCGTTAAATAATTATTGGGTGGGAAAGAAATGGAAGTTTAGCCAGAATCAAAAGTTCATATGCAGGTAAATTTTGTATTATCGTTGTATTTTATTGGTAGTGTGTCTATACTTATACATCAAGGAAGTTATAGTGAAACGAATTGGAATAACGCGTGACAAATCTGTGTCTGTGTGTGTGTATCCGTGACTTGTGTAAGAATGACCTTGGACCTCGATGCAATGAAGAAACACACGTATATAATATAGTGTTTATAATTAAATTTACAGTATATATTGAGAAAGGTGAGAGGAAGAGGCTATGGAGGAATCAGTTAAAGGAAGATTTTAGGTGTTGATAAATTTGGAGCAACAGAATCCTCCAAACTATTTCAAGCAACACAACACCAGTATTTTTGCCCCTATGGTCCTGTTTCCTAGCATACTTTGGAGGAATCAAGGCACTCCAATGTAACAAAAAGAGAATTTCCACCTGAAGGGAATATAGTATACGTTTGATAGATTGGAGCGCCTTGAGTCCTCCAAAGTATGCCACGAAACAGACCCAGATGAAAAAAAAAATAATAATATCCTGTGGCCTGGAATAGTTTGGAGGAATCATGTACTCCATATTTACCACCCATAACAATGTGCTATATAATATCCACTTAAAAAATCCATCTATGCCAATCAAACGTATAGTGTAATTGAGGTGTTATTAATTATAGTTATAGATAATTAATACAGATATATATTGTTATAAAAAAATATTATGGAGGAAAGGAAGTGTGTGGTGGATGGGAGGTGGGTGATGCAGCAGGTCGTGTGTGTGTGTATGTGTGTGTGTGTGTGTGTGTGTGTGTGTGTGTGTGTGTCCCGGGGTTTCCACACAACCAACCCTCCTGCAGGATATGTTAGAATGCTTACACTCGCTTTCTTTTGCTATATATACTTTTTTATATTGTATCGTTGTCTGTATATATTCTGCGTGTGTTCTCTCCGTCAATATATTCTTCCTTATGTTCTCCGTTCTCTCTATGTCTCTCTCTCAATTTATTATTCCTTATGTTCCCCTTTCTCTTAATTTATCATTCCTTATGTTCCCCGTTCTCTTAAATTCCTTCACTTGCTCTCTCTCTCTGTTTCAGCCTCGTTCCCCCCATCCCGTGTTAAGTAATCCTTCCCTGTACAGTGTCTCGTCTCCTTCCTTCCTTCTCTTGCCCCTCTCGCCCCGTTGCACCTGATCAAAGCCAGGAAATGCCTATATGGTACAGTACTACCCCCTGTCCCGTCCCATCCCATCCCATCCCGTCCGGTCTGCCTGCCTGCCTGCCTGCCTGCTGACCTTCCTGTGTCCTGAATGGAGATAAACCGCTCGAAAAACTGGATTTATCTGTTTTATCTGCTCTGCTCTTCTCTCTCTCAGTCCCAGTCTTTCTCTCGTCACTTCAACTCGTATACCCCTATCGCCTACCTGCCTCCTGTATACTACATATGTTCACTTCATCTACTTAGAAGAGTGTAAACATTTCCGTGTTGTTGTCCCCTTGCCACACTGTATAGGAGAATTTTGTCACACGGTTAGTTTGGTGGCTGTGTGATTGACTGGCTGGCTGTGAGTGAAAGAATGCACAGGAGGGAAAGTGCATTGATGAGATATGAATTATTCTCCTACCCACTCTCAGTGTTGAAGTACAGGAATATTATTTACATGACCTTTCCCGTCCTGACCATTCTGTATATATAGCCAATTATTGAACCCCGTATAACTCCCCACGTCATGGCACTCAGTAATTTGTTATGTAAAGTTCGATGATAATAATAATAATTACAGAATCTACACTAACGATATTCTAGCATAGGATGGATACTATACCCATGAAGACTCCACACACACACCATGAATACAGCCCCTTCCTTCCCATCACACTCAGACGGGGAACATGTAGTGTGTTTACAGAAGAAGAAGAAGACCGACTTTCACTTTTACTCTCTATTCCCCTCCGTCCGTGGTGATGTATGGGTTTATTTTAATTTTTTCCCCCTCCCTCACGACCGACGCTCCTACTTTTCCATCATTAAGTATTGTTTTGTTTCTTTGTTTAAGGGGAGATTGATGACGGTGAGGTGGTGAGTTCTCTATACAATAATTATACGACCACGAGACAGGATTACCTCTTTGTAAAGATTTATGTAGCTATTATTATGTACAGCAATAATTATTAAACGTGTGTAGTAGATTGTAGACACACAACCCTTGCATGTAGACGTTACGTGCAACATACATACATACATATAATTTACGTGCAACATACATATAGTTTACGGTGTATGTTACAATACTTTTTCACTATAAGAATGTGGCACTGGAAGGAAAGTTTGGTAAGATATCATGGGGTTCCTTACTCAGAGGTGCATGAATCAAAGTCGCCATTCACATACACATGCAAAAAGTTCTCCATATTTGTATTTATATATTTGTCTTTATTTCACCACCAGGTGCGACGGCTCTCATATTGATAGGGACGTGCACTGTGTTCCTCGTCTTCATCTGCTTCTTCTTCTTCCTGCAAAAGATCCGACAGCAGAGAATACAGAGGAAGGTGGTTGAGAAGGAAGGAGGAGATGTTGTCAAGTGAGTGTATTTATCACCTCAAGGTCTTGGGACAAATATAATTATTATATGTTTAACGTTTTATTTGTTTATGTATAATGCTCTCCTGGATCATTGGTATACAAGCATTATGAGAAGATGAATTAACTATTAGAAGTGTTATACTTTGGTGGGATATATATTTTTTGTATTACATAAATATAATACTGTATTTATGGCATTCGAAATGTAATAACAGAGCTCAACAGTACATATAATAAAATTAGTGCAGTTTCCCCCTGATATGTAGTTTTCTGTGGTGCAGAAACCATTTAGTTTTCACGGGTAACATTTAAAGTGAATGGTAAACCTCCCATTACCCCCTCGTTCACCCTGGCAAGATTTGGTTCAATTGGGGTTTGTATACAATGTGTTTACCTTCCTCGCATTGGAATTAGGTTAAGGGGGTGTAGGTGAATTAGGGTTTGATTACATTCAATCTTGATGTTATCGTGTGTATCATATTCTCACCTCTCGTGTTCCCTTACAGACCCCAGACGACATACGAGGGACCCCATTCTCCACTGTCTCTCCTGCCGCCAGCACTCGTCCATGCCTTGGCTCTAGCATCACAGAGCTCCCACAAAGAAGAGGAAAACCCACCAACCTTCCTCACGTGAGTTAAAGTCTTTTCCAGTGTTCATTTACAGAAGTGTATTGAACGAGGCGTAATATATTAAGGCTTCAGAAAATTAATATGTTATACTACATAAGTAATTGAAAAGGAACATATTAAATGTACAGAGTTAATTATGAAGCAGGTTATCTGTAATGATTATACTGGATGGGGCCAAGTTGTGTCTTACTAAACGATGATTTGTTATATATTTTCCTCAGGATGGAGCCACCCTTCTCCAACAACAGTTTGGGCCGATTGTGGTTCTCGGTCTACTACGACTACCTCACTTCAAACCTCGTCCTCAAAGTGCTCCACGCCAGGTGAGGCCCACATGGGGTTTGTCAAGGGAAACATTATTGATGCTTAAGGCCATGATATTCTCCAGTGTTAGAATTATTGGATAAATGTGTACACGTTCAGTCTCATGGCATATACAGGAGGGTATGACAAGTTTCACTCTAGCAATAGAAGGAGTTTAGTAAAGAAATTGTTATACGTATTGCACATAACCTTGGCACTGTCTTTGATGATGACATGTATTCAGATGAGTAAAATATGCATTACCTTGACTGAATGGAAAAGGAATAACTTTTATTGTCGATTTTTCGCTTTTGCAGATCAAAGTAACGAAACGTCGTCAATAAAAGCTTGTCATGTTCCTTATCCCTCTATTATATGTGTTTAGCATGTGTACTAATATTGACATGTGTGTACAGGTACCCCAAAGGACGAGGCTGGAGCAGTAACCCTGGGGAGGTGTGGGTGGAGGCGGTGGTGTTGTCGCCTCTCAACTCCGTCATGGCCACTGCTAACACAGGTACTCGTAGGGCCAGCTCAGCGCCAGTCTTCCAGCAGATCTTCAGATTCAAGGTTAGTTTTGGTATGAACGGGTGGAAGGAAGGGGAATTTGGTATAACCAGGGACGGGAGGAGGGGTAATAAAATTTCAGACACTAGATGTTCATATTTATTGGTTGTGTCTCACTCAGGGGCAAGCATGAATAACTGAAAACAGTAAAAATGTCTAAGTTTTATTCTTGTAGGTTCCCTCATTTGAAATGCAAGGCAGAAACATAATATTATTTCTGAAAGCCTTTGTTTGTAGTGAGAGTAAAGTGTATTATTAGTCGTGAACTATAACTGATGTCTAACCTGCAGGTGGATGACGTGGAAGTGACCCAGTACCTGCTGAGGCTGACCCTGTACGACCGCAGCCCTGACCAGCCTGGAGAAAAGGCGTCTGGGGCGGTGATCGTGCCCCTCTCTTCCCTCGACCTCTGCTCTCAGGAGACTCTTGCCAGGGACCTTCAGTGACGACGGGGAGAGATGTATGACTGAGTGTTGTCCGTGAAGGAGTCTGTGCTCGTGGCTACTGAAGTGGCGTAGTGACTGCCGTTGAAAATTATTATAATATAATATTGATGGTGGTTATCGTAAAGAGGATTGAAATGCTTTGCTCAAACAAAGTGGGTCAAGTGACTGTACAACTGTTGAAAAAAATGAGCACTGGATACTACAGGAAATATTAGAGCAATATATGCTCTTTAAAATCAAGAGGGATGAATTTCGTCCCAACTGTGACCGTAACATAACATACATCTATCATTGGAGTAACGTAAACGTCGTACCAGATTGATAGTACAGTTACGAGGCGATGGTACCACAAGGAATGGCTCAGCTCAGGAATTTGTGGTGTATGAAGGGGTGAACATTTTGCCCCAAGGATTCATACAAGTTTTGGTTTAGTACACTGAGCATTTAGAAGATGAGGCAAGCAGCCAGCCATATACAGAGATGGCAATGTTGTGTGGAGGTTTTGACACTGAATTGTGACTCGATGTATTTATATTTTACCGGTGCATTGTGAGGCTTTTGGGATTCTGTTGTGAAGTATTCCATCCCTATAAGTGAAAGTATTTCCTTTATTGTGATAAGAATTTGCGTAGCTAGTGTTGCCTTCCTCAGATGATGTGTTGTCTTTCAGTTTCTAGTTGTGTATACAATACTACACTAGTCGTTTAGGTTATGTAATATCCTGACCCGGTTATAGCTACAAGATATGAAAGGGTCAACAAAGTTTTTAAGTTATAAATTAAAAAAAAAAGTTGTGGGCTTTGCACTGATCAAGGAATATATTCACCAGCAAGTTGTAGCTTATGTGTTTAAAGCACCTCCAGTCAAGCCACAGGTAACTGGGAAATATAGAAAGTAAGGATTGTAATGTTTTAAGTAGAATAAGCGAACGCGATGTTTCAATAACAGGAAGCAAAGATATTGACAGTGGTCCCATGAGCATCGTTAATTATTTGTAAAATCGTGGTTGTGTTGCGGCAGTAATGTATTTCATAGTATTAAAGAGGCATTTGTAATTTTATGAGACTTGCAGTAAAATGGTGAATGAACACCAATGGGTTAGAATCCAAGGATGCACAATATTCGTTCAGTATGGAATTAATAATACATTAATGAAGTAGTTAAAATATAATGTTATCAATATTCATTCAGTATGGAATTAATAATACATTAATGAAGTAGTTAAAGTATAATGTTATCAACATTCCAGTAGGGAAGGGTTTGTTTGTGTTGTCAGGTTTATTGGAGTAGGACACATGCGCGTTGAGTGGATCTGAAGGTGACCATTGTCTAAACATGTTAATGACCATTATTTCTTGTATTGTTATCTTACATTAGTTGGACTGTCTGTGGTCGTGAACAATAGTACAGTAAGTCAAGTCTTTCTCAGTTTTGGTTTATAGGTTGTACAGTACAACCACTAAAGCAAGCATTCTCATGCAATCCAAAGAGACTTGAAATATATAATATTGTGTGTGTATATAGCTTTTCAATAATTTAATGAAGATTTCCATATATTTAGGTTTTATTTATAATGAAGATAATTTTCAACTATGGTTGAATCAGTAGTAGTTTATGTATCAGTCACTAGTCGGGCTGACATGTACACAACTAAATATTCTCACTGTGCTAAGTGAGAGAAAAAACTATATATATAAAATATTTCATGCCAGTATTAGACTTGGGTGTGTGTATGATGATGTTATTGCACTATAAGGAGGTCAGTCGTTGCTTATCCATGTTCATTGAATATCACATGACAAAATAGTACAATACAGTTCGTCCTTTATGTTATCTCTTTGTAAGCAGTCATATAATACGGATCATAATCGGTAATACAAATTTGTAGAAAACATGTTTAGTTAGTATAACTAACTAAAGAAAATCAATAATAATACACTGAATAATGTAACATTATTATTTTGCAAGGTCGTGAGCAACTTACTGTGTAATTATTACACAGTAATGAGTATAGTATAATAACTGCAATACAATATCTTTTTAGAAGGATTTAGTTGGTGTAAACTGTGGTTGACCTCATTATTGCCAATATTAATAAAGTATGTTATGCACATTTTCACCTAAGGTTATGAATCTGATTAATAAAAAAATGTATATATACAAATTTGTAATGACACACATATGCACTACAATATCAACATGACATGCATATCTACCAATCTGTATCTTAATTAAGGTACGAATAGAAGTCATGTATATATGTTATACTATTTATTTATACTTATGCCATTAAAATCTCAAGACAGTTTCATTTCTCGTTTCATCCACCTGTACTTCATAAATCTTATATGTGGTTTCATTAGGACTGAATCCATGAACATCATCTCTTGCAAATCAACACCTTTATGGTAAATCTGAAGCAAGTGGAATAAAGGAGCTTTAATGCACTTCAAGATGGGTTCATGCATTGATATTCACTGCCTTGTCACTGGGATATTTCCACAAAATACAATTAACGTGTAAAAAACTATTTCAAGTAATATTATTCTTGGCAGTATGTTTCATCACTACAGCTATCACAATCTCGACTTCAATGCATTTCTTCTTCTGTTGGCTGATATTGATGAAGCTTCTGCTACAAAACACATTACATCCCCTATAGTCTTTCACATGGGAGAATTCTCTTATCTGGCGTAGTAGGGAGGAATCATTAGCCATCCACTTCAACCAATCTGAAAAGGAGCTGAGGAAAAGAGAATGTGACATAACTGCAAGCACGTGGCATCGTTACTCAAACACTTTACAGTTGTACTCTCGTCTGTGAATATTTCTGTTGTGATTACAGAGTCTGAGTTTATTCTTCTATACACACACAAACAAAAAGTATGAAAACAACAAATATATATATATATGAATACATCAATCTTTCCTTTGCTAACCTACTGATGCTTTAAAAAGACAAAAAGGTCTATGGAAAAGGGTTCATGAATAAGGTTAAAGGGGAGATTTTCTTGTTGCTAAATTGGAAGACTATTGGTTCCTCTTATCTATTTCAGACACCCTCAGTGGTACTAATAGGCAATCTGTTACATGGCATACTTTGGAGGAATCAGACCTACCAACTCACCAAAACAAATATCTTCCCTTAAAGTATCTGTTTATTAATTGGCCTTGTGATCGTGTATGAAAATTGGAGGCTGCTGATTCCTCCTGCTTATGCCACGAAACATGCTACATCCATATAGGTGGTGTTTCGTGGCAATATTTGAAGGACTCTTCTATCTCCAATTTACTGAGGACATCACAGGGTTCCTTAACATAACTTTCTTACTGATTGACCGAGAGGTTTCATCAAGTAAAGTTAGGCTAACTCTAAAACAAATAAATGTTTAATGTGATTTTTACTTGTTTTATCCTTCAATGTAACTTCTAATGGGGAATTAAACAAGGTATTAAATGCACTGTACCACTTAAAATATATTTTAATTTTAACTTAACTTAATTATAAAAAAAAAAAAAAATTATCGATTATCCACAACAAACACTTTTCATTTTTTTTTTTTTTTTCTGTCGCTCTTCTTAAGGGTCAGTATACATTTGGTAAATTGAAGTCCCTTGATTTCTCCAAACTATACAAGGAAACACGACCAGATTAACAAATATAATGGTCGTCTGTTGCTTGAAATACTTTGGAGCAATTAACTGCTCCAGATTGAACAACAGTACTACCTCCTTAATGGGAAATTCTCTACTTGTCAAATAGGAACGCTACGAATTCCTCCTGTGTATGCCAGAAAACAAACCCTCTCAATTGTTTATATATATATAATAGGGGGTCTGTTTACTGGCATACTTTGGAGGAATCAATGAGACTTCCCAATTCATCAACAACAACGGAAAACAGAATCAGCCCCTAAACTTGACCAGACTATGGGTGTGGATGGATGGATGAATAGGTATGTGAGGTACACTCGTGGTCACAAATTGTGTCCCGATCCCCTGGCTAAATGAATCGCAAACAGCCTAGCCTAGTTTTTAAGGTTCGAACAATGGTGCGTCTCCCTACAACACACAGTAGTTCGAATCATTAATTAAACCTCGGATACTTGCAATTTATCATGCCAAGAGATCAATCAGGACAATTTGTGACCGTGAGTGTAAAGGACAGTAGCTTCAAGGTTGGGTTTCACAGTCTTACTTGAAGTTAGGCGTTATAGAGTTTGAGCAGAGGAGGCTTCAGGGGATAGTAAAGTGTTGGTAAAAAATCTGGAGTAATTGATTCCTCAAAACTATTCCAAGCAACAGGGCACCATTATTTTTTGCCAATCTGATCCTGTTTCCGACACGCTTTGCAGGAATCGAGACACTTTAAACCAAAGGTGTATTATTACCCCCTAAACTAAAGGGACCCTGTTATGTATAGTCACAATTTTGGAGCTTAGCGAGTCCTTCAATTATTGCCACCAAACACCAACTATATAGATGGAGCATGTTTCGTGGCATGATCAGGAGGAATCAGAAGCCACCAAGTCTCATATACGATTACATGGTCCGTAATTCCTTTCTAATTATGATTATAATGACGTTTTCGGTCTGTGTTCTTATGCAACTTCTTTATCTACCTTTAGTACAAAGACCAACACTAAGAGGAACATTTTTCTACTATAGCACATCAAGTTACGTTAAATAATTACATAAATTGATATTGATGGGTGGTGAGATTTGCTGGAGTTAGGGCATGTTAAACGTTTTCTCTCATCTCTGTTGACTTGAGAGAACGAGGCAGGAGTAACTTGTTTATTTTTTTATGGGGGACTTCCACATAAAATAGGTATATTGTTCAGACTAATAATATATTTATGGAGTATTAATTGAAATGCAACTTCATGATTCCTCCTAACACTGCCTAAATACCTCAGCCTAATTAATTAACCTTCTTTACACTTCGTTCATGAAATGTTTCTTATTCATACCGCTAGTTCCTTCGGTTTAATATACAAGCACGCAAATTTTCTTAACCATGGGCTAATTACAAATAAATATAAAAAATAAACTTACTTGGCAAATCGATGGCTTTTGGCTGACCAGTTGTTCCTCTTCACCTTAACTTCCCACAGTTTCCTTCTTGCTAACTTCCCACAGTTCCCTTCTTGCTAACTTCCCACAGTTCCCTTCTTGCTAACTTCCCACAGTTTCCTTCTTGCCGAGTCCCTGGGGAAGGTAAACAGATGCATACCAGGCCCATCTTTGTTGTTACACTCCACTCCAGCACAACCTCCTACAAATATAATAACAATATGGCCAAATTAGCAACACAATACCAGCCGTAAACGTATATATCAGTAGGATTTGTCACTATACAGTTCGGCATTCGGTAATTTCGATTAGGCTTAGGAAAGTTTTCAAGGAACATTTATGTGTTGAGTTGAAAACCGACTAAAAAATATCTTTCCTGGTTTATCTAAACAAGATATTGCATAAATATAACAACATTCTACTTAGTACAAGAGTTAGGAACATTTCTAATTATGTATATAATATTTTAACATTCCTCTGGTACGCATTATTTCTATTTATATACTGGCTTCACCTCTGGTCAGGTAGGTCAAGGGGAGAGTATACTTTTGACTGATTGGAGTACCTTAATTCCTCCAAAGTATGCCAGGAAACAGACCCAGATGAAGAAAAATAATGGCATCCTGTTGCCTGGAATAGTTTGGAGGAATCATAATCTCCAAAAATGTCAAAACTATACGCTCCCCTTAAACTTAAATGGCAAAGAGCTATGGGTCAAGCCACTAAACAAATCGTAATAATGACTCCTGTACTGAGTTACACGTCACATGACCGACTATACCCACCGGTAGTGTGGGAAGGGAATTATGGCCACGACTGTACACTGAATATTTATAAATCAACACTAACCTTTAGTACTATACATTTTCTATAACTTAACACACTTAAACAAAACACACACTTAAACCAGAGTTATTATATACCTCAAAGAGTCTCCGGAAAACAACCACAACCAATCCCAGAAAAAAAATTTATTAAAAAAAAAAAAAACTAACATTCATAAATAGTTGGGAAATTCGTATTCGGGCATATCAAAGTAACGATATGCTACTTCAAAACAACTTTGTGGTGACCCTTATGCCCCCTAGGAACCCTTGGGCCCCCCCACGGGGCCCCCGAAGGGACCCCACGGGGGGCCATAACAGAGTCCTTTAGGAACTGGCAGGGTTGTACTTCCCCCTTGGTCCCACACCAAGGAGGAGGGGGATCACATCTCACCAACACAGCAACACACACACATATACACATAGCCTGCACACTGAAAGACTCACCTTCCATACTGGTTGGTGTGTGTATACATAAGTGTGTTAACAGTGTGGTAGTGATGAGGAGCCCCACACCAGTACACCAGTCCGCACAATGCTGGACCATCCACCCCGGTATATTGGGATGGTGTGTACTGGTGCATTGACCTCATCACCCGTCCTCCAGGCTCACCTGTAATGACAAACAACTGTTAAAATGACATCAAATTAATAATACTGTATGCTTCTTTATCAAAACATTCACCTTTATTCCCTTCCCATTCTATTAATATGCTTCTTTATCAAAATATTCACTTCTATTCCCTTTCCATTCTATTTCTCCAAATCTTTCACATTTTATGGTTTTACTCTGTCAAGGTGTTAATGTGCAAAGTACAGTGTTGGTATATCTGGAGCAAATGATTCCTCCAAACTATTCCAAGCAACAGAACATTTTTTTTCATGCGGTCCTGTTTCCAGACATATACTTTGGAGGATTCAAGTCACTCCAATGTACCAAAAGTTAATTATCCCCTTAATCTAGTATATATGTGTTAAATATAACTTACACCATTTAGAGACAATTAACATGTTTTCACCTTTATATCCCTATCTTATTGATTGATTCTTGCCTTTTTCTCCATCACTTACAGTACGTCAAATACAAAAATATTTAAGTAAACCCATTTCTATCACATTCATTACGTCAATAGCAATTTTTTTTACTGCATATTCTTTAAACAACAACACATTTGATGAATCATTTTTACATAAAACAGTAATTCCCTTGTATACTATTAAATTAATTTCCCCTCTTGTGTGTGTGTGTGTGTGTGAGAAAGATATTTTGATCTACTCACCGAAGCCACGTGTGTGAAGCAGCAGAGTTCAGCAGAGTTCCAAATCCCTTTACTGCACGACTCCCAACACCTTATCACACTTCACGCCTGACAATAACAATAAAAAAAAACATGTATTAATATTTCACTCCACTACAATATTTCTCCGTAAATTAATATATATTTCATTTCCATAACTAATTTGTATTTTCGGGAACAATCCAGTTTAGAAACTATATTAATGCAAATAAATGAATAACTTCATTACTGTTACAACAATCTAGATGGGAAGTTACCAACAATTTTTTTTTTTTTTTTTTTTTTTTTTTTTTTTACAAACATTGTATCCTAAAACCAAGGATAACAAATGAACATAATTATTAGAGATAGTTACCTGAATACAATGTAGGGACGACACAACACTGGCTGCTTCTTCACGAGTCCAGTACAAGGCTTAACACATGAAAAACACGCATCACCAGTAACATGCCACCACCACCAGTAACATGCCACCACCACCAGGAACATGTCAACACTAGGTAAATGCCACATCGAGTTGTCCGTGCCAGCAGTGTTTTTACCTCTCGTGCCTGTGGAAGGGGTTTAAAGAGACACCACATCAAGTCTGAAACGGTATTATCCAAAGATATATGGAGAGCATTAATTACATCAACAACTACCAAACACCAGGGAATAATTTGCCACTATAAACAACTTCGAAACTGGAAGAGTTAAGCAGATAAAGGGGAAAACTTATTTTAAAAAGGGCTAGCATCAGCCCTGAACTACCCTATGTCACTACAAATATATAAGTAAAAATTTCATAGAAATTGGGGAGACACGCTAAAATATGTAAACATTAATTATATGAATTAATTAGAGGGGTGGGGGGGAGATCTATACAAATCTATACATCAGCTAAAATGATAATTAATATGGGAATGGAACTTCATACGTATGATTAAGAAAAAACATGGAAGCGTTTGTTAATGGCATCAAAACTTCGACATTTGCATTATTTTATAAACATAATTCTGGTACATAGGGTACAAGGGCCGTCTAGATATTTCTTTGGTGTAATGTCCGTCTGTGTTTCCTTGGACACGTTTGAACAAACCAACCATCAGTTTACTGGCATCGCTGATTTCCACTTCGATTCAACAGTAGTACTTACGTAGGACCATGCACGTGTTATTGTAGCGATGGTTGAATTAAGTTTTTACTTTTCACTATACGCCACTTTGAAGCACCATTTTTCATCACAAATTTGATGGATACATTTACGACACTTCTGGTAGCACTTCGATTTTGTTCGCTTTCTAGTTTTTTGTTTACTCGAACCAAATATTTTGAAACAATGAGTTTATTTGAATCGCCAACGAACAATAAGAATACCACTAGGTAATCCAAGTGCTAATGGTATATATACTTTCTAAAGCAGGCCTCCAAATAAATCAACATTCTACTGTACATTGATAACAGAAGCAAACTTGACGATTGCACATAAAAAAAAAAAAAAAAAAAAAAAAAACTAATATGATCACCCGTTGTGAGTTCACTGCGATAGCAATAGCTTTATCATCTCCGTGTAGTCATGGGCGGCAAATTTCCAGTTCCTCATTCGCTCACCGATGTCCCAGGATATTAAAATTTTATACACACGTATCCATGAATACTAGATTTGGAAAAGTTACATATTTCCGCCAACAGATGACCAGCCTCTCCTCGACCCAGGCCAGGCAGCAGTCACCTTCCTTCATAATAACCATCCACGGTCCACCTTACAGAGCGACATTGGTTTGCAATAATGTGCACGTTTTCTGGACCTAATAGTCTAAAAGAACTCCATAGATTATTAATCATGCCTGCGCAAACTAGGTGCATGGTTGTACAGGCATAACGGTGGTGTGTGGGTGTGATTGATGGTTTGTGCAAATGACTGAACCATATCCAACAACCTTTTGGTCAATCACACGCTTGTACAGCGAGGCATAATAATGTGTGGTGACTGCTCGGTATTCTTGCTAGTGTGTGGTAAATTTAAATGATTGCATAGTCACCTAGTGTGCGCAGGCATGAATGATAGTCTATAGAGGCCTTAGAACATTGAGGCACACACGCGCACACACACACACACACACACACGGCGACACTGCGACTGGATATGAAACCCAGACAGTGGCTATATTCACACACTCTCCCAATGCTTTGTTGCTCCCATCCAGAGGGGTATAATTTTGTTTCTCGCCTCTGATTAGCCAGGGATTAATAGAAACTATTGCTTATGACTGTACTGTTTAAAACAAGTCAAGGTCTCGTATTACTTATTAGACCTTGAAATACGTAGCCGGTGGTAGCGTCCCGTAAGTAAATAGAGATAAAATATTCCAGCCAAATATTAAAATATTATTAAAATATTAATATTTCGATAATCATATACCCGCACGGAATACAAACCACTGTACTATAGAGGATAGCGACACACACACACACGAGGAATGCACAACACAGACTGAAGGCCGGCAAGAATTCAAGGACCATCATCACCTCGGCTACTTCGAGCAAGAATTCTATTACTGGGAAAAGGATCGGTCACTCTTATGGTCGTCGCCGTACAGCAGAACCACCTAGCGGCGAAAAGTAAATACTAAAGGCCTCCATACTGCAAACTGAGTGGTTGTGCTGGCTAAACCGTCGTGTGTGGGTGTGACTGATGGTTTGTGCAAAGGACTGAACCATATCCAACAATATTTTCGTTACTCACACGCTTGGTGTTCACTCGCAATCCAAAATTTGTATCAAGATCTTGTTGAAGTTTGGATTCCTTTGACATACGAGTGAACCAATTACAACACTTATCGTCCATGGTTTATATTAGCTTGAGCTCGTCTAATACTCGATCAGGCTATTCGAAGCAAATCTATATAGTATTCGCAACAGGCCTTCTGGAAACTCATTGTATGTAATCAATTATTTTTGGTCTATGAAATTGAAATTAACCTATTACTATTCTTCACGTTTTATCTCGTCCTGAAATATTCTTGGCCTTCCAGTAATACCCTGATATTCACAGTCTTATCCAATCAAGTTCAAAAAGCACTCTATAAGCCTGGCCAAAAATAAATGAAACTTTGAACGAATCTTTGACAATCAATTTTCAGACGATATCACCGGGATCCTTGAGTATTGTTCACATCACGTCATCCATCCAGTTTCTACGTTAAAATTGCACTGACTACCTGAAGGAATCAATCATTTTATTTGTATAAGTATGGTACAATGTTACTAAAATTAATGTAGAACAACTGATTACTCCAAACTATCCCAAGCAACAGGAACACCATTATTTGATTCAGTTAATAATAATGGTCCTGTTTCCTGGCATATTTTAGAGGGATAAAATAATGTGCTCTAAGGAATGTACAGTCACTACACATAGTCCTAACTCAACTATATATACAACCACACTGTATAAACAACCATACTGTATAATATTATACAACCATACTGAACTATAACAACTACAATATATATTTACAACTATTTCTATAAACACAACTATAACTATATACAATATATTAGTGTAATCAATAGTCTTTTTTTTTTTTTTTTTTTTTTTTTTAGTCTCGTATGATAAGTTTTACATAAATATCTGCAACATTCATCACTCATATAACTCTCCACACTCTCCCTTCCTCTCCTCCAAGTGAGCTGCTCGTTCCTCTCCACACTCTCCCTTAAATTCCTCGGCTACTTCAAACTTCACAGTGCACTTGCAAACTCATATGTCTTAGACTGTTGCAACTACTTACCTTGCAGCAGCGTCGAGCGATAGATGCATCCAACTCAATCCATTTATTTTTCTGTTTTGTATTTTTTTGTCTATCATTATATCTTCTCTGTCATTTTGTCTGTCTTTTTTGTCTGTAATTTTGTCTGTCATTTTGTCTGCCTGTCTGTCTGTGTTATCAAGATAATTCAAGTTCGTATGGTCAATGTTTTCACAAATGTCTCTAATATGGATTTAATTAAGGAGATTAATAAGGTCGGAGTGGGAGAATTAACAGTTTTAGCAACAAAGCAGGTTCATGTGGCTACAAATATAAACACTAAATGGATACATAATAATCTATCACCAAATTTGTAAGGGAAGGAAAGGACAAAGAAGGGAAGGGAAGGGAAGGAAAGGAGAGTGAAGATAAACGAAGGAAAGGACAGGGAAGGGAAGGGAAGGGAAGGAAAGGAGAGTGAAGATGAACGAAGGAAAGGACAGGGAAGGGAAAGGAAAGATGAACGGACAAAGTATATATGGTAGGATTAAAGAAGGAATGAACTAGCTAGCTGTCTGTCCCATGTCACCACAACCTGCTCCATCTTCTCTTCATTAATTAACACCACAAGGACATCATTCTTTTACCCTGGCAGCGGGAACCACACCTCAACATGGCGTGTGAGGGACGAGAGAGAGAGAGAGTGAGTGAGAGAGACGGAGGGAGAGAAGAAAGAACAGTGTTTTTTTTTATCCCACGCGTGTAAAAAAAGGATAATATGTTCCTGCACGTGTGGCTGAAAACAAAAAAACTATACCCAAAGGAAAAATGGTACGAGGGAAAAATATAAATGGTATGAAGAAAAGGATGTCACACACACACACTCAGCACCAAGGAACGCCCCTCGTCTCCCCCCAAAAATGCAGACGAGGCGCCATCTTGTGTTACGAGGGAAGATCCTGATCGTTTATTTTGTTAATGGCGCCCAATTGAAATTTTTAATAGCCAATTTAATCCTCTCCTCCATCAGCGAGATACGTGACGCTGATTACGCCTCGACCTCGATAAGTCGTCCCCATCCCCTCCAAAGCTCATCTC
>JAWZYT010000975.1:265000-273226 GCA_034508575.1 Petrolisthes manimaculis
CTCACACCCCCTTCCCTGTCTGCCCACAATATTATACCCCAACCCCTCACACCCTTCTCTGCCCACACCATTATACCCCAAACCATCACACCCCTCCCTCTCTGCCCACACCATTATACCCCAACCCTCTGGTATCAAGTGTGTTAACATGTACACTTGAAGGCATAAGTATATTCCCATCGGGTTAATGTGTAAAGTATGAGTAAGGAATAAATTACTTCTTTTTAATATTACTGCATTTCTATCCTGGCGAAAATTCCCGATTCCCTTGTGTAAGCTTGGATACAATTCTCGTGTACGTTCTAGTGTTTTATGAGTCTTCATCACTTACGTTGATCATTTGTACAGTATTGTAGCTGTGAAATTGTATATAATGTTTATGATCACAATAAATAGACCTCTGAAAACAACTAAAGTATAGCTTCACCCCAACACACACACAAACACACACACACTCTCTCTCTTTCTTTCTCTCTCTCTCTCTCTCTCTCTCTCTCTCTCTCTCGAAGAACATAACTTACGACAAACGAGAGAAAAGTGAACACACACAACTAAAAGGTGAACACTGGATAACACTGAAGTCTCCAAAACACACGACGAAACAACCCCCACCCCCCCTCCCCATTCCTCCACCCACTCCACCCCACCCCATCCCTCCACCCACTCCACCCCACCCCATCCCATTCCGTCTTACCAGTGGACAACCTCCCCCAGCGGCCATGTCACGCCCCCTGTAGATGACGTCACACCCCCTGCTGGTGACGTCACACATGTTTTCCTTCTCACACACCAGGGGGCCGCTGCCTCCACGCCCTCGTTTGTTCCGCTGATTTGTTGTGGGACGAACACCAACAACGCCCATCCATGTACAGTCGGCGGCAAAAGTCCTGTCACCTCACTTGCTTCACTGAGGCACGCGATGTTCATAGACTCGAGATTATTAGGTGTAGAAAACGTGTGTATTTCTCGAGTCCATGAATTCTGTGTGTCTCGTTGAAGCAGGTTAGGCGACAGGACTTTTGCCACCGACTGTACACCACCACCATCAACACTATTTCTTTTCAATCAGGTTATTATTCTTTTTAATCTGAGCCAACTCCAACAGTAATGCATGTAGGTGTGGAGGTTAAAACTTAAAGGACCCCCGTGATGTAGTTTGAAAATTGGAGGAAAATGAGTCCTTTAAATGTTGCCACGAAACATACACACACACCTATATGGAAGGAGCTTGTTTCGTGGCATAGTCAGGAGGAATCAGAAGCCTCCACTTTTCATACACGATCACAGGTTTTTTTAATAAGGGAAGAACCACCCAGGATATAAATAATGTCAGTGTCACTATAATTCCATTACTAAATTCAAGTGTAACAATACGAAGAACATCAGGGATGAAACGGTGTAAGTTAAAGATAAATGTCAGAGGTTCGATATCTTTGGAGCGGAAATAAATTATAGAGGAAACATACATAATTATATACAGTACATACAATTGTCAAAACATGTCGTTACGTTTACCATAACAGCAAGGGTCACATGCCGCAGGAGGAGGAGAAGCAGAGGAGTGATAAATAGCAAACTCTGAATGCATAACAACGATACGAGAGAGTGAGAGATAAATACGAAATTGAGAGTGAGATATAAAGACATTATGAGTGCTTTAGGGGGTAATTATTCACTTTTGTTAGAATGGAGTGCCTTGATTCCTCCAAAGTACGTACGGTATGCCAAGAAACAAGACCAGATGAACACAAATAATACATGGTGTTCTGTTGCTTGGAATAGTTTGGAGGAATCATGCAGTTACTCTACATTTACCAACACATGTATACACAATACTTCCTCCTTAATTATTATAGACTATAGCGAAAACCTTGAGTCAAAACCTCTTCCCTATAATATATACTTACAATCCATATTATCTATTTGCACAACATTTACCGAGAAAGTCAAATAAATAAATAAATACATGAAAAAAATGACAGGAGGGAGTGAGTCGCTCGGTCCATTATCACCTGCATGGTTAAAAAAATAAATGGGGTATTTATTATACAGCAGTGATGGAAAACTCTGTGGAAAGTATATACGAAAAAAAAGTATATACGAAAAAAAGTATATACGAAAAAAAGTATATACGAAAAAAAGTAGGAGCCTGTATTCACCAAAGTCCTCCTCCAATCCTAGCCAGCCTCTACTCGTCGTATCTCTCTCTCTCTCTCTCTCTCTCTCTCTCTCTCTCTCTCTCTCTCTCTCTCTCTCTCACACACACACACACACACACACACACACACACACAACCCCCCCCCCACACACACAGAAAAGCAGAAAAGCACAGGAGAATACAAAAAATATAAAAAAAAGGGGGGGGCCATTCAATCTTTCTTTAACATATCCCCGTGTCTGGCCATGGATGAAGGAGGTATAGGGTCGACGTCGGGGCTACCAGCGTTAAAATTCCCTCAGGTCGTCTCCCCCCTGGCATCCAGAATCAAGGACGTATTCTTGGGTTAAAGAAAAAATCAGTACTGCCAAGATCTTCACCGGGCAGCCAGCAGTGTGTGTGTGTGTGTGTGTGTGTGGAGGGACGGGTGGTGTGTGTGTGTGTGTGTGGAGGGACGGGTGGTGTGTGTGTGTGGAGGGAAGGGTGGTGTGTGGATGGATGGATGGATGGAGGGAGGGATGGATGGATGGAGGAGGAAGGGATGGATGGATGGATGGAGGAGGAAAGGAAGGAGAGATAGATGGAGAGATGGCTGGAGGAAGGGATGGTTAGATTGAAAGAGGGAGGAAAGGATGGATGGATAGATGGAAGGAGGGAATGAGGTGGATTTAAATGAAGGGATGGATGGATAGTTAGATTGAGGGAAGGAGGGAGTAATAAGCTATCTATGCAACATTTGCCCAGTGATTGATGTGTTATAAGGAATAGGTTTAACTCTACCGTTCTTCATGGGGAGGCTGAGTGAATATAAACAAAATTGAACATCTATTCAAAAAACCTCTCCATGCAGCAAAAAAAAAAAAGGAACAAAAAAGAAAAAATCAATTAATAAAAGAGGGTCGTATGGACAGTCCCTATACGTTTGTTTGTTTGTTTGTTTATTTGTTTGTTTGTTTGTTTGTTACAGCAGCGAGTTCACTATATATATATACGTCTGCCAAAAGAGAGAGGGATGAGAGAGCGAGGGAGGGTGTGTTAAAGAGGGAGGGAGGGGTGTTGAGAGCGAGGTGTGAGAGCAAGAGAGTAGGTGTGAAACTGTGTGAGAGAGAGGGAGGGGAGAGGTGAGAGAGTGAGGGAGAGAGAGAAAGAGCAAGGGAGTAGGGGTGAAACTATGAGAAAGCAAGGGAGTAGTAAGGGTCAGAGAGGGAGGGAGACAGGGAGGTGTGAAAGAGGGAAAGAGCAAGGAAGCGACAGAAGGAACGAGAGAGGGGTGAGAGAACGAGGGAGAGAGAGGGAGATAGAGAAGGGTGTTGAGAGAAGGAGGGGTGTGTGAGTGAGCGTTGGTAACACTGGTGAAATATATGCAAATAGTGATGTGTCGCCTCCTCGGGTCAGCCCCACACGTCCTCAGATTTCCTCTTTTTCCCGCCAAAATGAGGGGACACGAGCCAGCGTTGCCGCGTTTTCTTATCAGGGTGGAGAGAGAGAGAGAGAGAGAGAGAGAGAGAGAGAGAGAGAGAGAGAGAGAGAGAGAGAGAAACGGAGTATAGATGGGCATGAAAAACACATACACGCACACACACACACACACATAAACACACACACACACAAATGTAATGTATTCAGCCGTTAGAACATAATAAATATGACTTCTATTTACACATAAAATAACACAAAAGTTAATGAAAAATAATAAAATAATAATCATAGCAATAGGACACCAAGAGGAGAATCAATAATAATTAAAAAAAATAAAAATCTACTGAGAACGTATCGCATTAAAGAGATGTTTTATTTTTTCTTTGTATACATGACTTGAAAGGCTACTGATTCCTCCAAACTATGCCAGACAACCACAGACCACTTCAGTATACAAGTAGTAGGGAAGGGGAATGGTTTATGTTGCTTGTAGTGTCTGGATTGCTACGTATTGACTCCAGTTCAAACGACACGAAGCTGACGTTGCTGATTCTAATGAGTGTTTGCTCGTGTCGATGATGTCATGTCTGTCTATCTGTATGTATCTATGTATGTATGTATGTATGTATGTATGTCTCCCCTCTCACACGACTGACTCTCTCTCACTCTCACACGTCCTCTCTCTCTCTCACTCTGCCTGCTTGTCCTTCCTTCCTCTCTCCCTCACTCACTCTTATACACTCACTGTCAACATCTCATATCACTTATTCATCTTTCTCAATTGTCATCTCTTCTTTTCTCTCATTCTCCCTCATTCTTCACTCTCATTGTCCCTCCTTCTCATACACTAACAAATACCACTTTCACTATTTTTTATACGATATTTCATTTTCAACCACTTCTCCTTCATGTTCCTCTCTACCTTTTCTATACACCTTTCCTTTCTTTATTGCCATTTATCTATAGTTCGTTCTCATGTTTCTCATCTTTCCTTTCATCTTTTCATTTTATTCCTCTCGACTTTTTCCTTCCTTTATCTATCTTTCAAACATCTTCCTCTCCCTCTTCTTCGCGTTCTTACTCTTCCCCATTCGCTTCCTCTTCCTCAGCTCCTCCTCCCTCCTCCTCTCCTTTCCTCCTCATCGACCATCGCTTAGTCTTCTCTCTCCATCCCTCCTCACTTTCCTCCCCCACTTCCCTCCCTCCTGCCTCCCCTGCTCTTCCCTTTCCCTCCTCCCCCCTGCCTCCCCCACTTCCCTCCCTCTTGCCTCCCCTGCTCTTCCCTTCCCCTCCTCCACCCCCTGCCTCCCCCTGCTCTTCCCTCCCACCTTCCCTTCCCCTTCTTCTCTCTGCTTATTCGTTCATCTAAAAAAAAAATGACACTACTTTTCCTTACCCATATTCAATTTTTTCCTTCATATTATATTGGAAAAGTACATTTGTCACAATATTTTTCACCTTCTAAGAGTACGAGACATCAAAGGGCTAAGGGTATTATTATTATTGTTATTATTATTATTATTATTATTATTATTATCATTATTATTATTATTATTATTATTATTATTATTGTTATTATTATTATTAAACTTACTCATCGAAGAAAAGACGTTTCGTTGCTAAATTCTCACTGAAAAATAATAATGGGAACTGAACAGCAGCGAAGATAATAATTGTTCCCCGAAGAAGTAGTTTAATAATATCACTCTATGTAGTACAAGAATAATTACCCACATAAATAGAGGTGACTCATGCATGTAACATTTTGACAGCTTCCCTCTGTTTGTTAGATGGGAAACGTTCCTCTATAAAATTATAATATGTTAAGTATCTTTTTATAATTGACTCTCATTCTTACTCTTACTCTCATTCCCCAGTCTTATACTCTTCCACTCATTCCCATTCTTACACCTTTCCATGCACTCTTATTTATACTCTTCCACTCTTTCTTTAACTGTGGAGCACCAGTATTTTTGTTCATCTGGTCCTGTTTCCTGGCATACTTTGGAGGAATCAGTGTACTACAATATATCAAAAGTGGTGGGAGAGGTTGGTTGGTGCAGGAAGCCTTCATTTTATTTCTACAATTTACTCCATTTATAGAACAGTAATCTTTACCCAATAACTTCATGCATGTGTCTATCTATATTCTTGGTTTTGGAACACACATATTGTTGGTATTTTGTCGCTTTTTTTGGTACATATTCACTCACTACTCATGAATGAATATAGTAACACACATGCATACACATATATACATACACACCCACACACCCACCCACACATATTCACTCCTTTATACTCATGAAATAAATAATAGTAACACACATACACATATATACGTACACCCACACCCACACACACCACACATATTCACTCCTTTATACTCATGAATAAAAATAATATTAACACACATAGACATATATACATACACACCCACACACACACACACATATTCACTCCTTTATACTCATGAATAAAAATAATAGTAACACACATGCATACACATATATACATACACACACACACACCTACACACGCACACGCACACCTCGCGACCCTCTCTCAGTCCGCCTCACTCACTCACTCTTCGGGCGAATAAAAGGAAATTGTATCCAGGACCGAAAATCAATATGCACATTGAGAGTGACTGATAGAGACACTCAGCCCGTCTTGTGAGGAAAGGAGAGGGGAGGGTAAAGTGGGACGACGGAGGGGAGGGTAAGGGGAGGGAGGGGAAAAAGAGAGAGGAAAGTGAAGAGAGATAGCGAAGAGGGAGAGAGGGAAAGAAAGGAGAGGGGGAAAGATTGCGAAGTGGGAGAGAGGTGGGAAGAGAGGAGAGGGGGAAAGATATCGAAGTGGGGAGAGGGGGAGGGAAGAAGTGAAAAGGGAGGGGATAAAGAGAGGAAAGCGAGAGAGATAGCGAAGAGGTAAAGGAGGGGAGGAAGAAGTGAGAGAATATAAAGGAATGTGGGATAAAAGAGAAGAAAGTGAGAGAGATTGTAATAAAGGAGAGAGGAAGAAGTGAGAGAAAATAAATAAATGTGCATGGGATAAAAGAGAGGAGAGTGAGAAAGAAAGAAAGCGAATAAGGAGATAGAAATGGAAGTAAATGTAGGATAAAGAGAGAGAGAGAGAAAAATGTGTTGGCAAATCTGGAGCAACTGAATCCTCCAAACTATTCCAAGCAACAGGACGCCTTTATTTTTGTCCATCTGGTTCTGTTTCCTGACATATTTTGGAGGAATCAAGGCACTCCAATGTACCAAAAACGAAATTACCACCTTAAGTTTAATTATACTCTGATATTTTTCCCTTATACAGTGCCCTACCTTCCCCCCCAACTTTAAATTTCAGTTAGACATCCCTTTCCTTATCATTATAGGCCCCCCTAAAGTGTATATTATAATCATGACACTTCTTCTTATAATTATACCAGTGTAATCTATAGCCAGACACACTTCCAAATTGCTGACTAAAAATGTTTCACACTTTCATATGATATTATTGTTTTAAATGGTGAATAGAATATAGGGTAAATAGTGAATGAGAGAGTGGTAGAGTAAGAATGAGAAGAATGGTAGAATATGAATGAGAGAATGGTAGAAGTATGAATGAGAGAAGGTAGAAGTATGAATGAGAGAATGGTAGAAGATGTATGAATGGAGAATGGGTAGAAGTATGAATGAGAGAATGGTAGAAGTATGAATGAGAGAATGGTAGAAGTATGAATGAGAATGGTAGAAGTATGAATGAGAGAATGGTAGAAGTATGAATGAGAGAGTGGTAGAGTATGAAGAGAGAAAGTGAGCGAGAGAGTGGAAAGAGTATGAACGTGACAGTGGAAAAAAAGTATGAACGTGAAATACTAAAAACGAAGAGAGTGGTAGAAGTATGAACGAGAGGAAGGGAGTGAGGGAGTATACTGTTTATATACGAGATCAACCCTATACCTCCAGTCCTCTCTCTCTCATATATATATACACCAAGATCTTGCCTTATACTATACAAGACCAGATCACACCCCAATGAACCCAGAGACTGTGGCCCCCCTCGATAACAAGAAGCCCAAACAACAGGCCCAAACCACCACTACAATTACAACCACCAGCAGCCAAAACAATTACAACCTCCAGCCAGCCAGGGTGTATCATTATTATTTTTTTATGAGGGCAACTGGGAAGGAAAAATAGAAGGTGGAATTGAAATGAATACAGAGGATATTCAAGCAACATGCTGGAGGAATTATAGTGATTTTAAATGAGAGAGAGAGAGAGAGAGAGAGAGAGAGGAGAGAGAGATGAGGAGAGAGAGAGAGAGAGAGAGAGAGAGAGAGAGAGAGAGAGAGAGAGAGAGAGAGAGAGAGAGAGAGAGAGAGAGAGAGAGAGAGAGAGAGAGAGAGAGAGAGAGGGAGAGAGAGAGAAATAGATAGAGAGAGAGAGAGAATGAGGGGAGAGAAACAGATGATGAAAAGCAAGAGGAAGAACGGATATAATGGAGAATGTGGGATAGGAAGGAAAGAAGGATAAATGAGAATAATGGAGTGAAGGAAAAGATCTAAGGAAGGAGGAACAGGGAATAATGGAGGGAGAGAAGGAGGAGGAAACAAAGAAAAAGAAATTGAGGAGTGGAAGGAGGAGAAGGAAGGG
>JAWZYT010000976.1:0-87066 GCA_034508575.1 Petrolisthes manimaculis
TGGTAGTGGACGATTCCCAGACTCTTCATAATTATTCACAAGCTGTAGACGTGAGCCAGGGTTCTTTCACTTATGTTGAGACAGTTAGTTAGTTAGTTAGTTAGTTAGTTAGTTAGTTAGTTAGTTACTGGTGGAGGAGGACGTGGTGTGGTGTGGTTGTGGTGTGGCGTGGATGGATGTATGCTCACTGTATAGTTGGGTTGTTGTTGTAGTTGTAGTTGTGGTTGTAGGTGCACATCAACACGACAACTCCTCAGGGGGTAGACACGGATGTCAACCCTTCACTTACGGAATACACAAACAACACACACACACACACACACACACACACACACACTCCTCTCCTCTTCCTCAGTCTCCACCACACACACATACAAGAGTTCACAAGGTCGCGTTCCTTCTTCCACATTAATAATAAACTAACAACAATAACAACAACAACAAGGCCAGGGATATCACAAGGGGGTCATACTAACACTAACCATGTACCGTAAGTAAATAAATAACACCATAAAGAACTGAAGTAAATAACAATAACACCAACAAAAACATAAACTGATGCTGAATGATCTCGGTTTATCTGTCTCTCGTTCGTTCTATGGCAGCACCGAGCTCGTCACCACACACTGACACACACCAAACTAAACTCTATGAACAGCAACAACAACCAACCCACATCAGCAACTCTTGACTCTGGGGCCCCGTACAGAGGATAATGGTGGGTGTGTTGGGGGCCACTCAGCGAGCACTGGCTGGAATGCTAGTTACTCCTCAGGGCATAAGAAGATGGCCCGAGTGAGTATGTGAGTGGGAGGGAAGGAAGGAGGAAGTTCACAGAAGCTCTCCTAATTTGTCATTCATACAAAGTTATTCGTTAATTACTCGTACAAACCAAGCAACCTCAGGAGTGACTACAAAACATGCTAGCAATTTGAAGGTGTGTGTGGTGAGTGGTAGTGTTGGTGAGGTGTGTAGATGTGTAGGTGTGTGTGGTGAGTGGTAGTGTTGGTGAGGTGTGTAGGTGTGTGTGGTGAGTGGTAGTGTTGGTGAGGTGTGTAGGTGTGTGTGGTGAGTGGTAGTGTTGGTGTAGGTGTGTAAGTGTGTTTGGTGAGTTGTAGTGTTAGTGAGGTGTGTAGATGTGTAGGTGTGTGTGGTGAGTTGTAGTGTTGGTGAGATGTGTAGGTGTTTGGTGAATGGTAGTGTTGGTGAGATGTGTAGGTGTGTGGTGAGTTGTAGTGTTGGTGAGGTGTGTAGGTTTGTGGTGAGTTGTAGTGTTGGTGAGGTGTGTCAAACCAGAATACAAACATCATCCCTTCATTATTACACTATGATATATGACACTATAATCTTATAATACACAACACTATAATACACTACACTTGTAATACACTGATCTATACACCATACTACTACAATAAAACTGGCACTGTAAAACACAATATAACAACCAGTACTATACATTATAATAACTCTGATTTTTTCTTTACTTCTGTTCACTACACCACCACCACCACCACCTACACAAAAATACTTATACACTATACAACACACAACACTACACTACACTACACCATTATGACATTACATTACAAAATATTAACTACAAACAACAACAACAACAACAACAACAGGTTACATTATGAAATTATTTGTGTTTTGTTAGACTTTTTCACACAACCAACAACAACATGAACGAGGGGGACTTTTCTGTGCCCTCTGAAATCATTTACGCCCGTAGTTTAAAAAAAATTGAGGGCCCTTACTGGAGCTCTATGAACTCTCTAAACTACTCCAGGCAACATATTCCCTATTAGAAACACTGAAGGGTTCTGTTGCCTGGATTATTTGGAGGATTCATAGAGCTCCAGTAAGGGCCCTCAAATGTTTTAAAACTACGGGTGTTAGTGTCGTTTATTGATTAATTTATTAAGGACCCTCATGTGTTCGTGTATGATACTTGGTGGTGACTTCTGTTTCCTCCCGTCAGTCAGGTCAGTGCCAAGAAACCAGCTCCTTACATTATTATACAGTATAGGTGGTGTTTGTTTCGTGGTAATGTTTGAAGAACTACCAAACCTCCAATATTTCTGACTATACATCACGTGGGATCTTTAAGGGGAGATTCTCTTTTTATTAGTGAACTTGAAGACTACTGATTCCTTCAAACTAAGCCAGGAAACCAATCCATGTTACTATAATAGGGGATCTGTTGTTTCGTGTCATAGTTTGGAGGATTTGCTAAGCCCTCCAAAATACCCTCAATAGAATTCCCCTCTCCCCTTTAGCCTTGTGTAGCAGAGGTCCCGAGCGCTTCCCTCCGACCAGCAAGAAAAATTCCACGATGTTTGGTAGAAGAGAAAAGTGTGTAAAAGTTGAGAGCCGTTGTTTAAGGGTTAATGTCCCCTCTCTCTCTCTCTCTCTCTCTCTCTCTCTCTCTCTCTCTCTCTCTCTCTCTCTCTCTCTCTCTCTCAAGATACGCCTGGCCTCACTTTTAATTAACTCCACAGTAAAGGCAAATAAATGTTGATGACTGTGCTCTTCTTAACTTTATTTACTACACATGCAGTATAGATAAAAACATAAACAAACTAACCAGACAACCACATCATGCACACTAAAACAACAACTTGTCAAGGTGTTGTGTTAATCATTTCTTGTGTTTACCTGAATTCATATTAAGTAGAAATTTATATTTACGAACTGCACCAAAAAACAAGAGTGTTGGGAAACCGCAAACCTCAACCAAAGTCAAACATCTCATAAATAATAATAATAAAAAATAAATAAAACTCTATGGGACATCCATCACTATTTGACCCTCATTCTTAAGGGGGTGCGGGAATGCGGGGACAGGCTTGTGGGTGGTTTTGAGGGGTGTGGGAGTAGGGGACAGGCTTGGGGGGGATCTTGGGGGATGCAAGAGAAGGGGGACAGCCTTGGGGGGGTTAGGGGTGTGCGGGAACAGGGGACAGGCTTTCTACCCACCCCAAGCCTTTCCCCCTATTCCCGCACCCCCCACCCCCAAGCCTATCCCCTATTCCCGCACCCCCTTAAATATATACCAAAATTCCACCCCCACCCCCACCTCAACAAGCTTCACCTACTTCCCTTCCTCATCTCACCATCACGGGAGAGAGGAGGGAGAATAACGGAGGAGGAGGAAGTAGGGTGAGAATGGAAGGTCCCGTAAGCTCTCTCACCCTAACCACGTCAAATAACAACAACACCACCACCACGTGAACCTCTAAGACTCTAAGTACTGTACATATAATTATCTACTTACAAAACACAAACTATGTATTCCTATCTCTACCAATAATTGAATACGTGAACTATAAACAAGCACCCTTCTTGTCATGTGAACCTATTCCCCCTCTAAGTACTGTACATATATTATCTACATCCAAACACAAACATATACTATCTACATCCAAACACAAACGTATATTATCTACATCCAAACACAAACACATACTATCTACATCCAAACACAAACCATGTATATATTCCTATCTCGACCACTACTTGAATCTCTTATCATACGAATGTTCCAATGTGCATGGTATGGTCCCCCTCATCTACAGTACACACCTCCATCCTATAAAAATAATAAACTTTATACCACACCAGAACTATCCACCTCACATACACATCCACATCGTATTAAATAAATCCTACCACACCAGAACTATCCACCTCACATACACATCCACATCGTATTAAATAAATCCTACCACACCAGAACTATCCACCTCACATACACATCCACATCGTATTAAATAAATCCTACCACACCAGAACTATCCACCTCACATACACATCCACATCGTATTAAATAAATCCTACCACACCAGAACTATCCACCTCACATACACATCCACATCGTATTAAATAAATCCTACCACACCAGAACTATTCACCTCATAATGCCACACTAGTTGAACATCCCAAACTCTTTACTTGACTTGACCCCATCAACACAACCACGTGACTACTGTATGTCCCAGCTGGATAAGGCAGGTGAAGGAAGGGGGAAGGTGGGGAAGGAAGGGGGAAGGTGGGGAAGGAAGAGGGAAGGTGGGGAAGGAAGGGGGAAGGTGGGGAAGGAAGGGGGAAGGTGGGGAAGGAAGGGGGAAGGTGGGGAAGGAAGAGGGAAGGTGGGGAAGGAAGGGGGAAGGTGGGGAAGGAAGGGGGAAGGTGGGGAAGGAAGGGGGAAGGTGGGGAAGGAAGGGGGAAGGTGGGGAAGGAAGGGGGAAGGGATGGAGGGAGGGGGAAGGGATGGTAACTCAGTAGATGCCACAGAATGAGATGCTGGTTGGCCTGGAACAGATGGGGGATCATCAGCTATTACCTCCCTCCCTCCTTACCTCCTTCTCTCTCTCTCTTCAATCCTCCCTCCCTCCCTACCTCCTTCTCTCTCCCTTCATTCCTCCCTCCTTCCTTCCTTACCTCCTTCTCTCTCCCTCCATTCCTCCCTCCCTCCTTCCTTCCATCCTTCTCTCTCTCTTCATTCCTCCCTCCCTCCTTCCTTCCATCCTTCTCTCTCTCTCCATCCCTCCCTCCACACCTCCGTAACTACGTCCCTCTCTCTATCCCTCCATCCCTCCATCCCTACGTTCCTCTCTCCATCCCTCCCTTCCTCCCCAGCAGTATTCGTCGCCCGTGGCTTCTATACCCTGGGGGGCGCCCTCGTTATAACAACCTCATTCACCCACCAACCCCTCAACTCAATACATAGTACATACATACATACATACATACATACCAGTGTTGACTTGGGTGTGTTCGTGTATATAGTCATGTAGTCCACTCACATGTGCTGTCTGCTTGCTTTCTCACCTCCTCTCTATCACCTTTTTCTGGCGCTATATGACCTCGCAGTTGAGGCGCCTAATATCAATCGATCAATCAATCAGTCAACTCACTCACATGTGCGTCAAACCATACATCTGAGTCTCGTGTATTATTGACCACATCATAATTATATCTCTTATAAATGAATTCAGTCAGGGTTCAGCAAAATAGGAGTTAATATAAAATAAATTATGGTTTCGTGGCTTAGTAATTTCAAGGCATTGCAAACAAAAGCACCGAAAATCAAGGCCTACATTTCGAATTTCAGTCTTCAGATTCACGAGCCAAAACAGAGGGAGAATTTAAAGGCGAGGGCATCTAGGATAAAACCCGACGAGAACACAACCTGAACACAACCTGAACACAACCCACAACAACAACAACAGGTGCAGGAGGTATTTTCACACGAGATTATTGAGGATTTATTTCAGGAGGGTGCATGCTGCCTGAACCAAACAAACAAACAACCAAACATAAAAACAAACAAACAACCAAACAAACAACCAAGCAACTAAACAAACAACTAACAAACAAACAAACAAACAAATAAACAATCAACCAAGCAACTAAACAAACAACCAACCAACCAACCAAAACAACCCCCTACACAGAAAACTTGTAACATCTTCTTAACTCACTTAAAGAATTAATATGAGATAATGATTTCCGACGATGGTAGGCTACAGATTTCTCCAAGGTGCATGTGTGAGGCAACAAACCACACCTACCCCCCACCCCCCACCCCCCACCTCTATACCATAAGGGGATACAGTATAATATGTTTCATGGCACAGTGTGGATGCCTCGACTCCCTCTTTCCTTCCTTCCATAACAAAGCATAATATCATTTTCTTACAGGAACTCAAGATCACATTTCCTGCTGGGGGTTTCAGTGAGCTAACGAGGCCACAACCGACGAAGGCCCTGAAGGTAAAAATGTTTTTCACCACAACAACATGCTTCTCCCATTACCTATTTACCAGCGATCCCTAAAAGAAATCCCGTGTGTGTGTGTGTGTGTGTGTGTGAAAATGTAGGGGTAGCATTTTTCGATATTTTGAGTGTATATTTTTAGTATCTATTTTTTCCATGTTATTATTATTTTTTATGCTTGTATTTTAATTAACATGAATTTCTTCGATGTTAGGACTATGTGTGTGTATATATATAAAACTACCACGGAAACAAATTACCACAGATTTACCCCCCAATATTTGGGATATTTTTGAAAGACTTTATTTTTTAATATACCCACACACACATAATACACATATTTCTCTTGGTGGTCTGTCCTTTCTGTTTTTTTTTATTACTTCCCTCTCCACCATACATCACCCCCCACTACTCCTGCCTACACACACACACACCTCTACCCACACTCCCTCTCCACCACACGTCCCCCTACCCACACTCCACACTACTCCTACACACACACACACAAACCCACCTCTACCCACACTCCCTCTCCACCCTATGTCCGCGATGAAAAGGTGAAACACGACACTTGGAAAAAAAAAAAAAACACTAGGTCAGGAAATTAAACAAAAAGTCAGGAAATGAAACACAAAATCAGGAGATGAAACACGCCACTAAGAAACGACACACACACACACACACACACACACACACACTTGAGTCTTGGGAGTGAGGTCTGAGTGTGTTAATATTCTATGCTAATTCCAGTTATTTGGTTAAAAAAAAAACTCCCAAGCCTGTCCCCTACTCCCGCACCCCCCTAAACTCCCTCCAAGCCTGTCCCCTACCCCTGCACCCCCCTTAGGCCTACCCATATAATGTCATTGCATCACTTTGCATTAATTGTCTCCATTGCAACACCTCTTCCGTCAGGCCTCTCACATCTTCACTATCACCACCAATATCATCACTATCACCACCAACATCTTCACTATCACCACCAACATCATCACTATCACCACCAACAACAACATCACTATCACCACCAACATCATCACTATCACCACCACCATCATCATCACTATCACCACCACCAACATCATCACTATCACCACCAACAACATAAACTGGATATAATTATAGCATATTTTTGTTTAGGGTGGTAAATCAGGAGCAAATTATTCCTCCAAAGTATGTCAGGAAACAAACAAACCCAACATGAAGGAAAAATAATGGTATATGTCCTGTTGCCTGGAATAGTTTGGAGGAATCATTTGCTCCAGATTTACCACCCAAAACAAAAATATGCTATAATTATATATTTTTTTTTTTCTGATGTTTGAAAAAGAGTACAGTTTTTTTATAAGCTAGTATGAGTTGTTGTTATGTAACTTGTGGGGTGCAGGAGTAGGGGGACAGGCTTGGGGGGTTTTGGGGGGTGCGGGAGTAGGGGGCCAGGCTTGGGGGGGTTTTGGGGGGGTTAAGGGAGTGCGGGAATAGGGGGACAGGCTTTCTACCCACCCCATACCTGTCCCCCTATTCCTGCACCCCCCCCAATCGCCCCCCAAGCCTGTCCCCTTCTCCCACACCCCCTTAAACTACTGAGAAAACAACCGGTATTAAAAACAACCGGTATTTTTTACTTTAAGAAAAAATAAATAAATAAATGAAAATACGTACATAAAAATCTTCATAAATAAAACACGTAGAACATCAAGACTAATCACACAAACACACAAACACACAAACAAACACACACACACACACACACAAATACACACACACACAAACACACAAACAAACACACACACACACATACATAAAAATCTTAATAAATAAAACACGTAAAACATCAAGACTAATCACACAAACACACACACACACACACACACAAACACACACACACACACACACACAAATACACACACACAAGGATACTCACCGGCCGGGTGTAGAATTCACCTCCACAAACACAGCAACGAACACACAAACACACACACACACACCTACCTGAAAAATAGAAAAAGATGTAGAGCACAATATTAGTTATCATATATTATAAAAAATTATACATTACAAAATCTACTCGTACAAAGTATTATTATTGCATTATTCATATTATAATTATTAGGGACACACTGTATATATTTTAATACATTGCATTAATTATAAACTTTAACATATATATATATTTCTTCTACTCTCAACCAGCTTACGTGTAAAATATATAATTTAATCTGATCTGATAATAACTTTGTTTTTCGTGTGTTAATTGACATATGAGGGTTGAGGGTTGAGGGTTGAGGGTGTGGTGGCCAGAGTGGATCATAATGATAGATTAAATGGACTTATCGTGTCGTGTGTGAGTGGATACATTGGAGTGGAGTCAGGGAATGAAGGGTGGAGGGGTGGTGGTGGAAGGGGATGGTGGAAGGGAGGAAGGGAGGAAGGGAGAAGGGTGGTAGGAGGGAGGAGTGATGGAAGGGGATGGAAGGGAGGAAGGGTGGGGGTGAATATGGGTGGAAGGGAGGAAGGGTGGTGGTGGAAGGGGGGAGGTGGAAGGGGGTGGTGGTGGAAGGGGGGAGGTGAAAGGGGGTGGTGGTGGAAGGGGATGGAAGGGAGGAAGGGTGGTGGTGGAAGGGGATGGTGGAAGGGAGGATGGGGTGGTGGAAAGTGGGTGGAGATTGGTGAATAATTGACTCGGTTACCATGGTGGTGGTGGGTGGATAAATGGAGGAATGGATGGATGGGTGGATGGATGGGAAAATACAATAGATAGTGGGATGGATTAATGAATGGATATGAAGTGAAAAGAATAAAAATGAAGTGCAAAAAAAAATCGTATGAAGAGTTAAGTTTATTTTATATTCATTCTCTCTCTCTCTCTCTCTCTCTCTCTCCCTCTCTCTCTCTCTCTCTCTCACACACACACACACACACACACACACACATCTTCTCATCTCAAGCCTTTCCTTCTTTCCTTCCTTCCTTCCTTCCTTCCCCTCTTCAGTGTTCTGTGTTGGAGTGAAATCTGTGAGTGTGTTCAGAACTCTCCCTCCAACCCTTACATAAAAGTCTCCTTCCCTCGTCTTCAGTACCTCTCTCTCTCTCTCTCTCTCTCTCTCCTCTTCCCTTCCTCTCTCTCTCACACCCTTACTTCGTCTTCCCTTCCTTCCTTTCTCTCTCTCTCTCTCTCTCTCTCTCTCTCTCTCTCTCTCTCTCTCTCTCTCTCTCTCTCTCTCTCTCTCTCTCTTGTTTCGTCTTCCCTTCCTCTCACTCTCCCTTTTTTCTTCTCTCCTCTCTCTCTCCCTTATATCTTCTTCCCTTTCTCTCTCTCACCCTTGCTTATTCTTTCCTTCCTCTCTCCCTTGCTTCTTCCTGTTTTCCACTAGATCTCCCTTGCTTCCTTCTCTTCCACCTATTCATCTTCTTCTCTCGTATATTTTAGTTATTATTGCTTGTTCCTTTAATTACTCTATACCTTTCCTTCCTTCCTTCCTTTTCAACCATCCTCCTTAGTGGTGATATGTACAGTTACAGTAAAAAATATATATAGCCATGTCCAAGCCTATAGTAATGTTTAAAAATACATATGTCTTTCAAATACAGATTACCAACATCACGAAGGAAAGTAAGTGAGTAAGATGAGAGTGAGGAGGCTGCAGCAAAGCTCTCCACGGGATATAACCTCACCCCATTGTTTGCAAATAAAATCTTTTATGGGTCAGGGAATGTCTTTTGGGGGGGATATTTTGCCCCACCTTACAGGGACCTCTTTCTTCTTTTTCTATCTGGTACTGGTGGTGGTGGTGGTGTTGGTACTGGTGTATAAGTACTGGTGGTATTGGTTGTGGTACTGATGGTAGGGGTGTTGGTACTGGTGTAAGTACTGGTGGTGTTAGTACTGGTGTAAGTACTGGTGGTGTTAGTACTGGTGTAAGTACTGGTGGTGTTGTTACTGGTGAAGGTACTCCCCAACTATAGACTCTCTACTAACTTCTCCATCCTTCTAAGCTCCCCTACTTCCCAACTTCCCTCTCTTTCCCCAACTCATCCACTTCCCAACTTCCCTCTGTTCCTCAGTTTCCTCCTCTTCCCCCCAAACAAATACGAGTACCCATTTACTGGCTCAAAGGTAAATAATCCTACTTTTACCTCTCCCAGGGGCTCGGCAACAGGGGGCATGGAAGGGGGCATGGAAGGGGCGGAAGGGAGGAGGGGGGGTCAATGAGGCACTCCATGCAGACCACATCCAATCACACTTACTCCCCCTGGGCCTCCCTCTTCTCTCCCTCACCTCTCCCTCACTTCTCCCCCTGGTATTTTCTTGCTTTCTCACCTCAGCACTTCCTCTCCTGGCACTCTCCCCCCCCCCCCCGCCCACCAACCCCTCCCTAATCACGTGATGATGGAGCGGGAGGTCAGTCAGGTCACAGCGTACAGGGATGGCACTGACCATAACACGTGGTGGGTCATGGAAGGCACTCACTCGTGCCACAAAGCTGAAACAAGGAGCCACAAAACTCCCCAATCCCAGGCCAACCCAATCCCCAATCACCAATCCCTAATCCCTAATCCCCAATCCACAACCACAACCACAAAACTGAAACAGGGAGCCATGCACTTCACCGTGAAACTTTGAGAAATATTGACCCTTCAACCAACCAATTTTTATTTCTGCGTTTGGAAATTTCTGGCAACTAGTTTTTTTTTTTTTTGTGTGTGGGTGGTTAAGGTATAGTATATTATTTTCCCCTGTATTTATTTCGCTGCCAACTGTATGTATGTATGTATGTATGTATGTATGGTGGGTGGGCGGGCTTCTGCTACTGGGGTGAGGGGGGTGGGGTGAGGGTGATAGGAGGAGGAGGTGGGGTGAGGGTGGCGAGGAGGAGGAGGTGGGGTGAGTGTGGGAGGTAGAGGGGTGAGTGTGGTCATGAGGGAGTGTGTCATGAGGGATATATCATTAGAGAGAGAGGTCGTGAGAAAGAGAGAGGTCATGAGAGAGAGGGTCATGAGTTTTTCGTTCATGTTGACCTGCTGCTGCTGCTGCTGCTGTTGTTGGGGTTTACGAACACACACACACACACACACACAAACACACACACACACACACTCACTAACGTAATTGTTCCCTCATTCTGTGTCAACCCAATCCTTATATATGACATGTTGTGGTGTGGAAAGAGTGAATAAATGAAGTATTGATAAGTGAAAATAAAAGAGTGCATGAGAGGTATAGAGTACAGAATGCAGGGTCGGGAAGAATAAGAGAGTGATAGGTAGAGTAATGCATGATAAAGTAAGTGAGAGAAAGAGTAAGGCATGATAAAGTAGGTGAGAGGTAGAGTAAGGTAGAATAAAGTAAGTGAGAGGTAGAGTAAGGTAGAATAAAGTAAGTGAGAGGTAGAGTAAGGTAGAATAAAGTAGGTAAGATATTGGACAAGTCAGGGTGTGTCAGGAGTGAGTCAGGGGCATGGAGCTAGAATTATTATTTTTTATTCTAGCTCTAGGTCGGTGGGGGTAAGTATCATTGAGAGGGTCACATGGGGTCAGGGAGGGTTAGGAAGGGGGGGCACTCAACCCTTCTTCCTTTCTTCCTTCCCTCTTCCCTCAACCCTTCTTCCTTCCCTCTTCCCTCTCCCATTCCTCCTTCCCTCTTCCCTCAACCCTTCTTCTACCTTCCCTCTTCCCTCAACCCTTCTTCCTTCCCTCTTCCCTCAACCCTTCTTCCTTTCTACCTTCCCTCTTCCCTATCCCATTCCTCCTTCCCTCTTCCCTCTCCTATTCTTCTTCCTTTCCTCTTCCCTCAACCCTTCTTCCTTCCCTCCCCCTCCACCATCTCCATTAATTCCTCTCTCTGTTTATGTCTCCTATTTTCATTTTCCTATTCTGTCTGTCTGTCTGTCACAATGTCAACACACCTACCAACACACCTACCAACACATCTGTCAACACACCTACCAACACAGCTGTCAACACACCTACCAACACACCTACCAACACACCTACCAACACACCTGTCATCACATCTGTCAACACACCTACCAACACACCTACCAACACAACACCTACCAACACGCCTACCAACACACCTACCAACACACCTACCAACACACCTACCAACACAACACCTACCAACACACCTACCAACACACCTACCATTACCCATCTCTTACTCTGCCACCGCCTGCCACTCACCCTGCCATCTTTCACACCACCTCTCCTCTGCCTCTCACTTGTGCCCCTCACTTGTACTCACTCTCTGTCACACCACGCCTGTCTCCTTCACTTGTCATGTCCTCCCTTATCTATATCAGTGCCCTCATTCACACTGCACAGACACACCAGCGAACACACATACCATACAATACATACATACATACATAATATGAGTTTGTACACATTCATACATTCATCAAATCAACACACATTATCAAAGTACACATACACTTAGAATACACACACACACACACACACACACATACATCTACCTTGCACACACACACACACACATACAAAACCTTCCTTACCTTACACACACATACACACACACACACATACATACATCTACCTTTCCCACGCACTCTCACTTAAACAAACCCATACAAACATGTACTACTTTCACCCGACATCAATACACACACATCACCTTCCTACACACCCCCATCCCACACACACACACACACACACACACACACTCCTTGTTTACAATACCTTCTTCATCCCACACGACCCTTTCAACACTGCCCTCAATACAAGAAAGTACCTTATTTTTTTTCTTCCTTGCTCACCTCACCTCAGCCTCGATAATAATTAATCAAGGAGGAGGTAAGTACAGTGTTGGGAAATCTGGAGTAAACCGATTCCTCCTGAGTATATTCCAAGCAACAGGACATAATTATTATTCTTGTTGTTGTTATCTTTTGTTAATTCGTATATAGAGTTCTTCTTCGATATAATATGATTTAAGTTTATCACTATCTATTTGACAGAGGCTCAGTAAATCACATAGTCTACCTGGTAAAAAAAAAACAGTGCCGGTATTCATAAAACATCTTAGAGTTTGGACATGTTCGTATGTTTGCAATACTCACCTCACCATAGTTCATACCGAAGCAGTGAATGGTTTGACTCTTTTATACTTACTATAACACACACACACACACACACACACACATCCTGACTGCCTCCTGCCATACTCTGACTTGTCCAATCTCTCGTCTACTTTATTCTACCTTCTCTACCTCTCACTTACTTTATTTATCCTGCCTTACAATACCTCTTACTCTCTTATTCTTCCTCACCTTTTTATTTTAAGTTATGAGTAACTTTGCTATTGTGAATACGAGAGAGAGAGAGAGAGAGAGAGAGAGAGAGAGAGAGAGAGAGAGTATATATACAAGTAGATATTGATTGTATATTGCTGGTATACATTACTAAATTTACATAATGTTTTTATCTATACATAAATCATCTCGGTTGCTTGCAGTTATACACCCATATAACCTACAATGTCATACATACATACATACACAAGAAAGAAGGAGGAGGAGGAGGAGGAGGAGGATACATACATACAATACACAAGAAAGAAGAAGAATGAGGAGGAGGAGGAGGAGGAGGAGGAGGAGGAGGAGGAGGAGGAGGAGGAGGAGGAGGAGGAGGAGGAGGAGGAGGAGGAAGAGGAGGAGGAGGAGGAGGAGGAGGAGGAGGAGGAGGAGGAGGAGAAGGAAGAGGAGAAGGAGAAGGAGGAGGAGGAGGAGGTGTGGAGTGATTCTATAAGGTGGAATAATTAATAGAGTGGAGTGAATTAGAGCCAGGTATAATTACTTGCCATTCACTCGCCCCTCAGAGCCCTAATGACGTTATGGAGGCCTAGGGGGAAGGGGGGGGGAGGGGGAGGAGGAGGGGCAGTGCACTTTGGGTACATCTTGATTCCTCCAAAGTATATGCCAAGGAAACAAACAGGACCAGATAAGCAAAATTAGTAGTAAGGTGTTTGTTGCTTGGAGGAGGTTGTAGGAAATCAGTAACTCCATCTTAACAACAATGCACTTAAAGGATGTCACGTGTTATAATGGGTAATGTCACTTCCACTCGCTGTGTTGTTGCTGTTGTCTATCTGCCTGTCTGTCTGCTTGTCTGTCTGCCTGCCTGCCTGACTCTGTCTACCTCTGCCTGCCTGTCTGCCTGCCTGCCTGCCTGTCTGCCTGCCTGTCTGTCTGAGCTCTGATAACTACACAATGAATGATACCTACCAATTCTTTTCCAGATATTTAATGACTAAACTAAAATGAGATTCTGTTGTAGGTGAATTGGAAGGTGTGTGATTCCTCCAAACTATGCCACGCAACAACAGATCCCCCTATTACTATTATTACCATTGAGGGGGTCTGTTTTATGGCATAGTTAGGAGGAAGCAGTAGTCTACCAATTCACCAACAAGAGAATATACACGTAATCTAATCTACCATTATTTTTTTTATTATTCCCATTTTTTTTAGTTATTAATTTATTTATGTTATCATTATTTTTCATTATCCCCATTTGTATTTGTTTTATCTTTTTATTTATTTATTTATTCATTAATTTACTATTTTTTCAACTGAAGGATAGAGGGAAATATCAGGAAAAGCAAATATACCTATGGGAATGTGAAATAAGAAAAATAAAACAATAAACACACACACACACACACACACATGCAGGAACGAACAGCAGCAACCCATTAATTGGCTATATATACTATTTAATATTTCTGACTCACACTCACCACTGATAATTATATTCTCTGTGTCTCATGATTTGTGTTGATGAGTTCCTTGCTATACTATATTTTTATTTATGATGTGGTCCCTCACACTCAGTCACTCACCACTGATAATTATATTCTCTGTCCCTCATGATTTGTGTTTATGAGTTCCTTGCTATATTATATTTTTATTTCTGATGTGGTTCCCCTCACACTCATCACGTACCTGACTTGTATGATGCAGTCAATACCATCGAAGTCGTCCATTTGGCCCGGTGGACAGTTGGATATAATGTCGAGTTTGTGTCGTCGTGCCTCCTTGGTGTCATCCTTGGGTAGGTCTGAGAGGAGGTCGTTCTGTTGTAGTTGCTGTTGACTCTTGGTGGTGGTGGTGGTGGTGGTGGTTGTGGTGTTGGTCTCTTCCTCGGGTTGGTGGCTCTCCGGTATGACAGTAACCCTTTGAGGCGAGCTCTTGTGGAACAGAAAACGTCCAGGCCCGGCTTCAACCCTGAGAGAAAATGAATATATTCCCGTTATTTATGGGGTGGCTAAGGTCGAACAACACACCAAGGTATATTACATTTATTTGTTTTTGTTTTGTTTTTTGTTTTGTTTTTTAATCGATTGCAAGTCGTCGTTTATCAATCATTTATCAATTCCATTTATGTAACCTAACTTCAAGGTGTTTAGTGGCATCGTTCCCCTGGGTGTTGGACCTTGAACTAAAGGAAAATAAACAGAAAATGAAGAAAAAAGAAAAAAGAAAATAACTTTGATTGAGAATACTTGTACACTCCACTCGTGTGTGTGTGTGTGTGTGTGTGTGTGTGTGTGTGTGAGAGAGAGAGAGAGAGAGAGAGAGAGAGAGAGAGAGAGAGAGAGAGAGAGAGAGAGAGAGAATCCCCAACATTTAGTTTAGTATTCACCTTCTGACGAGTGTGTTTCCTACAAGATTAATATTCTCACTTCTACTTACATAGGCTACCTAATCTGCCATTGGGGTCCTCCTTGCTTATCCTATCAACACAAGGGACTGGGGAACAACAACAACAACAACAACAGCAACATAAACACAATGGAAACAAACAGGAGAAAAGAAAGGGTTGTAATGGGAGGAGACATGGCTATAGAAAGGAAGGGACAGAGAGGGGAGGGAGTATGGCTAAGGGAAGGAAGGGAGGGCATGGTAAGGGAAGGAAGGAAGGGCATGGTAGGGAGGGACACTTGTAAGACTGGATCAGGAAGCCTCAGGCACTGCATGACTAGCGGCTCCAACACTACATAGCAAAGCATAACACAACATAGCACAGAATAACAACACAACATAATAACACAACACAACACAACACAGGATGAATGATGATAAGAATGGGACGCTGTGCTGTGCTATGGTGATGTGAAAGCTAGTCATGTACAATACAATACGTGATGTTCCTAAAGAGATGATGATTAAAAAACGAAGCCGTGATGGATGCTACTGTCTTGGCCTATCAGTAAAATTAATTATTATGGGGTGTACGGAATTATCTTATAAAACTTTAGTCATGAAATACGTGGTGTCGTTGTTTTGGTGTTTGGTGGTATGGTACTATAGTGTATACGATCAGTTTAAGAGACCCTATGTGATTTAGTCAGAAAATTGGAAATAAACGAGTCCTTCAAATATAGCCACGAAACACACACACACACACACACACACACACACCTATAATAAAGGAGCTTGTTCTGTGGCATGGTCAGGAGGAATCAGAAGCCTCCAAGTTTCATACACGAATCACAGGGTCCTTAATATAGTTCATTCCCTCAGACAGCCACAAGATAAATAATAATAATAATAATAATATAGCACCAATTCTTCGAAAAAATTAAGAAAACACAAACAAACAGACAGAAGATATAGGACCGATGATTTTTTTTTTTTTTTTTTTTTTTTTTTGACGTTCGAAACTGCATGGCTTAGAGAACAAACTTTTACACGCCATAATCTGCCTGGTGTTGTGAAGATAAATGGTTGTTATTGGTATTGTCAAGATAAAAGTTGTTGTTGTTGTTGTTGGTATTGAAGATAAAAGGTTGTTGGTATTGTTGTTGTTGGTATTGTGAAGATAAAAGGTCAATGTTGTTGTTGTTGTTGTTGTTGTTGTCATGATAGAGAGGTCCATTTTGACTGTTGTTGTGGTAATGTTAACTCGGCAGTACAAAGTAATCCCGTTGTTGTTTTAGAACGTACAACCTATGTATGGATTAATGTTATTGGCTTCAGCTAATTACATTCATCCTAACAACTATATATATAGGGTTTGAGTGATCCATTGATAAAATACGAGTGTTTACTTTGGAGCACCAGCTAGATATTGCCACACACAAGCAAATTTGGTTGCAGTCTTTTCTTTTGGGCAACTGTACTGTACAACGAAATGGCCGTCTACCTCTGTCTTTACTGTACTGTAAAAGTCGTATTAAAGTGGCTATAAAACGTTGATAAGACTGCTATTGCCAAATTAAATGGGCTATGAACCTTTGTTAATATTGTCAAAATCATGCACACATGGCTATAAAACGTTGGTATCACTGCAGTTATCAGATTAAATGGGCTAGGATCCTATGGTAGTATTGTTAAATCTGTCCCAAAGTGGCTATAAAACATTGGCAATACTGTACGTACAATGAAATGGTTGTCAACCTCCGCCTTTACTGTACTGTAAAAGTTGTCTTAAAGTGGCTATAAAACATTGGCAATGCTGTATGTACAATGAAATGGCTGTCTAGCTCTGCCCCCTTGCAGGTCCAAGTTAGCAGCCAAAGTCCTTGACAACACTGTAAAAAACACCATAATTTTGCTAAAAAAAACCCATTGTGTATGATAATTACAGGATTCTGATTCATCCTGACTATGTCATGAAACAAGCTCCTTCCTGCTACATACAGTAAGTCATGTTTTGTGGCAATATTTTGTGGACTCATTTACCTCCAATTTTCTTATTACAACACAGGGTCCCTTAAGTAGTCGTCGGAAAAACCGTGTCGTTACATCAACAGTACGATATATCAAAGTTTCACAGTCTCATCAGCGTTAGAACCAGAAAATCTTATTATTAATCGACCGAGAGAGAGATAAAGGTTAATGGAGCAAGGAAATGATTACCGGGTACTGAGAGAGAGAAAAGAGAGAAAGAGTAGACGGAGGTGTGAGAAAGGGAGAGGCTAGACAATGAGGAGTGAGGGAGAGTGGAATAAAGAGAAGAGATGTGGGTGGGTGTATGGAGGGAGTGAATGTAGGGCAACGTGATACTTGAGGCTACTACACCTACTACACTGTTTATATTCCTCCTAGACCTACTACCGTACACTATACCCTAATACTTACATTACTACTTGCATTACACTATCTATCCCAATACGGTATTCACACTCACCTTATATTATTTACATGTCCCTTATATTTACATGTCCCTTATATTTACATGTCCCTTATATTTACATGTCCCTGAAGGACAATAAAGAACCGTAGTGGTATGCAAGGACATCCGTGGTGTTGACGATGGCGTGGTATACCAGTACGATGGCCCTGTTGTTTTTCTATGGAGCCATCGTATCAGTGCCAGGCCATCGTATGCACCACCATTGTTCTTGCATACGACACAAAGGCTTATCCACTCTGCTACCAACTAAATTTATCATAACATTCTGTTTTTTTTTTTGTAAACTAAAGACGTCATCTGGTCGTCAATCGGATACGAAGTTCGCTTGGGTGAAACCAAGCCAAAGCAAGCGGAACTGTATAAAATTAATACAAGAAAAAATAATTATTAATTAATTATGAGAAAAGTGAAGGAAAAGTAGACCAATTTGTAGTACTTTCTTACGACTTTGTTTACAAACTTTCTTTTGTTTCTGCCCAATCCGTATCTGGACGACGAGAACACAGATTCTACGTACAGTATTTGGTCAGTTCTCGTCACTGAAACCAAACGCTCCCAAGACGGTCTTGGTACCCCAATCCTCCGCTTGGACGACCAGATGACGTCTTAAAACTTCATATCTCCCTCGTCTCACTCTCCTTCCCCCCCACTACCACTACCACTCCCCCTTCCCCTTCCCCCCTCCACCACCACCACCACTCCCCCTTCCCCTTACCCCCTCCCTCCACCACTACCATTTCCCCTTACCCTCTCCCTCCACCACTACCACTCACCTCCCCCTCCCCCTTCCACCATCACCACCACTCCCCATTCCCACTCCCCCTTCTTTCTGACCACTCTCACTCTCTTATAAAACCTTGCTTAGTCACTCATATTCACTCGTATACACAAACATATGTCATTCCTCTCTCTATACTTCTCTCCTTCTATTGTTATTCTTTCCTTTCCTTATCTCCTTCTATTGTTATTCCTTCCTTTCCTTCTCTCCTTCCATTATTATTCCTTCCTTTACTTCTCTCCTTCTATTGTTATTCCTTCCTTTACTTCTCTCCTTCTATTGTTATTCCTTCCTTTACTTCTCTCCTTCCATTATTATTCCTTCCTTTACTTCTCTCCTTCTATTGTTATTCCTTCCTTTACTTCTCTCCTTCTATTGTTATTCCTTCCTTTCCTTCTCTCCTTCCATTATTATTCCTTCCTTTACTTCTCTCCAATCTCACCCTTCCCTACTTCCCTTCCATTTTATTTTTCGTCTCTGGCTCCTCTTCCATCCTTTCCTTCCATTCTACTTCCCTTCCATTCCACCCTTCCCTATTTCTCTTCCATCCTATTCTCCGTCCCTACTTCTCTTCCATCTTCTCCCAGTCTGGATTCCCCCCTCCCCCCACCCACCCCTCCCCCCACCCCGACTCCCCTCTCCCCCCCCCCACCCCCTCCCCCCTCAGCTTGGTCTAGTGAACCACGCCCTCCATACCAACATAACTCCCCCTCCCTCCCTCCCCCACAAATTCCCACTTCCTCCCACTAACTCCCCCTCCCTCCCCCCCACTAAATCCCTTTCTCTCCTCCCTCCCTCGGTATTATCAGCATTCTTCTTCTCTCCATCGTTTACATCCTTCTTCCCCCTACTCCCCCCCCCCCCTCTCTCTCTCTCTCTCTCTCTCTCTCTCTCTCTCTCTCTCTCTCTCTCTCTCTCTCTCTCTATTTACTGACCCTACCATCCTTCTTCCCCTACCTCTCTCTCTCTCTCTCTCTCTCTCTCTCTCTCTCTTTTGTTTCAGCCCTGTGATGTAGTCTGGAAATTGGATGTGAATAAGGCTTCCCCACCATGCACCTTATCTCCTCCCTTCTCTCCATTTCACAAGGACCAGTAGATCTGTTGCTATATGGAGATCCTTGGCATTCCCTTATAATATTTTCCCACACCACCCAACTCCACCTCTTTCCACAACAACAACAACAACAACAAAAACAACAACAACCTGTATAACGGAAGCTGTAATTACGTGAGAGAGAGAGGGAGAGGTCAGCACGATTACTGGTCATGCACTCTCTCTTATAATCCATCCGAGTGGGTGTGGGTGTGGGTGTGTGGTTGTGGTTGTGGTTGTGGTTGTGGATGTGGGTGTGGGTGTGTGGGTGTGGGTGTAGGTGTGTATGGTTGTGGATGCGAGTATAGATGAATGTGTGAATGAAAACTTTCTTCTTCCGGATATATATATACTCACTCACAAGAGAGAGAGAGAGAGAGAGAGAGAGAGAGAGAGAGAGAGAGAATGACCAAAATTGGAGTGGCTGTGTGGGTAGCCTAATGACCCGAATAAAAAGCGAGTCCCGGCCGGCGTGCGAGGGTGTACAATTATTTCCATGAGCCAAGTGTGGGAGTAGGTAGAGGAATGTGGAGGTAAGGAGTGAGACAGGGAAGGAATGAGGGATTGGGGAGACAGGGAAGGAATGAGGGATTGGGGAGACTGTGTAGGAAGGATGAGAAAAATAATGTAAATATAGGTGGAGTGAAATGAAGGATAGTTTGAGATGTGAGGAAACAGAAAAGTTGACGTGTATGTGAGGGAAGAGGAAAAGAGTTAACAAATTATGAGTGAGAAAATTCGTGTGGGATGTGAAACGAGGGAGGGTTTTAAATGAGATAGAGGAGGGAAAGGGGAATGAATAGTGGCTCGTAGACATGAGGAATGAAGGAAGAAAGGTACAGGGTGAGGGATGGTTGGAAAAGGGGTGTGGTCTGTGGGTGGACTGCAGGAGTTTACGAGACAAGGAGAGAACGAGAGGACTGGTGATTAAAAGTGAGAAACGACTTGAGTGTTGACTGTAGGTAAGGGAAGGCCAGAGAGCGTGAGTGCGATGGAGAAGATTAGAATGATAGAGAATGTTAGAGAGATGGAGGGATAACCTACATGTGACTGAGGGAGGACTATCAAACGGTACACGTAGATACTAGACACAGAGCTACATGTAAGACAGGAGGTAGAAACACGAGGAAGTAGATAACAGTCACTCAGGCAGTCACTCAGACACTCAGGTAGTCAGTCACTCAGGCAGGCAGTCAGTCACTCAGGCAGTCAGTTAGTCACTTAGTCAGTCAGACAGTCACTCAGTCAGTCAGTCAGACAGGCATTTAGGTTGGTAGGCAGGCAGGCAGTTAATCAGTGAGGCAGTCAAACATATATTCACAAAGACAGGTAGGCAGGTAGGCAGGCAGGCAGGGAGCAGAAGGGCAAGCACGTAAAATCCTCACACAGAAAGGTATGTAAGCAGGGAGACAGACATACAGGGAATCAAATAGCAAGGGTAGTCACGTAGGCAGGGAACTAATGAGGAAAGTAAGCAGGATGGAAGGGAGATATTCAGGAAGGTAAACACGAGGGACAGTCATGCATGCAGGTGGTGAAGTAAACACAAACAGACAGACAGACAAACAATCATGTAAGCAAGTCAAGAAATAAGCAGTAGAGACGTCATGCACAAGCAAACAAATACCAGAGGCAAGGAATACGACAGGCAAAGTAAGCAGGCAACTGAGGCATGGAAGAATGAAGGCAAGCAAGCAAACCAAGCAGGCAAGCAGGCAGGCAGGCAGGCAGGGGGTCAACTGATACTCCAACAGGGTCAACTCACCCAGCCACTACCACTACTAGCACCACTACCACCACTACCACCACTAGGCATGAAGTCAGCCTCCGTCAACACAAGTAGCAATACAGTTGGTCTTCTCACACACACACACACAGACACACACACACACACACACACACACACACACACACACACACACACACAGACACACACACAGACAGACGGACCATGCACGACAAAATATTTCCCCCACATGCCCACAAGTGCAACCCCGGGCCTGGTGCATGAGATGATGGTTTGTGCCCGGGGATACCAGTTCTTAGGTGATGGTGAGGAGGTGGAGGTGGAGGAGTAGGAGGAGGAGGAGGAGGTGGAGGAGGAGGAGGTGGAGATGGAGGAGGAGGAGGAGGTGGAGGAGGAGGAGGAGGTGGAGATGGAGGAGGAGGTGGAGGTGGAGGAGGTGGGGGAAGAGGCCAGGGGTTTGTTAACACGCTTGAGTGATAAGAGCTGTGGTGTGTGTGGGGGTGGGGACATGGGGGGGGATAGGTGGTGGGGGGTGAGACTTGGTGTGGTAGGGGGTTGGTGGAGTACATGGGGGTGAGGGACAGGTGGTTGGGGGGTGGGAACAGGTAGTGGGGGGTGAGACTTGGGGGGGGGGTGTATACAAGGGAGGGGACTGGTGGTGGAGGGTGAGAATTGGGGGTTGTGGTGTGGGAGGGGGTTGGTATGTAGTGGCATGCATGGGGCTGCTGCATTTGTGGTATGCGCGCTCGTGTGTGTGTGTGTGTGTGTGTGTGTGTGTGTGTGTGTGTTGAGCGGTGTGGTATAGTGGGCATGGGGGAATGTGGTGGGTGTGAGTGTGTGTGGTGGGCGTGAGTGTGTGTGGGCGTGCTAGTGGTGTGAGTGAGGTAGTGGTGTGTGTGTGGGCGTGGTAGTGGTGTGTGTGTGGGCGTGGTAGTGGTGTGGGTGTGAGTGTGTGTGGGCGTGGTAGTGGTGTGTGAGGTGAGGTGAGGTGAGGTGAGGTGAGGTGAGGTGAGGTGAGGTGAGGTGATTACACGTCTGTTGCCTTGACCCATCACGACTTTAGTAGCCTCCTATAACCTGACCCTGCCTATCCCCTGCCTTCCCTGCCTATTCCCTGCCTTCCCTGCTTATCCCCTGCCTTCCCTTCCTACCCCCTGCCAATCCCCTACCTTCCTTACCTATCCCCTACCTTCCCTGCCCATCCTCTACCTTCTTTGCCTATCACCTGCCTTCCCTATCAATCCCCTACCTTCCCTACCCTTGTCTCACTCACTCTTGACCCTTCCCACTAGGCTACCCATTTCACCATGACTTCCTTACACACACACACACACACTGACCACTAACCCTCCGAGCACTGACCCTTGCTGCCCTCATACCCATCTCAACCCACGTTCATGTGTGGGTATGTTGGGTGGGTCTGTCCGTTACGGTGTGGCTATGTGTGGCTATGTTGAGGGAGGGAGAGGGAAAGAGATAGATTGATAGAGAGTTACATAGAATCACAGACCACAACAGACCTTACGGTCCACACGGGTTGATCTGATTAGAAGGTTGATGGTGGAGAATGAATTTCTCCCCAGTAAGAGAGAGAGAGAAAGAGATAGATAGATAGATAGAGAGAGAGAGGGAGAGGGAAAGAGATAGAGAGAGAGAGTGAGAGAGAGAGAGAATGCTAGGTCATGACCCTTCCTCTCCTGCTGCCTGACCTCCAATATAAGGCAAGAATATTCATGGTATTTACGATGGCTTCAGGGGTTTTGGGGGTGACTGTACCACGAAAAAAAAACCACACACACAAGGTCCTTCAATATAGGTGGAGTTAATTAATACACACGATCAACGTACAGTCATGGTCAAAAATCCTGAAACCAGGTGAATAAAAGCGATCCGTTGGAGTGAATCTCATGAACCAATATTGAAGAGACCAACAGCTATAGATATAATTTTTTATAGTCTCGGATCATTTTTCGAAGCCATCTAGACCGTGGAAAGTGTTGCAGGACTATTAATTGACCATGACTGTACAACACAACACAACACAACACAAAACAACAACACAACACAACACAACACAACAAAACAAAACAACACAACACAACAACACAACACAACACAACACAACAACACAACACAAAACAACAACACAACACAACACAACAAAACAACACAACACAACAACACAACACAACAACACAAAACAACAACACAACACAACACAACAACACAACACAACACCCCTGCATGTCTCGTCACTCCACAAGGGGTCAACTCACATATCTAAAGACTTACGAAGAAGCAACACAAGAGGTGGAGCGTCGAGGCAAAAAGATCACAGTTTGTCAGTACAGTACAGTACTGTACACTCGTGATACATAATTTCTGACCAGAGTGTGAGGAGCAGAAAGCTTCGAATCGCCTGGTATTGTTCATTTCCCCAACCAGTACACATATAGAGGCTGAGTTCGAATGCAGGGTATATGTGTGTGTGTGTGTAGTGCCTGCCGTTCGCGTCTGGTCAGGGATTGTGTATCACGATCGTACAGTACATGCCGTTTGTTGTCCTGTACGACACACGAACTATATGTGACAAAATGTTCCTAACCGGACATAGTTCAGTGTAGAAGGCATGAAGCTAGGAAGGAATGGGTCCAAGAAAATGGCTAAACACACACACACACACACACACACACAGAGAGAGAGAGAGAGAGAGAGAGAGAGAGAGAGAGAGAGAGAGAGAGAGAGAGAGAGAGAGAGAGAGAGAGAGAGAGAGAGAGAGAGAGTATAGTATAGTATAGTAGATAGAAGTAGAATAAGTTAAAAAAGAAGTGTGTGGGGTGGCCAGAGGTTGCCCGCTTGGCCCCTCCACGCTCAATGACCTCCCCTCCACCTCCCTCCCTCCACACCTCCTTCCCTCACCCCTCCTCCTACTCCGCCCACCTCGCCTATAAGCCACGGGAACGAGGTGGCGGCTAGACTTAAGGGAACAAAGGGAGGTGAGGGGTGAGGGGAGCAGCCTAACTGGGAACACAAAGAAAATAATGACAATGTTATGAAAAGTTCCTTAACAATTAACTGGGGTACTGAAATCGATTTGTTGAGGGGATTATGAAGGAGATGGAACCCTGTTTATCTGATGGAGTTAGACGATAAAGCCTAACTCTCTATATATTATTATAACCTAATCAAGACCATTACAATCTGTCTAATAAAAACGAACTGCGGTGAGTGCTTAGGTTGGAATATGCTTAGAAACGCACAAGAGACAAAGAACACTCGGAGGCTTCATGCAAAGGGTCGCAAAAGAGATGACGTGATATGAGAGGAACGTTGGAGTAGAATAAGGTGGAGAAAACAGCTTGGGGCTATATACCTACAACTTCATTCTCCTCTTTTCTGACGGGGAAGGACACAAGGGTTTAGGCACCTATAGGAGGAGGAAAAGAGACTGAAGGTAGAAAGAGACAGATGTGTTGTATCGTTCAGTCATGTAAAGTAATTCCTTCTCTCTCTCTCTCTCTCTCTCTCTCTCTCTCTCTCTCTCTCTCTCTCTCTCTCTCTCTCTCTCTCTCTCTCTCTCTCTCTCTCTCTCTCTCTCTCTCTCTCTCTCTCTTAAAAGGGGAAATTCACTGTTTTTTGTGGTAAATTGGAAGGTTACAACTGATTCCTCCAAACTATGCCAGGAAACAGACGACCCCCTCATTCTTACAAAAAGGGAATCTGTTTCTTGGCATAACTTGTAGGAATCACAGAGACCTTCCAATAATTCACCAACGAAAGAATCTCCCCTTAATCAATTAAATGCATGTAACCTGACTAATGATACGAGTTTAATCCGACAATATCAATCATTATTTTTCATCTGTGTTACTTGACTATAGGATTTGGTAAGTTTCTGCATACAATGTGACAAAGAGAGGAGTGTTATTCGCTGCTGTAGGTACCGACTGTGAGAGGAGAGGAAAGGAAAGGAAAGGAGAGGAATGGAGAGGAAAGGAGAGGAGAGGAGAGGAGAGGAAAGGAGAGGAAAGGAGAGGAGTGGAAAGGAGAGGAAAGGAGAGGAAAGGAAAGGAAAGGAAAGGAGAGGAAAAGAGAGGAGAGGAAAGGAGAGGAAAGAAGAGGAAAGGAGAGGAGAGGAGAGGCTACATAGGGTCATAACAAAGGAGATGTGGGGATGGTTTAATGTTACATCATTACGACAAACTCTGCCTGATAACTAACTGTACCTTGACCCTTGCATTATTGTATGTGTGTGTGTGTGTGTGTGTGTGTGTGTGTGTGTGTGTGTGTGTGTGTGTGTGTGTGAGTGTGTGTGTGTGTGTGTGTGTGTGTGTGTGTGTGTGTGTGTGTGTGATGAGGTACGGTGACTGACACCACAGGTACTCACTCACCCACTCCTCATTACATCATACCAGTCCACCACGTCCTAAATTATCCCCCCCTCCCTCCCTCCCTCCCTCCCATTATCGGCACTCCCTCCCTCCCTCCCTCCCTCCACTTAGTTTTTCCCTCCTCACCTTCCTTCATCACTCCCTCCCTCCCTCCCATTATCAGCCCTCCCTCCTTCCTTCCCTCCCTCTCTCCCTCCCTCCCTCCACTCAGTTTTTCTCTCCTCCCCTCCCTTCATCACTCCCCTCCTCTCACATATACTCAACACAGTCAATTATGGATAACACTCAACAATTTTATTCCACCGAGGTAAACATTAGTGCAAGAACATTTGTCCAAACTTTGACAGGAAATTGGCTGCCTAAGAATACAGAATATTCCATAAATTCCCGACATAGGCTTAACTTAACTTAAGGACCCTGTGTTGTAGTTAGAAAATTGAAGATAAATAAGTCCTTCAAATATTGCCACGAAACACCACCTACTGTATATATATGACAGGAGTTGTTTCGTTGTATGGTCAGGAGGAATCAGAAGCCTCCAATTCTCGTACACGATCTCAGGGTCTTTAATTAAGGTGGTAATTCTGTTTTGTTGCATTGGAGTGCCTTGATTCCTTCAAAGTATGCCAGGAAGGAAACATGACCAGAAGAAGAGCAAAAATAATGGTGTTCTTTCTGTTGCTTGGAATAGTTTGGAGGATTCAGTTGCTCCAGATTTACCAACACAAAACTTCCCCCTTTAATTAAGAGGATTTTTAAGAGAGTATCCTCCCACTTAATCCCTGACAGACATGAAGTTATTTCTGTGTTCCTAAAAAGATAAGAGTTCACATCTACTCACCCTAACTTCTGGCGGAGTTGCAAGGCTTTCCTGTTTCTGATCTTCTGTCCACTCATGATGGATGGATGGATGGATGGATGGATGGATGGATGGATGACTCTTGTTTTCTCACCGACCCGTCATTCCTTTACCAATCCACCCAAAGCCATCCACAACTCACCACACTTAATAATAGTAATAATAATAATAACCACAATACACCACACCAACTTATTAGCCTCTAGCGGGGGACGAGTCAACCAATATAATATTTTTCCCTTGAGGACTTTGTAATAACAAGAATAACTTTCACACTTCAGCATGTAATCAGTTAATAACGTGAAAAACTAATTACCAGTACAGTATATATTTTCATCACTCGCTCACGTACCATATTATCAAATCAATCAGCACTTTTTATAACTTATGGTAATTCACTTTTTATAACTCATGGTAATTCACTTTTTATAACTTATGGTAATTCACTTTTTATAACTTATGGTAATTCACTTTTTATAACTCATGGTAATTCACTTTTTATAACTTATGGTAATTCACTTTTTATAACTCATGGTAATTCACTTTTTATAACTTATGGTAATTCACTTTTTATAACTTATGGTAATTCACTTTTTATAACCTGATGACACTCAAACACTTGGTAAACTTGTACTTTGTCATTATCATCATCATCATCATCATCATCATCATCTCGTCACTCCATTTACCTCTTCATTAGGTAAGTGGGTCGTGAATTTTCTCAACACATTCACTATTTTGATGTTACGTGGGTCGTGAATTTGATGGTGAATAAGTTCCTGAGGTCGTCCATGATTCTCTAATTACATTCCACTTCATTATTCATCACTGCAAATAAAATATAAATAAATTCTTAATAATCATGTTTTGTTTATGTTTCGTTTTGTTTTTTTGGTAATATATATTTTCCAATTCAGTTCAACATATAATTAGGTTGTCATTCTTCCACTTAATTTTTCTTCACTATGAAAAAAAAAAACACATATATATTATCACGTGGCTTTTTTTTTTTTTTTTTTTTTATCATACATTATTATCCAGCTCAAATTTTATTGTATATTATATTCGTCAGCCAAATATATGGATCAGAAGAAAAACATACAGTATATTAAGTGTTGTAAGTGTGGACTGTTTTAACATTTGTCATAATAAATTAACTTTGTCGTCTGCAGCTGAACATTGAATTTGGTGACACACACACACACACACACACACACACACACACACACACACACACACACACACACACATACAGCTGAGGCTTTAACACACCTGAGTAAAGATCAACATGATAACCAAGTTCACCAATTTGCATCATAATTTATTATTTATTTATTATTATTATTATTATTATTTCCTGTGCTAGTATGTGTAGTTTTCAGATCACACACACACACACACACACACACACACACACACACACACACACACGCTATATATGCATTATACAGAGCAAGCACTTGCTAATTTTTCACAGTAATTACACTATCGTATTACTTAGATGTAATATTTATAATATATTATACTGTAGAAAATGCACATACACTCTCTGCTATATTTATCTATTATTAACCTTAATTATTATCAAGTTTGATATCTTCCTTCCTTCCATCTCTCTATCACTCTACTCTTTCTTCCATCCTTCCATCTCTCTATTACTCTCCTATTTCTTCCTTCCTTCCTTCCATCCCTCTATCACTCTCCTTTTTCTTCCTTCCTCCTTTCGGTCCTTCCTTCCTCTAATAAGAAATTAAATTCCCCAAACCCAAACACACACACAAACACACAGACCAATGAAAAGAGAGAGTGTGTGAGTAGCCCTCGTTCCCACACATTTTCCCATCCACTAATGTTTGGCTTCCGGCGACACTCTAGCTTCTTCTTCTTCTGTTACATCATCAGTAAATCTCCAAGCAACAGCAACAGCCTATAGTAGTAGTAATAATGAGCACACGTCCGGTGGTTGTTGTTGTACTGACTGGCGAAATGTGGCACCACTGTGTTTATTACTGACTGGCGAAATGTGGCACCACTGTGTTTATTACTGACTGGCGAAATGTGGCACCACTGTGTTTATTACTGACTGGCGAAATGTGGCATCAGTGTGTTTGTTTACTTTGCTTCCTTATGGTGGATACTATATAGCAGATGTGTATGCATGGGTTCTATTCTTTTATTATACTATTTTTATACACACATGCACACACACTTATACAACAAACACACACACACAGATTTTCATACCTACACATCAAGAAAACACATACACATACACAGATTCAATACCTACACAACACACACACAGACACAAACACTCGCACCCCCACAACACACACACACACAAATACACAGACATTCAATACCTACACATCAAGCAAACACACATACACACACACACACACAGACATTAATACATACACATCAAGCACACGCACACACAAAGACACTCACAAAAACAACACACACACACACAAAGGCACTCACAAAAACAACAAACACAATCACTCAAAAACCACAAACACACACACAAGCACACAAACACACACACACACGCACTCACAAAAACAACACACACACACACACACACACACAGGCAGCCAACAAAAGGACAATCAATCCTACAACTGGTCTATTGTTTGAGAGTAATAGTGGTCTTTGTTGTATGTATCACTTCACACCTTAACACTCATTCCACTCCTCTCTCTCTCTCTCTCTCTCTCTCTCTCTCTCTCTCTCTCTCTCTCTCTCGTTTGATTGTGTTCATCGTTTGTACTGAGATTATCTGATATCGAGAGGTTTATGTTCCTACCACAGTCTATATCATATTTTATTTTGCTGCACCTAATATCAATCAATCAATCAACCTTCCGTTCACTCACTCACTCACTCACTCACTCACTCATGGTTTACTCACGATCCTCATCCCTCTTGTTTATTATATTCTTATTTATTATTATTTTCACCCACCACACATCTCATCATAATCTTACTGACATTCTCTTTCATAAACTCTTACTTAACTTACTTCATTCATTAATTAAATTCGAATAATGAAACGGCTTCGAAAAAATGATGCGAGACTATTTTTATAGTTGTTGGTTTCGGCAATGTTTGGTTCAAAAGATTCACTCACATGACTGACTCGCTTTCGAATCACCAGGTGCAAAACTTTCGACCGTGACTTTACATACATACATACGGTACATACATACATACATACATACATACATACGGTACATACATACATACATACGGTACATACATACATACATACGGTACATACATACATACATACGGTACATATATACATACATACGGTACATATATACATACATACGGTATATATATACATACATACGGTACATACATACATACATACGGTACATACATACATACATACGGTACATATATACATACATACGGTACATATATACATACATACGGTACATATATACATACATACGGTACATAATGATATACATACATACGGTACATACATACATACATACGGTACATACATACATACATACGGTACATACATACATACATACGGTACATATATACATACATACGGTATATATATACATACATACGGTACATACATACATACATACGGTACATACATACATACATACGGTACATATATACATACATACGGTATATATATACATACATACGGTACATACATACATACATACGGTACATACATACATACATACGGTATATATATACATACATACGGTATATATATACATACATACGGTACATACATACATACATACGACGCGCCCAACCAACCGGACATAGTTAATCCTCTGGAGTGATTAAGAGGACACGCATCTATAGTGTAATTGTTATTGGGTCGAGTATATGACCACGTGGGTTCTGTTGTAACTCGTGTAACTCGTATGTCTTGAGGTGACGCGTGCCTCATTCCTGTTTGACTCGTGGCTCCGTTCAGCAGACAACACGTGCTTCCTGACTCACACACACACACACACTCTAACTCCACCCACATAATAATTATATACACTCACCCTCACACTAACCTCACCCACATAACCTACACACACACACACACACCACTACTACCCCCCACACACACCACCACTAACACATGAATACACACACCACTACTTAAAACACACACATACACACCATCACTACTACTTAACACACACACACACACACACACACACACCATCACTACTTAAAACTCACACACACACACCATCACTACTACTTAACATACACACACACACACACACACACACTTACACAACAGTTTATTGCACATGTTACTAAGGTGTATGTTCTCACTCTTCACTTCAGTATATTCCTCTCCTCAGGCTTCATTGTTGTACACTTTAATTAATCCTAAGGTATGATGGTAGTTGTGTGTATTGGAATGGGTTGGCTTGTGAATTAAACTTTGATAGGTTTGATGGGAAGGACACAGTCATGGAGTCTACCACAAATAAATTCACTTTAATTATTCATTTGGTTGCTCCAATTGTAGTAAAAAGTTTTAGATTGGCTGGTCATTTCACTCGGTTAGACGAATTAGTTCATAACAGATCCACATATCCATATACTGAAAGACGAGTGGGATAACTATAAAAATATAATAATTATATGTGGATGGGAAATAGTTGAGGGTGGGTGGAAATGGATGTGTGCATGGGTGGATTAATAATGGGTTGTTGAGGGAGGGTCGGGGTCACGAGATGTGACATGGGAGGTCAGTGAGTGTTGCCGCGGGTGACATGAGCTGCCCGCCTGCCTGGCCCACCCGGTCACGCTAAGGAATGCAACCCATATCCTTCCCAACGCTGTCAAACTGTCACAACAACAACTACATACACACACACACTTATACATTTACACCCGTTGTGTTATATATTCCTTCCAGTACGTAGTCACTTTTCTCCTGTACCATTTCAACACACGCATAGAGCAATGGTAAATATATTTTCAAATGGTATGCCCCTCGGGTTTAATGTTGCATTTTTTTTATGTTTTACACTGTTTTGATAATCGTAATAAAAACACAGTTATATACCTTATGAGTTTGTCTGTCCTAATATAATAATAGCAGTGCAATGATGCTGCAACATGTGGATGAGAGTATTCGTATCACGAGGGAAAATATGTGCATAATTCCTGCACGGGTGTCTTACCTGACCAAGGCGAGCAGGTGCAGGAGTAATGCAGGACCAAGGATTAAAAATCACACTTTTCGTCATCCAGTATTGTTCACACGTCGTGACACTTGTTCTCATCCCACGCCACACTCAATCTAACACCATTTTTCTCTTTCCAAATTCCCGACGCGAGCACGAGTCTCGAGAATAGGGAGGTCGGGAAAACAGAACGGGGAATGTAGAGAGCACTGCGCAGACCACCACAGCAACAAGTGCACTACCATCACCACACACACCACAGCCACACACTACCACCAGTCCACCTACCCTACCCTCCCTTTCCTCTCCCTTGCCCTGCCCTCTTCCCAGACACACACAGATGAAGCCAGGGTATGGAACGCAGGTAACATAGGTACTCATCTCACATGTATAGATCTTTCTCTCGCATCACATCACGCCTACAAGAAATTATTTAGTAACCCAATCACACACGATATTGATGGCATTTTACACCACATTCGTTTCACTGACAGCAATGAGTGTGGGTTTTGTAGACGCTAAGAAGTAAAATAAAATGCAGTGTTTACGACGTGTTGGCAACTGAGTGGGCGGGTGGCTGGCTGGCTGGCTGCTTGGCTGACTGGCCGGTGTGGTTGGTGTCTTGCCTATACCTGACCCGCTAAGAAACAATGGTTTACTTCACACGTTATATCACCCCCATGCACCTCTCTTCTCTCTATCTATCTCTCCTGACCTCTTTGTTTTATGCTGCACTAAACCATAACGAAGGATTTACATTACAACAAACCGGTAACCCTCAGCATCACACACACACATATAGATAGATAGGTAGATAGATAGATAGATAGATAGATAGATAGATGTTTAGTGACCACAGTTTTTGCAAGAGATTTTCATAAGATATAAAAATAGGTAAAATAGGATTCAGCAGGACATTAAAAAAAATGAAAATAACAACTAAATAAATAACCGCATACAACAAACACACACACAATGATTATCTGTCCCATGCAGCATCTTAGTATTGTGATTATTTCCCTGACAATAGCTGATCACGCCACGATACAATAGCCATCACGGTGAGAGGCTGAATAATAGGACCTACCAACACACACACACACACACATACAACACAACACAACACACACACACACACAATACAACACACACACACGCACGCAACTGGGAAACTTGAATGCATGCATTCCGTCGTCCATACTTGCCTGCATATTTTTGGAGTAGTGGTGGTGGTGGTAGTGGTGTAGTGGTGGTGTTGGTGGTGATGGTGATGGTGGTGGTGGAGGTGGTAGTAATGGTGGTGATGGTAGTGGTGGTGGTGGTGGAGGTGGTAGTAGTAGTGGTGATGGTAGTAGTAGTAGTAGTAGTAGTAGTAGTAGTGGCTACTATAGGGTACATGTGTGGGACCACCTACATTCCTCTCATGGCATGTGTGTGTGTGTGTGTCCGGTTATGGAAGTGGACAAGGGCGTCTATTTATGTGAGTAAGATGAGGAAGGATGGAGTGGGGGGGGGGGGGTTCAGTCAGTATACTAAGGGGGGGGGGGGGTTCAGTCAGCAGTAAAGGGGGGTTCAGTCAGTAGTAATTCTCCCTCACTGACAAATTTGAGATTATTATCATTATTTTTTTGTTTTTGTCAATATGGAAAAGCAAAAATAAGATTAATAATTTAAAAAAAAGTTAATGAACAAAAAATTCTCCCAATGTGACTGTCTGTGATTGAAAGACAAACGTGATTTTTTTTCCACTGACCACAACTCGACAGTCCACATCCGTATGTAATATCCATGGAATCGATAAATAGGAAACTTAAAACTACGCATAGATTAATTAAAAGAAAGGCATCCATATTGAAAGGAGATGTAAAGATGAGGAAAATGACCAGGGCCGGTATTTATCAAACCTCATAGAATTTGCACTTATTGTTGGTATGTTTGTATTACTCACCTCGCCAAAGTGTCTCAGGCTCTTTTCGAAGCAATGGACAAATGGACAAATTTCCTCCTTTTGAAGTAGCCTACAGTACAGCCATGGCTGATAGTGATTGACCAGGGTCCAAGGAGTGTTGGAGAGCAACAACTGAACAGTGTTCGAAAAAGTGAGTCTTCTAAACCTCTCTCAACTTTGAGAATGGTTTGGAAATTCACTTGTTCGAACTCTGTTCAGTTGCTCACTAACACTCTTTGGACCCTGGTCAAGCACTATCAGCCATGGCTGTACAATCGGCGGCAAAAGTCCTGTCGCCTCGCTTGCTTCACCGAGGCATGCGATGTTCATAGATTCGAGATTATTAGGTGTAGAAAACGTGTGTATTTCTCGAGTCCATGAACACTGCCTGTCTCGGTGAAGCAGGTGAGGCGACACGATAAGTCTATATTACGATTTCAAAGCAGTGTCGGGTTCCAGCCCTTGTCATGAATGTAAAGTACAGCCATGGCTGATCGTGCTGGACCAGGATCCAAGGAGTGTTGGTGAGCAACTGAACAGAGTTCGAACAAGTGAATATCCAAACCATTCTCAACGTTGAGAGAGGTTTAAAAGATTCACTTTTTCGAACTGTGTTCAGTTGCTCTCCAACACTCCTTGGACCCTGATCCAGCACTACCGGACATGGCTGTACACTCGCCAGCACTGCCGCGTGGACAGGGGCTCACTCATATTCAGATATATAGCACCACTGTGATTATTTAGCTCGAAACAATCAACGTGTGTGAGAGTAAGTATCCTCGATACACTAGCACATGAAGTAACTTTGTTGCTTAAGGAACTAAATCAACTAAATCTCTTAAATATGTGAACCCCTGTACCACGCGGCAGTGCTGGCGACTGTACAGTCGGCGGCAAAAGTCCTGTCGCCTAACCTGCTCCAACGAGACACACATACTTCATGGACTCGAGAAATACACACATTTTCTACACCTAATAATCTCGAGTCTATGAACATCGCGTGCCTCAGTGAAGCAAGTAAGGCGACAGGACTTTTGCCGCCGACTGTACATATGTATAAATTTATGTTATTACAAAACTCAGTAGGAATTACATACGCAATAATTAAGGATACAACCACAGTGAACCACTTAATGTGCACCAAATTGTAATGAGGTTCGAAAATACATTGGCCAAGATTCTCTTTAACTATATGTGTGGAGGGAGAGAGGAGGTCAGTGTCACGAAGATTGGGATCATACACTGGGTTTCGAAGCTCCGAGTATAAAAGTGTCACTGATATTAATTGCTTATCGTTGTTTTGGTGGTCCATTTATTTCTCCTGCCAGTTCAGTTAGTTGTGTGACTGTGTTAGAACTAATAGTGGTGGTGGTGGTGGTGGTGGTTGGTTATATTTAGGTCTACAGTCTACAGTAGTGTCTTCTATCTTTCTGACAACCAAACCTCGTACGTTCCTCATTATGTTTTAAAGGTGAACTAATTACTACAAAAGAAAATAAACCTGTACTGTATAAGCCGAGCTGCATTGATCATACATTGCCCTGTCAACTCGCACATCACACTTATTCATAACATTAATGTACATTTTTTTATAGAAGTGTAAACAGGTAAAAGGATAAAAAAAAATACTTTGCATTCCTTTCTGGTTGTAGCCTAACACATGACCCTGCCCGTAATGGTGTGTCAATCAGGGATTAAACCTTGTTCTATCGAAACCGTGACAGCCTAGTCAGGGGAGGTCAGCAGTTTCATAGTTGAATAGAATATCTAGAGTCCTGTTCAGTGGCATTATTATCAACAACATTTTATTATAATTTTATGCACATTACACCCCACCCTATATTATGGTAAGTTAAACCCTATTGGTCATATGGAGCGACTGTGTGACAATTAAATTAAAGTCATCGTCAACACCATGAAAACGGACCCAGAATATTACCATTATCAAGGGTGGGGTAACTGTTGATGATCATATTTGCATGGTACAGTATTGTGTGATTAATTAGTTTCATATAAATCAGCCCGTACTGTCCTCGTCACCTCCTAAGGAAGTAGAAGAGTGTGTGCCCAAGTACTGGCTGTCCTGACCACCACGTGACCTAGTTAGTTACCGAGTGTTGGATATAATGTTGTTCTTGCTCTGTATGTTACTTCCCTTCTGGCCATCACTCATATCAGCAAAATTTCATGGTAAGATTGTGTATATGTTCAGTACGTAGCTTACATAACTATTGGATACATAGAATGAGGTAGGCTATAATAATTTAAGGCAAACTTAATTGGATGCTGAAATACTGTAATATGAAACCCTTCTAACAAAGTCACTCTGTGCTTAATTAAGGGGATAGTATAGTATACTTTGGTACATTAGAATGCCTCTATTCCTCTAAAGTATGCCAGGAAACAAGACCAGATAGGCTGTATGGAATAGCTTGAAGGATTCAGTTGCTCCAGATTTACCAGTACTTGTATATTTCATCTAACAGAACTTTACTGGGGCCTAAATTACTATCTATCCCTAAGGGACTATTCATTAACTCCCTCTCCTTAAGAGCATTCCCAAAGGGGGTTTGTGTATCAGTATGATGGCTCTTTATTATTGCTTATGTTCTTCTTTCATGGTACAGGTGGAATAACCTTAGGAGATAATGGGTGTTCTGATGAAGCTGTACAGTGTTGTCGTCACCATTCACTCTCACAACAATTTAAGGACTGCTGTAGCCACTATGGGTGTTGTCCTAACTGTTCAGACTTCTGTCTACAACCTGGTTAGCATGCATGTATACTCACATGTACTGTACAGTACTCATTGTACACACACAAGAATATTTATACAAAATTTTCTTTAATTGATTAACTAGTTTCTACCTTTATTCATTTTCTCATAGACTAGTTCATTCCTTTCAGTAAATTTAATGAGCAATTGAGGAGCTCCATAGAGCATATGGAAAATATTAGACATTTATTTTATTCACTTATTTCCATTACCGTACAGTTGTAAATTATCTTTCATTCAACTCTAATCATGACTGTCAGTGGGTCCATCTTATGAGATGGGTGAGAAATTGCATTGATCATTTATAAATCTCAAGTACCTTTTAATACACTATTATTGACTTACTACTGTACGTACTTCTATTCATTCAAGAAATCAAACGCATATCTATATTCCTTCATTTTGTTCTTCCATACTTTCATTCATCTATTGTTGCACTCCTTTCAGTAAGTAAAGAACTGGTGAGAAGGCCCAATGATTACCTCAAAATCTATGAGTGTTGCATTCACCCATTGGACTCCAAGGAATGGCATGACTGTTGTAATGTATACTCCTGTTGCCCAATATGTGATGATCTCCCAAAAGGTATTTTATATAACCCATGAACAATGGATTGCTTTAATATTTTCAATTTGGAATTTGTTTTGTGGTATAGCTTAAGGTAATCAGTTGTCTTGAACACAATTTACAATCTAAAGAAAATCCTCAAACTGCTTGTGATGAAACTTGTTGTCTGTAATAATCTTACCATGATACAGTTGACATCATCAACAATATAAAATTAATGTTCTTGTAATTTCAACTACACATGTATGCAGGCTGCTGCTATGATGGTCTTTTGTACTGGTTTGGGACTGTGGTGGAGAGCTTCCCTGAGATATGTACAGAGTTGGTGTGTGGAGCCATGATCTCAAACACCAGCCCACCCTTCATCACTGCCACCATCCTATCCCTTCAGTGGCCACCTTTCTCATCAGGTCAAGTATTTAGTTTATCAATTGAACCATATAGTTTTTTACCTTTTTATGTACAACTTAAGTTTGTATGGTAATGGATAACAAAAGCCTGAAGAAAACATTTGGAGGTCTTCATTGAGAGACTGAGTGTAAAACACACTAAATACAAGTATTTTCTCGAAATATATCAAAGAGTTCATTGTACTAATATATATTTGCAGATGAAGCAGTGTGTAAAGAGCCACAGAATGATTACTGTATTGATGTCGAAGGTATAATCCGCTGTGATGGCTGTGTCTGGTACTACGAGAGCCCGTGCCAACGATGTCAGTGTGAAAATGGAATAATCAAGTGTGACAACGTCCAGTGTCCTCCCGCCCCTATTGGCTACTGTGTTCCCGTCCCAGGTCCCTGCTGCCCCACCTGGGATTGTACGCAACAAAACCACCTGTATGGAAGATCACATTTCATGTATGCTGAATTTTGTCGTGTTTATAGAAAGAGTGTAAAACTAGGTTTTCCTTTCCTGGAAGACTGCTCTATTTGAGGTTTGATTAAATTACATAAATAACTTTAGGTTAATTAAGATACATATTTGTATTGACTAATAGAAAACAAGGAACATTGAAACTGAAATTTTCCCTCCAATTTTACCAGAGGTTGTGTAGATAAGCTGGGTCATCAGCATGACCTGGGAGAAATATGGGCTGACAGTGGTAACCCATGCTTTAATCTGACCTGCACCACTGCTGGCATTATAGAGAGTGACCACCTTCCCTGCCCTCCCCTCACACATCCACCCCACACTGCATGTATCCTTGAAGAGGAAGACTGCTGTAATATTTGGAAGTGTCCGTATGTAGCCAACAATTTCCTTCTGGCATACTGTTCCTCTTTTCCACACTTTGCTGGACCAAATACTTTCTACATGAAGTTATGGTTATAGCTCACAGCTTGGGTTTTTAGGTTTGTATAAGCAAGTTGAGTGACAATATTGAATGGCCTTCTATTATATTTCTTGTAAGGAAATCCTCCTGATTGAAATTAATATCAGGAAAAATCCATTTGACTAAGAGGTAAGAATTAATTTTGCAGCAGCTGTGTTGATGAAGATGAAGCAGAAAGAGATGTTGGTGAAGTGTGGCAGCATCCCACCAACACGTGCCTTGTGCTGGAGTGTACGACTGCTGGCATTATGGAGAAGTGGATCACCTGCCCCTCTCCTCCACCCCAACCAAGTCCCCAGTGTGTGCTTGTAATGGGAGAAGAGTGCTGCCCGATGTGGATGTGTTCGTGAGTACTACAGTCAGTTTGTTTTCATCTGATCCTCATATATCATAGATGTTACACCTGTGCATTCTCATTATGCAAAACCAAACAAGAATATTACTTAGGTGACATAATCTTGACAAGATGAAATTAATTTAACAAGATACAAGATCTTAACATGACCGAACCGGTCTCAAACACAATAGAGTACAAGTTGTATGACAAAATAAAGCATCCATATAATATGACACATCCAATCTCTAACTTTCTATAAAAACACAGGAAGAATTATATTTTCTTTTGTAGTGAATGTGTGGATGACAAAGACAACACACACAGCCTGGATGAAACCTGGGCTGACCCAACTAATCCATGTACAGTGATGGCGTGTAAACGGGATGGACCTAGAAGAATACCCAAACAACTCTGCCCTCCATTGCCACCTCAGTCACCATCATATCAACACTGCAGACTCACTGTGGTCGACTGCTGTCCCACCTGGAACTGTTCGTAAGAAACTTATATGAAGTATTGGTCCAGCAGTAACTTCTTGTACACAAGAAATTACTCTGTCATTTGTAAATCATCTGGCATGACTCCAAGTATGTTATCAAAGGCTTAATATACACAGTCAATATCTGAGCACAGTCGTGACGTGTGTGTGTGCGAGCAGCAGTTGACCTGGGCCACGATAACGGGCTTGATTAAGCCTATGTCCAGTGTCGGATCATAAAAAATAAATAAATAAATAATAAAAAAAAAAAATAACTTCTTCAGTGTTGAAGATGTAACTGCAAACAACCTGTGTTCCAACTGCTTTTAATGGTTGTACTTCTTGTTGACAGATGATAGTCAATTGGTCTGTCTTAAATTGTGTAACTTTGACCAACATAACTTATACACATCTTATTGGTAATAAGGGCAATACTTTATCTCTTTTTACTTCAACAATAATGCCACTACTGTATCATAATAATAAACAAATCTTCTGCTGGACATCATAACATTGCAAAACTACAAAAAATATTACTGTACAGTAACATCATTACTCTGCAGATTGGTTTGTCCAGAAGTCGATTTAAACATCAATTGTGTCCAAATCTTCAACCAGTGCTTCAAGGATACTGACTGTCCTAATGACAGTATGTGTTGCCCAGGAGCCTGTGGCTTGGTCTGTGCTCAGGATGCAATCCACACAAGGTAATGGGTACAGTAATTAAAAAGGAATACCGGTCTTACATACTGGAGGGATGAACATTGGTGGAGTAGGACAGGAGGGTAGTAGAGGTGTTTTGTTTATTGCCACCACATCTAGGTTACTAGCAATGGAATATGATAGTAAGTCATAATTAAATCTCTGCAAGTAAATAAATACCTGTATGAACATAATTGAAATCCACTAGTATTCAAAGATGAAAACAGGTGTACTTTCTAGGGGTACCATAAACAAATTAATTCCTCTAGTATTTTATGTACAGTATGTATATTCCTGTGGGCTATAAGATTGATGTGTTTTACAGAGGACCTGTCACTTCTGCCATTTGCCTCCTTAGATCCTGTTAATTTTAAATTACCAATACTGAAAACAGGAAATATTACTTAGCTTTTCCAGATGACCAACAGTGTTACCTCAAACACTGAACCCTTGATTACTCTAATGCAAATAGAAAACAGAGTGAATGGAATGTGGAAGAAAGATTGAATGCGAGTTACACTGTACTAATGAAAGTATCAACAAATTGGTAATAAACAAACCACACTTTCCTATATTCCAGAAACAGCTGTCCAGATCCCCAAAGTTTTCAGATCAATTGTGTGCAGTCTCATGACCAATGTGTCAGTGATGGTGAGTGTGGGCCAGAAGGACAGTGCTGCCTTGTGGCCAACTGTGGCAAGGAGTGTATAGCAGGTAGGGGGATTACTCTATGCTGTAATTGAGCTGGTAAATTTGTGGCCACGTACTTATAGAGTATGTCTGTGCCACTTGAGCTAGGAATCAGTGTAGGTGGTGGAACATAGTAGTGATACAATACTTTGTGCTGTAGGCCATGCAAAAAATATTGGTGGCATTTACAATAGCACAGAACCGTTTCAATGGCTCTGTGTTGTGAACCAAGCCATCTGCAGCACCACCGATATCCTTGTATACGGCCATATGTTCCACCTATAATGACGCTTCCAACCAGCTCAGGTGGTACAAACATATTCTGTAGGTACAAGGCTTGGCTTTACTATCAAGTTGGTGGATTTAGATAATATTAGAGTATTTTATCTATTATATATGCTGGGGCATCTTTTTAGTTTAGTATCTGTTGATCACTTTAAATTGCCTTTGTTTTTATGTATATGGTTAGACTGGTATGTTTTATCTAGGTGGCATCAGAGATCCTCTAGTAAAACACTTCAATACACATGATAGTTCATTGTAAATAATGTTACATTGTTTATCTTTTATATTTTCAGTTTAAGTATATCTGTGCATCCTACTAAGAATACAATCCAGTGGCAACTACAGCCTCGGGAGAGAAGGTGGGGGAACACTCAGCCATGGTCTCCACCTGTGAAACTCTTTACAATTTCAAGTGACTGTCATAAGCTTTTACTAAATACAGTATACAGCAAAATATTTAACCTCCATCTTCATATTATGTATACACAGCATCAACTTTAAAGTACAAAGTGAATGAGATAATAAATTGTTTCTAACCTGATATTGTACTCCCTTGTAAATTTCTTGTCCTCACACCATCCCTCATAATTACATTGCTGATGGGTGCTCTGCTTCCTTCTGGGAGCTGCCCAAAAGGGTTGGTTATCAAAGAAAATGGGGCTACTTTATCTCTGCATGACTTTTTCCCTCTTTTACAAATAAAATTAAAGGACACTTCACATGCCTTATCTAGGGACATTGGAGACATAAAATTTGTGTGGCCCGTGAGCAACTGAGCGAGTCTTTCGGTGACCCCTGAAGGTGACTGCCCGGGGAAGGATGGCTGGCTGCCTCAGGTATGCTCCTCTCCCACCTGGTGTCCATCCTCTCACCTCCACCACATCACCCTCACTAAGTCCAGTCAAAGCCACCCAACCTGAAATTATATGCATGGATTGAATGAAGATTAACGTTGACCACCCTAGGCCTAAAATACCCTGTACTTTTAGTATGGAGTATGTCAACACAAACCTGTCATGTTCAAAACCCTACTTTTGCCACAGAAGTGGTGGACGTTGAGACTGTCACTTACAGTATAGGTACTATACTTACACCTGCATAGGGCATTTAGTACTTTAAGAAAAATTGGGTATAATGGAGATGTACTGTACACTGGAGACATGAGCATGAAATATACCATGATTGATTATCTAAAGCGGTCTTGTCCCTTTGAATAAAAGGTTCAAATTTCTAATATCATGCAGTAAAAAAAAAAACATAGTACAATCAACTGCTATATAAGTCTAAGAAATAAAGAACAAATGCCAAGTAATGTACAGAGAAAGATTGCATACTACTGTACTTACTATTCACAACCATAACTTAAGCCCCCAATTGACCACTTAATACTTTATGTATTATGTGCCTCACTTGGGTGCTTCTTTGTTATACAGTATCTTTCTCCCCATGCATCACATTGGCCCCTAATGATCTTGTTTGCCATACTCATTCTGTATATCTCCTATCTTTATTATGCTCATTTTATGTGCCTGTTCCTCTATACAGAAATTTTGTACCAAAAGCCCTATATGGCTTGGTATAAGTGTTTTCATTATTAAATTTAGTATGTGACAACTCAGCATGCATATGGAGAAATATGTATGTGTAAATCTGGAATATCAAGAGTTTCCTGTACCTGCTGATGACAGAACAACATCAGCACAGCTACTTTGTTTTCCTGTAGAGTACATTCTAAAATCCTTTGGTTTAAGTGCAGGCCAACTCTTCAGCCTCTCCTCACTCCCAATAGGTATGCCAAGAATCTCTGTTCCCAAGTACTTGCAGTAAAAAGCTGCAGCATCTACTGTCTTTACTGCTGTTAATGGGACCTCAGCTGACCGGAACACTGTAAATCTGAAATGCAAAATTGAATATGCAACATAAAATAATTCAATATCCTTTACATACTAAAGGATGATCATTCCTCCCAGGGAAACACCAGAGAGGGGTGCTTTAAGGCACTACTGTATAACAATAAACAGAAAGAATAATGTGTGTACTGTTGCATCATATCAAAAATATTTCTCTGAGCTGGAAATAGTCATCAAAACTTATCACTGCTCTAGCTTAAGACTTCAGCCATTTTTTTATGATAATTAAAACCTTATCCTACTCACTCACCTGACTGACTGAGGACTATACAGGAGATCCAGCCTAGCCAACCCACCAACAAAGAGACTCTCACCAGTCTTGAGGGTGAGAGTTTGAGGAAGGATAATATGACGGGGCAGCAACTTCAGTAACTCCTCGTGAGACAACAGGTTAATGATCTGTGAAGTAAAATAAATTTGAGTATATTGAAGTTCAAATTCTTTTCCATTTCATTGGGTGAACTAGTTGGGTGGTAAAGTATCATTAAAACAAGATTAGGTACAAGACTTTCCTCTCATTTCATATCTTCCAGTTCTACGATCAATATCACTGTCCTTCTATTCATGTGAAAATGCAAATGTTGCATACAATTCACAACCCACCATGTGGTACTGATCTGGCACACTGTAAGCATATAAATATAAAACATCTTCATCAAAATATTTGATACCGGTAGATAATACAGTACAGGTATAGCATTTACAAAGAACAATCACAGCTTAAGTTAAAGTTTCACTAATGCAGCCCTACACTGTCACTTTATTGCACAAACTACATTACAATTTTGAAGCCTATTCTGATAAATAAATTAGTATACTGTTGTATGTCAACACCATTAAATAGCCACATAAAAATAGTGTACCTGGTCCGGCTGCACAGTCCCAGGAGTGTCATAACACCACTTGCTCAGCTTGTAATCTTTGCCCATCGGGTTGATGCCAACAATCTCCGGGTGCATTCCTGATGTGGTGGTCATCTTCATTGAGAATGGATCACCGATTTCTTCTGGCTCCTTAGATTTGATGAAGGTTTTTCCAACAATACCTGCAATAGAATGAGATGTAGATAAACACTAGTAAGACAAGTTTGGAAGAGGTGATCATTTGCATTTTTCCCCAGATTACATTTTTGTGAACTAAATGGTATTTAAATGTATGTTTGTTAGTTGCAGACATACTTGATAGAGTTGCAACTGAGGGACTCCTTGTATATGTTGGCTTATCCAATTCAGGCTTCATCCTTTCTTGGATCAGTCTTTGGGTTCGCAGGTAAAGTCGGTAACCAGAAGGACGCAGAAGTGGAAACTGCAGAGCAAATGGTAGTACAGTACGGTAAATCCTTAATATGCACATTATCTGAGCTTATGGATATTAATGCATAACTGACCATAAGATTCCCTAAATACACTGGAAGCATCTGGTCTCTAAGACTAGTCTATTAACTACAGATAGAAGTAAGAATAATCTATGAAGGATTGTTTTTGTACCGTTTTATTTTTGCTAACTGGTCAATGCATTCTAGCTTCTTGAATTTGATTGTGGCTGTTGTATATTTAATAATATTAATGCAACATACCATACAAATTTATAGTACAATATCAAAATACTATTCTCTTGGCTACCACTCTGCATAGACCCCACATTATTTGGAATCAGGTATGTACTGTCAACATGGTTGTTAAATGTCACCCAGAGGAAAGCTATTCATCTTCGCTATAACCAACAGATTATTATTCTAGTGAGAGGGTAGCACTACTGATGATCAAAGACTAGACTCAAATCTAAATTACCTTATATTAAAAATACTGTATTCCTGGACCATTATCAAGCAATAATACCTCAATCCTGAAAAAAGAGCATAGTCCAAATGTTCATGTGTAAGAGTTACACCCGTAGTTTTAAAACATTTGAGGGCCCTTAATGGAGCTCTATGAACCCTCCAAATAATCCAGGCCACAAAATGCTTCAGTGTTTCGAATAGGGAATCTGTTGCCTGGAGTAGTTTGGAGGGTTCATAGAGCTCCAGTAAGGGCCCTCAAATGTTTTAAAACTACGGGTGTTAGTTTTAAAGTATGGCTCACAACTATACCTTAATCATATTGAGTGTGGTGCCTGGCCAGGGTGAGACAGTGGCAGGAGCAATGCGAGTAGAGGCATGAGTTTTGCACAGATCCGAGGCAACCAGGGCATTGAACAACGTTGACTTGCCACTGTTTGTACATCCAAGCAGATAGATATCACCTAGTAAAAAATTCCCGGCATGGCAGAATATTATGTACATATAATTTAATGAAAGCTGAAATTTAGGATAATTTTGTAATGGATAATATCATAACATACATAACATTCAATAATTTGATAAAGGACTGATATGTAATTATCAAGTACTGTATACTAAATATCTGCCACACAGTTGTATGTAGTTAGAAAATATAGCCTATATATAAAACAAAATACAAATATTACTGGTATGTGAAGTTTGCTTTTCTGTTATTAATGAACTTTACTAAGGCAGCTACAAGAGTGAGCAAGCTTGGGACATTCACAATGAATACAGTATATTACTTCTTGAGATACGACCAAGATAAAAATAAACAGACTTATAATAAAACAAATAGACAGACAGAAAGAAGTTATACAGAAGGAGAATGGTTACATAGATATACTGTACAGCTGTACTGATAAAATACAATACAGTACAGTGTACTGAAGAAGTTAACCACAAGTTTTACCTTTCACACTCCAAATATTTTGAATTTTCGTAATAAGGGACTCAATTCCGAATCCGGTCTGTGCTGACACCAAAGTATAGTGACGTATATTAGCACGGCCGAGGTCTGTTTTCTCGACGGCTGCCACCAGAGCTTTACTCACTCTTTCCAGGTGGTTTTTGCCATCAGCAGGAAGAAGATCCACCTTGTTACCAACCACCACCACTGGCCTCTTCGTTCCTATCAAAGACAGTAATGGTAATAATGATGGTGATAATTAACATTTTGATTAATTTTTACAGAACAAAGTTTAATAGTCACTATCAGTAGATTTTGTTCATTGAATTACATTTAACAAAGGATAATGAATATAATACTGTATAATGAAAATTCATGGAAATATACCCCCAAAATTACTCACCCAGTATGTCTATCAACTTGGGCCAGATGGAACATGGCATATCTATGAGGTCCACAACTACTATAGCCAGAGCTTTCTGTTCTCTGATGGGTTCCAAAAGTTTGGGATAGAGTTCAGGAGTAACACGGACATTGAGGGCAGTATTATAGTGCCTGAGGAAGTAACAGCGCTGACAGAGAAGACCACGCAGTTCTACTGTACTAAGACCCACAAACTCTTCCTTAGACACAAAACCTGAAATTTTCAGAGACAGTAACTTAGCCTACTTCTGCAAACCTTCCAACTGTATGTACAGTCTCAAGGAAATGAACTCCCTAATGCGAGTAAACCAATATTGTATACCAATATCTTAATTAAGCTGACATCCAGCATTTATGTCCCTATTCCTCTAATAGTTAAAGCCTTTTTACACACAGATTATATGGTACAGTATACTCATGGCAGATTTCCAATTCACATGTGTAAAGTAAAGAGCTGGTACTATGAGAATTACTGTGACTACTGACCAGGAAGGGCAGACTCCTGGCAATGAAGATGTGCACCACAGCCTCCACACGGAATCTGGCTAACTGGAACACTTGGGTCAGCTGTTGCTATCTCAGGGTGCCACTTGGCTTCATCTTCTATAAAAAACTCCTCTTCTCTTAACTTTCTTCTATTAACTTCACAATCCTCATTGCTGGTGTGTTTCTCTGGCCCCTCTAGTATACCCAGATGAAAAGCCTCCATTCTTAACTCAATTTCTTCTTTTGTGGTATCTTTTAACCTGAATGATTCCCAGTCTTCGACCTCTCGTTGTGTTAAGGGTTCGGTACCATGCGGATGAATTTTGACATTTTGTGTAACTGAGTAAGGGAAATGAGTTGGGGTAATACTGGCTGCATTACTCTCTGTCTCCAGGGTAGGTAAATCTTTTTTTTTCTCAGTTGAAGACATAAATTTCTCAACAATGAGGGGAACTGATGCATCATATATTTTCTTCTTTTCTTTCTTTATTACTTCATCTCCAACACTCTTTTTTCGCCAGTAGTTCGAATAACGTTTTGGAGTCTGACTTTCAATATATGAGCTGTATATGATCATAGAGTCACTGAGGCCAAGGATTATATTAGGAACTTCCTCTTTATTCTTAATTTTTTCCAACACATCCTCATGATATACAATTCTAGCACTGGACAACTTGTTTCCATATAGTCTGTACTGCAATAGAACTGGCAATTCTCTGTCTTTTATCACTGATTTATACAGGAATGGGAATTTTGGTGAAGTTCTTGAGATATGGGTGTGTGTTCCACAATTAAATATAATTCTAATCATGGCTTCACTTTTGATAAATAATATAATTACTGGTATAATTTGTTTACATATAGTCTTTCACTTCACTCACGATGATCTCTGGGATATAATCTGTAAGAAAAGTATAGTCTAACTTTGTAAATGGATAATTTTTCCTGTTAGATTACATCAGACAATGGCAAGAAAATTATTCCCACATTTTTACTACTAAAGTTTTTTTGGCATTTATTGAAAGAATTACCGTTTTGTAGTAGTATTGCCATATCCGGCTAGGTCAGAGTATTTTGCCCCGGTCAATTCTTGTACTTTACCATGGTTATTTCCCAGTAGTTTGCCCAGGTTAGGGTAAAAGTGCCGAAGTGCACCTCTCTGTATAATAGATATTTTACTGTCATTACCCACTATTTTGGACCATTCTAAGACACTTTTCTTCTATGGGTTTTCTTCCTCAAATGCCCCGTTTGTTATTACAAACATAATTTGGAAACTAGTCTGACCTGATCTGACCTGACCTAACCTAACCTAGACCACAGTAGACTACCGGGACCTAACCTGGGCAAACTACTACAACATCTCGAAAACGGGGCATTTGAAGAAGAAAAACCAAAGAAAAGTGTCTTAGAATGGTCTAAAATAGTGGGTAATGACAGTAAAATATCTATTATACAGTAAGGTCCACTTCGGCACTAATACCCAGGTGAGGTCCCGGTAGTCTGATGCAGTCTATGTTAGGTTAGATAAGGTCAGGCTAATTTCAAAATGTCACATAGAAGAAAATAGTCTTAGAATGGTCTAAATAAGTGGGTAATGAAGGTAGAAAAACCGTACGGCAACGTCGGCAAGTCTTTCAATATTTACAATTTTTTTTAAACCCCGACTTCCCAACACTCCCCCATTAATGTATGAGGGATTGGAAATGGGCCTATTATGGGCAAAATGGGTATTTACAGAAGAAACACCATAGATGAAATGTCTTAGAAATGTCCAAATTAGTGATAAAACAATGTAAAAACAAACTACTAACATACATAAAGGTAATTCATTCGATTAATACCACCTTAGTTATTCCAATGTCGAGAAATAATGAACTAACAATAAAACAACAAAATTCTTATGTTAAAATAATAATATACATAATTATTTTCCATACTGATGATGATGATGATGATGATTGCTGTTGTTTACATGTGCACGTGTTGACCACTTTAGATACCTGTCTTGTAGTAGAGATTTTTATTATATTTTTATTATATTAAGACATAAGTAGAAAGAGAAAATAAAGTTCTATTCAGGATTCAAATAATTATAATTGTTGCAATAATATTAAATGTATTGTAGTATAGAATATATCATAAAGAGTAATTATGCTTATAGATATCCATTTCATAAGGTTGAATTATTACTTGGCTAGAGAGGTATAGACCCAATGTTGCCAGGTGCAGGAAAATGTATCTATTTTAGAGAATTCTGAAGTCCACACAGGGAAATTATATGTAACGTTAAAGATTGTTCAAAAATGTAATGTGGATATTTATACCAGACGAAATACCTAAAAGACCGTCAATGTTCAGGAGTAAACAGGGGCAAAAATGAAAAAGATATGTTAAAATTGAGGTTAAAAGGGAAGTTATGATGTTAAAATTGAGGCAAAGAGGGAAATTCAGATGTTGAAGATGAGGTTAAAAGGGAAATTCTGATGTTAAAATTGAGGGAAGTTCTGATGTTGAAGTTGAGGTAAAAAGGGAAATTCTGGTGTTAAAGTTTGGGATATTTCGCCATGCAGACCTGGCAACACTGTTCACTTTCAGAGTCTGGGACCACAACGTGTTCAAGAAGCGGTGAGGCTGCACAGGGTAATATATAATAATTTCATCTGATATAATCCAGCCATAATGGTACAAACAAGAAAACGAGGTGCTATTGATGATGAGCAGTCCCCACCAAGAACACCTCGATCAAAGAGTACAAAAATAGGGAATAATGAGAAATTGGAGGGAAATAAGACAACAAGCCCTGATGACCAGCCTGCCAATAAGAGGAGATCCGTTTCTTCCTCTTCCTCACAAGATACAAATAAATCGAGTGCCTTACAGACGGTTGTGTCAAAGAAGATAACAAGTGGAGTAAGTGACGAGGGAGTATGTTCACCTAGACCACTTAGACAGTCTAGTAGGAGATTATCTGCCATGGGTGGGGAGTCTTTGCCTGATCTGAACTTGCCCAGTACACCCAGTAAAAGGTCAGCTCCTGCCAATGTTGTCACTGATGCTGCCACTCCTTCAAAACGTTCAACGAGGAATAATCGTGATGTACAAGAGTTTTTATCACTTCAGACAGCAGAAAAGTCATCAATTAAAAGGTCCCGAGGTAGGCCTAGAAAGAATGTTGTCGAGGTTAATGAGGACTCTGATGATACTTCTAATGCAGCAGAAAAGTCCCCAATTAAAAGTAACCGGGGTAGGCCTAGAAAGAATGTTGTCGAGGTTGACGAGGACTCTGATGATACTTCTAATGCAGCAGAAAAGTCCCCAATTAAAAGTAACCGGGGTAGGCCTAGAAAGAATTATGTCGAGGTTGATACAGACTCTGAGACTTCTAATTCTGATGAAGAAATGGATAAGGCCACCAAATTGAACTCTGTAAAGAAGAAGTCATTATCTGAAGCCACTATACTGGAGGCAGGTAATGAGACTCCCAAGAAGCGTAACGTTAGCTTATGGAACACAGTCCTAAATTCAGGATTAATGCCAGTAGTCTCTTTGGTGAGAGCAGATACTCCAACAAGAGCATCAACCAGGAGGAGGTCGGTGATTAATTCTGATGCTGCAGAAGAGGTTAACACACCAACTAAGACAAGGGCAAGGAGAACATCTATTGTAGATGTTGAAGATACTCCTACAAAGCAAGCAGCTAATAGAAAGTCAGTAATGGAAGCAGAATTCCAGACACCCACAAAACAGTCAACTAGAGGAAGAAGGAAGTCCATTACGGTTGAAGATCCTTTAGTAAATGAGAATACTCCCACACGGAGGTCAACCAGAAGGAATTCTATTACGGTTGAAGATCCTTTAATAAGTGAGAATAGGCCTACTCCCACACGGAGGTCAACTAGAAGAAGTTCTATAATTGATTTAACGGAAGAGCCTGTCAAGATGGAGGATACACCCACAAGAAGGTCATCCAGAAGGAAATCCATTATTGAAATTGAAGTTCAGACTCCGACAAGAAGTTCAACCAGGCGGAAGTCTAGTGACGTGATGTTAGAGGTTCCTTTAAAAATGGATATTGGTACTCCCACAAGGCGTACATCAGCAAGAGGGCAATCCTTGGTGGGCAACGACTCCAAGGATGTGAATAAAGATGTGACTCCGGATAAAAAGTCGCACATCAGTACCGATATCTTGGAAGAAGATTCTGATACAAGTGATACATCAGTTTTCATCCCTTCAGGTACAACAAGGACTGGTAATAAATCAACACCAGTACCTCTCACACCTGTTAGGAGGTCACGTCGAAGGAGTGGAGGATTAGAGGTAGAATCAGAATTTAAGGATTCTGGTAACTCTGGAAATAGTTTGTTGGTGAATGAAACCACTGTGACAGTTGACGAAAATGATTCTGGAAAGGTATTGCCAGTGATTGAAGAAGAAGTTGAAACATCATTTACAGAAAATTCTGAAACTGAAGTTTTATGTGTGGGTAATGAGAAGTCTGTGGAAACAACCAAAGTTAATAGTCCCATTACTCAGAAGGTGAAAGTTTCTGATATGTCAAGTAAAGATAAAGTAAAACAGTCACCATCAAAAGATAAGATGTCTAAAAGTCCAATCCAATGTGAGGGAGAACTGGAACTAAAACTGGATGAAGACTCATCAAGTGAAGGAAATTTAGAGGTGGTAGTGGTTCCTAACGAGACAATTACTCCAGATCAGAATTGTACAGATAACAATAATGAAAAAATTGTTGCTCAGAAGAATCAAGATGAAGAGATTGTTGATAACGTTACTGCCTTGACCTGTACTGTAGATAACGTTACTCCCGTTAAAGGTCAGAAATATAATCAGGAGGAACTTCCAGATCTCATTAACCCTGACAAATCCATCCAATCCAAATCCAAATCACCCAAATCCATCATACTACAGAGCACTGAAAATCGTACCAACAAACCAGCAAACGATAATGATAAAGAAAATGAGCCAGTTATTGCTGACCAAACCGTGTCAACAACTGATGACCTGAAGAAGGACTCGTGCAAGGTGAAGGAAGGAGGAGAAGCCGAGACTGAAATTACCGAGCCTACCGTAGCCCTTGATGACTTGCCCACCAGCACTACCACCACGAGCAACAACCTCCATGTACCAGCTGTCACAGAGAACTTGGAAAATAATGACAGTAACAAGACTAATACACAGACCAACAAGACAGAAGTTATTAAAGAACTTACAGATATAGAAATGAAGTTGGTTCAGATAAAAAGTATTCCCCGGGGACTGCCAGAATCGGGTAGATTCTGGAAAAGTGAAAAAAATAGGTGATTGTTTTTTTTGTTTTTGCATTTTGTATTAATTTATCCAGCCATTTTGAGTTCAGTGCAGTATTATTATTTGCCGATTTTATTATTTATATACCGGTATATATATATATAGTAATTTTTTTATAATGCCAAGGGATTATTTTATTCAGTCAATATTGAAGATGATACCAGATTGTTCCCACAATTTTACTCCAAACATCCAGATGTTATAAAGTATTTAAATTAATACATGTAAGCTTCAGTTGAATAATGAACTGTAGAAACTTAGAAACTTTATCCAAGAATTTCTTCATTTCATTCCATTTACTCAGAATTTATCATAACAATAATGAAGAGTAATTCACCTAGTATTTGTAGACAAAATTATAGTTTATAGATGGAGTATAACAGCATTTGCTACTGCTTCTTAGGTTGCATCACAAATAAGCAATGGTATATATTTTACAGGTTCAGCTCAATAATGAAGAACAATACAGGCATGAGGTCTTGGAACAAGAAGATGCAAAGGAAAAAGGAACGTGAAGAAGTCATGGCCAAGTTTGCTGCCATTGAGTCAGAGAAGCAGCAGAAGAAAGAAAAACTAAAGGAACGGCAGAAATTCAATAAGATACGTCGTGAAGAGAACGAAAGGAAATCTGAGATTGTGCAAGTGGTAAGTAAGGATAATGGATATTTTGCAGCCTGAACTAAATGTTGATTTTTTTCAGTATGGGCACACTACAGTATTTGTACCTTTATCCTTTTATATAGTTCTATATATCAAATCTCCCACTCTTTTGTAATGTATATACAGTACATTACAGAATTGAAATTTTTCCCTTATTTTGTCACTTTTCTTGTGCTGTCTTCATACTAAATTCTGTATAGGGATTTTGCATTATTGAATTGAATATTTCATCAGATTGTAAGGTAGTTGAAATCTTTTGACAGTTGCTATACAATCATTGATAATGCATTTTGAACTAGACTCAAGATAGGAAAATGGTGGATTGGAAATAGAAGAGTGGACATGTTCAGAAGGATGTCCAAAAAAGTACAGTACAGAAGTAATTTTAGAAACAATAATGTTTAGAAATATGGTGAGCAGATTTAAGGATTTATTGAGTTAGTACTTATTCAGTAACAAGACAGAACTGGGACCAAGTGACTGCATATTCCTTAATTTCTTCTGATTTGATCCATCATAAGTGCAACTTTTTTAATCAGGATTAATGGGAATATTTTTATGTATCTCGGATAAGTACAGTACAGTATAATACTGTATATATTTCATTGATATTCCGAGTTGCTGTGCCCTCATTTGGTTTCCATCCTGCCCTGCACATCTTTATTTCATTTACCACTTAGTAGTTGGAGTTGTTGGTGGTCACTCTATACCGGTACCAACATTTATTTTATATACATGTACAGTATATATATATACTGTATACAGTAGTCCCTCCAATTTTGCGACAATTAGGGGGACACTTGGGGCCTCAAAATATGATTTAGCAAAACTGAATATGATGGACATCTCATCGCCAATGGCTGATTTTTCATTATTTTAATCATTTTTTGCCATAACAATTATACATTATAGTCCTACATCCTACAATAAAGTAAGATACAAAAATACACAGACATTATCTTTAAGAAAAACAATTTAATTCACTGTACCTAGACTCGAATGATGAATGGGCTTGTGGAGGGAGGGGTATCCAAGGCAGTCGGCCGCACTGCCTGATGTCGCGACCCTACCACCCCTCCCCCCTTTATACTAGTGCAGAAACCTCCACTTTCTTGCAGCCTAACCCACAAAACTCAAGCTATTTCAGAAAATTAGGTTATCGTATTTTCCACGGTTTTTAGGGTCTCGGTCACAAAATTAGGGCCACCAAAAAAAAGTCCAATATATATCGCATTATTTTTCATTTGTTCAATTCAGTTAATCTCTCTGTATTTTCAGATCAAAGACTCAAGGAAGGTGAAGAAGATGAAGAAGAAACAGCTGCGATACATTTCGACCAGAGACACAACAAATATGTGAAATGGATATCACACTAGCACACCTTTATCTTAGTTATAGTAAGTACAGTATATCCTTTTAGGTTCTTTGTCTCTCTCAGGAGATCCAAAAAAGCAGGATGAAGGAAAAAAGAATACCGGTACTTAAGAAAAATTGATGCTTTCTATTTTCACCATTATAATTTTGTGTGGAAATGTCAAAATTACAGTATAGAGGTGCGTTTATGAATGCCCCTGCGGCTTGAGGCGGTCTTGAGTCTGGCTAGACTAGATGTTGGGACATTCAAAAACACCCCAGCTCGACCGCGGGAGACCGACAACAACAACAAAGATGGCGTAAAACAGATATTTTCAACTTTGCGACTCTTCCCTCTCAGAGCAATGGAAATTAATTTTAACTTTTTTTTTATCATTAACTTTTAACTGAACCTTTGTTGTTGCTTCAGACGCCATTTTTCAATGTGTTTGTTTACATTGTGACGTCATTATCTGCCTTGAGACTGGGTTTAGCCTGCTCCAGAACTGGCTCGACTTGACTAGACCTGAACTCGAGGCGGACTAGAGTTTGGGACATGCAAAAAACACGATTGGGCGTCAGCCTCAAGGCGGTCTTAAGTTTGAGGCATTCATAAACGCGACTTAAGTTTTACAGGGCTTTCATGTCTGTTAGAATGTGCTTGGTCTACCTTCACTGTAACCTCAGTTGATTTGCAGCAAAATTATTCATAATGGGCAATATTTTGTCCTAGGTGTTAAAGACAAAAAAATTATTAACATAATGAAGTTTGTACATTCAGTATAAAAAAAAACATCTAGCAATATCTCTACCTTGCCAGGCTTGGCTCAACTTTAAAAGGGAGTTTCTGTGGAGGAACAAGGTGTCATTAAAGAATGAATGAATAGTACTTATTGATATACAGTACTGTACAGATATCTCTGACAGGATTCTGAATGGTGAAATTTGTTATCTTTATATACTGTCATATTGATATCTCGCTATTTAATTCTGTATATTTTTATAACACTTGTAGTATTAAGTATTCACATTTCCATATTTACTGTACATAAAGATATTGCAGTATCTCATTATTTGGCTAGTGTTACTACATTTTTTTTTAGAAATGAAGTAAAGTGAAGGTTGATATTTTCATGGGGAATCATTCTGAGTATGGCCCGGTCATTGGGTTCATTTATTATCTAATGATCATTATGTGTATTTTGTTAAGTATTAAGAAAATATTACCACTTTGCACTCGGAAAAGTCATACTCACTCATTCACTCATAAAGTTGTAAAATTTGTAATGTAAAATTATGTTAGTTTCAGACGTGCCTCAACATTAAGACGAGTTGCAAGAAGGCTTTATTATTTAATGTTTTATGACTGTGTTATTGTATTTATATTTAAATTTTTACACCCACCCCTTGAATAAAGGGAAATTGGGTATTGAAGAGGATATTTGTGCTTGGAATCTGTTATGTTGCTGTACTTTGTAACTTAGTTGATAGTAAGATATTACAACCTGTAACAAAAAGCCATTTTCACAGTCATTCACTGTTGATTTGTGTGTACTCAAACTAAAGATTCTAGAAAGTGAAGTGACATGATTGAAATGTAACAACTATGGGTGTTGTGGCTGTTGTAGTACACTGTATTGCACCACTCATATAACCTGTGTGGCTATCATAATCTAGGCCACGGTATGTAGATGCATGGGAACCTTAAAATCATTGCCCAAGCAGGCAAACATAGATGGGTTACGACTTGTTCTGCTGGAATGGACTGCAGAGAAGTCTGCCCAAATTAGCTTAGCAAGTCAAGAGAAACTCATTACAGCTTTACAATTCATTCATTTCTACAATTGTTTTTCTGTTAATCTAATTTTACTACATCTCGTAACTTTTGGGTACATATATAATATTTCCTCTTCTAGAGTTTCACACCAAAACCTACGATTAATAATGATCTCCCTAACTAACTCCAACTTCACCAGATACCCTTTGGGTAGGCTACTATATAATCTTCCATCCTCTGCAAGTGACCAAACCACCTTTAAGTTTTCCTTTTAATCAAAATCCTGTAACTTTCTACACCCAAATTATATTTGCATTTCATGTTTTAAATGACGGCCCTTTTGGAGCCATACTTTCACAAGCTTTGCATTATTTTGGAATTTGTGGTACTTTAGATACTACTCTTAGTAAGTATACAGCACAGGCTATTGGTTTTTTCCATACCTTGTACAAAATAAGTTATTATATTAATCAATTAAGATGAAAAAACAGAGTGATTACATCTACCACACCAAAACAACCGAGGATGTTTACTTGACTGCATGACGTCACAGCAAGGCTGAGCAAACCTGTAGTTCCAATAATATCTGCCCTGCATATACCTCTCTATATACCGTGATCTAGGCATAGCTCAGTAGATTATAGATTTATAATTTCTATTGAAGATGGTAGTATGGATAGTTTTTTAATTCATGGTGTCCTATCTTGACAGTAAGTTGGAGGGCTTCCGATTCCTCTAAACAATGGAATGAAACTGATCCTTTATTTGTAGAATTAAGGCTTCTATTTCATGGCTTAGTGTAGAAGAATCAGTAGCCCTCCAGTTTACCAACAAGAATCTCCCCTTGAGGCTGAAATGTGTGGTTAGGGAGTTAACATACAGCATCTGCTGTAAAGTTAATCCAAAAAATATTCCATTATATAATTTGTCCAAGGCCCTGAATGTAATAGAATGAAGCTGTGAAATCATATGTTTTGTCACCAGGATACCTTTGTATGTGTTACTGCAATATGTAACCTGGGTCTCAACAGAAGGGCATTGATTTAAACCTGGTGGCAATCTGGAAGTTGTACACTTAAAGACACTGCTTAATAACGTACTTTTTAATCATGTAATACAGTATTGTATCAGCTTTGGAATATACATGAAATATTTCTAATGCAAATCATAGTGATTCTGTTACCTTGAAAACTTTATGGAAGTGTCAACTCTGTCTCTCTCACTCTAATGCAGTTGTAAAAGAATGGAGTCATATGACGTGTAAATTCAAGCTCTGTTTCATCAGACCAAATTAGTATGACAGAAACCTTCAAAGCATCAAGCATGAAATATTTTGAAACATGTAAAATCATAATTATATGTGGTATATACAATAATACAGTACATTGAAAAGAAATTGTTATTACAGTATAGTGCTGTACCTATAAATATAGTAAATATATTTCTCTGAAAAAAATGAAAAGAAAATGATATACATTACTTGAATAATTATGTAATGGCAAAATAAACTAACCAAATAGTGTCAGATGCTTAAATTCTGAGCCTCTGCTTTTGGCTACTAAGGATCAATTGAAGGTACATAATGTACTTGGTTTCCCATGCAAATTCATTCAGTTTGGCAATAAATTTGTCCTGTGGATGGTGTAATGTATGTTGCCACATGAACTAATAATATTGATATACTGTACAGTATCAAAGTACTCATTGGGCGGTTTCTCATCTCGTACAAATTCAGTCTGGCAACAACTCTGTGAATGTTACAATGATTGTTACCACATTTATCAATATACAGTATATATATGTTGATATTTTAATGTACTGGTCATGTATTCATACATCGATGATTTATTGATATGCATCATTAATATAGTGAATAACAACAGACTGACTCAGGTCTTGTTCATACAGTAATATATGGGGAGTCACATCTGCCTTGCATGTATTCTATGGGGCTCATATTTCTACTTTCCTGGGTCATTGAGTACAATACTCTTGCTTTTCAATTGTTTTAGAATATACAAATTCTATTTCTGAAAATAAAAAATGTGCAGAAATTTCCCAATGCTTGAGAAATCATCAGGCGATGGGACTGGTGATGCTGTTCAGGTTAAACTAAGGCATTGTACCCACAAAAAAAAGTAAGTTGATGCACAAAACTTGTTATATATAGCTTCCACATATTGTATAATATTGTTTCAGTAATGCATGCTTTATATACTGTATTTCCCTTGGTGCATTTCACAATAAGAGTTTCCTGTAATGTGGTCTGAATCACATGTTAATATGTCCTTAAAATTATAGGAAAATAATATTGACCTTTTAATAATGTTTAAACTGATGAAGGAATGATTATGTATAATACAAGGGTAAAAACTAATACAAGACTCTTAGAGTTTGACAAGTCCAAATGTTATGGGGGATAGTATACTTTTGGTACATTGGAGCACCTTGATTTTTCCTAAAATGCCAGGAAACAGGACTAGATTAACAAAAATTATGGTGGCCTGTTGCTTGGAAAAGTTGAAAGGAATCAGTTGCTTCAGATTTACCAGCACTGTACTACCCTCCTTAACTTTTTTACAAAGTTGTGCGAGTTACAGGCCAATAAACTAAAATGAGTCTTCCTCTTTCATTTCTTTCAAAACTACTTTTAGCAAATAGGAATTATCATAGGTAGATCTTTCACACTGTTATAAGTCTGACCTGTCATGATCTACAGTAAGTTCTGGTGTTAAGAGGGTTACAAAGATGTTGGAGGCTTATGACTTCTCCAATACCTAACCCAGCCTTAAAAGCAGATCATACAAAAGTCAGAAAATTCTGCTACACCGGTCATTATTAGTGAGGAAGTTGCATGTTGAGTGGCAGGGATGCACACATTTAATACTTTACTGCTCAGCTTTTCCTATTCCCTAGTTACTCAAAGTTTCCCCCATTCCAGGTATCAGCTAATGCTACCAAAACCATCTTTGGGTCTCACGAGGTGAAGAGTTGTGTAAATAAATATGGACATATTTCTTTCATTGAAACCAGCGCTGGAAAAACTCAACCTTAAACCCACCTCTGTCCATCTGATCTCCATCATGTGCATGACAGCAAAATGCTGTACTGCACATGGTTATCATTTAAACAATTACAGCAAATGATGTAGTGCTGATGTGTGCCCAGGTTTGCTATGTGTGACCCATGAAATGGTTTTGTTAGCATCAAATGGCATCCAGCAACAATTTGCATTTCCAACACACTGGAAAAGGCAGAGATAATGTGGGAATGTCACTTTCACCTCCTATATAAAACTTTCCTCCCATCCTTGTCCTTAGAGTAGTAATGTTGCTAACATGATCAGCAAAAAGCCATCAGATTATTTGATGTGGATATACATGTGCATTTTTTATTGCTCATTTTGTCTTTCCCATCCAGTGAAAATTTTCAATCTTTAAAGTGTATCCCTTCCAGGCAACTGGGGGTGTCCATGTAACAGTTACGGTACATAAGGCCAGTGTCATACATTTCCAATAATCAACTCATTTTCTCCCCAATAGAACTGACAATAATAATGTGTGTGCACAAACACATTCACTATACATTCCCAGTTCCCAAATTTAGGGCGCTGGTAAATTAGCCGCCTACACCCAGCATTTCCATTTTCTGTATCTTAATAGAGTACCTACACACACCACGGATACATGGTTTAACCTTGGACTTCACATTATAATCTAAACACCAATATCAAGTTCAAATACACAACAGCAAGATATAGTACAGTACACCCTCATTTTGTACAGCTGCTACATAAGCAATTTCACATAAGTATACTGGATATGTATGGTACTTAATATGCTTCCCTCAGTGTACACAGGTTGGCATAATTTACATGTACACTCTGATTGTCCTGACCAGCCTAGTAGTAAATTACCATTACTGCAAACCGTTGCAAGAGTTGCCTTGGCCACTGAGTCAATACTTTATACATAGACTCCTTATATATGATACATTTCATGTCTATAACGAGGGTTTACTGTACATCTTAAATTCTATCTGCACAAAATCAATAATTAAATTTATAAACTCCAATATCTATTCTAATATGGCTTTCTGAATAAAATTATCTGCATTTGGCATGCAAGGCTGGAACACCTCACTTGGGGCCACACTCAAGAACAGTGCCATTGTATGCTGTTACCAGAAATATTACTCTTGTATCATCTTACAGCACCTTAAACTAAACACAATTTCCTTTATGCTTCATGAGTTACAATTTTAATACATTAGTTTGACAGAATGGATGACCTGAAGAAGCAGTAGTAACGAAGGCTCCACCTCGTATAGTGTTCTTCATGTATCCTTATTGCTTCATATTCTATAAAAAGACATTGCAAGTCTGTTTTTAATCACACTGCTTTGGAGAGAACACTCAGAAATATTGAACTTCTGCTATACAAACAAATGTGATAATTGGGTTCCAAAGAAATTATAAGTACACAGCATCACTGTTCTTGAATATGAACCGCCCTTGATGCTACAAGCTAATATATTAATAATAGTAATCATACATTCTGTAGCTGATCCTGTCACTTAGTGGAAATAATAACAATATAAGTAAGAGAAGCTGAGCAATGTTTCATACATAATGTCCACTAATAATGTTATCTGCTCACTGGGGTCTGATTTTTTTTTATTTTTTTTTTCAGTTTGCAAAATCTGAATGCCATTAAAAAAAAAAAAGTTGTGTCTACAAGTAAATCAGTTTTTGGTGGGACTGTTGTATACATTTCAACGCATGCAATCATACAGAACAGTCATAGTTAAAAGTCCTGCATCAGGTGCATGAAAGTGTGAGATATGAGAGTGAATCTTAAGAACCAATATTATGGCCGAGACTACATTAAAACATGATTTTTAGACCAGCCAAGGTACTGTCTGTATGTGCAGTTGGGGAAGAGGATGGTGGTTATCTTTTGAATTTGGCATGAAGGAAGCCAGCTTTGAGGGCCACTGTGTTCAAAGCAGTATGGGACTACCAACAACAAACTACTTAGGGAAATGCAGCATCTACAGTACTTCATGTCAGCCATACACACAGCAAGCCTTCATACATGAACGACCACACAGTAACTCTCTTACAATTTCGTATATCTTCTGTGACTTCAGTTATGAACCATGTCTACACAAAACCTGTACACTGAGCCAAACTTAGTATTTTCTTGTACGACCTAAGACTAAACAAAGAAAGATGGGACTGCTGAGGAATGGACATGAATGAACCAAATGGAAAGTTTTGCAAAGTGTAACGAAATAGTGAAGGAAAATGAAAGACAATTGAATCCTCCAAGCTACTGTATGTCACAAAACAGATCCCCTGTTACTGTAGTAACATTGTGGTGATTTGTTTCCTTGACAGATTTTGGAGGTATCAGTGGCCCTCCAATTTATCAAAAAGAGGTTCTCCCCTTCAGTAAAGGATAGTAATGGATTATTATGTGAATGAAAGGTATGTACAACTGTGGCCAGGTACTGTACTATAGGCTATACATAACTATGTGGCAAACTTCATATTTGTTATGTAGCAATAATGGTGATAGGGTTCTCCAATAACTGGTTTTGTTAAACTTATACAAACTGTATTTATTCAATGTCGTTTTAGCCAGTGAGCTAATCATATCAGGCCAGAGACAAGTAACTGGCCACAAACAGTTCACTTATAGGCTTAAAAAGTGTTGATGCATAATGTACATTAAATATTATGACAAATGGACTGAAGGATAATGGAAAGTACATATCTAACTTCCCAAATCACCAGCAGTTATTGAAATCATTACTGACGGCTTCAGACCCTCAGTGCACCAATACTTTCCGGATCCAGCATACACTAATAGTAAACGCATTAAGCGAAAATTAATTGATGAATGAGAAACTAATGTATAGTTTGGTCATCAAGTAAGATATAATATAATGAGTATAAGGTTATTCATCAGAAGACAGTGAAAGATATGTACATACTGTATATATTAGTAAAGTTATTATTAAGTAAACAAGTAAATAATAAAATGACAAGAACTTACAAATGAGAAAGTGTTGAATGGTTTGTTTGACTTTAACTGCTTGGGTTGTTGGGGATTAGTAAAAGAATAATACTCAGGGTGAAATACCGAGAAATATAATATGTACATTATTAGGCATATAGGCTAGAAAAGATTGGGTCATATATGTACATTAATAATAGCATTTGGGTTGAGTAAAAAATATAACGGAACAAATTAATATATAATACTCTATTGTCAAGTTTGCTAACAAGAAAAATAGGAAGAGTTTGAAGGATTTAAGAGCTTTGAAAGAGATATACAGTACAGGGCAGAGGTGGCATTGTTTGGAACAGCTGCTACAATATACTGTAGATTCAAAACAGATTGGTAGAGTTTGGGGATTATCAGAGTAGGGATTGGGTAGCACCAGCAATATTTAGTACAGGGATGGAAGAGAGTTGGTGTATGGTAGAGATAGAAATGGTTGGTGATGTTTGTAAGGCAAAAATAGTAGTGTTTAGAGTTGGTGTATGGTATGGATGGTTGGTGTTGATTAAAATTAGTACAGGATAGAAATGGTTGGTGTTGATTATAGCTGGTACAGGGTAACGATGGTTAGTGGTACTTAGGTTGGTATAAGGTAGAGATGGTTGGTTAGTAATAGAGATAGATGGTGAGGGTCTACAGGTCAGTAGTGACTTTGGAGGTAATGGCCTGAACTCTGCGTGCGTTGCAGCTCTTACACAGCACATGACCATCTAATGGATAGCACCCACGGCCCTCTGCTTCCGATGACAGCACCAGTCCACAGTCCTGTCAAGAAATGGCATATATATTAACACTCACTTTTGTGTTGATTGAACATATGAAACCTAACAACTCATTTTTTACTAAATTTACTTAACTAAAACAACTCACTTCTGACTTCTTAACAACTGTAACATTTTAAAATTAACACTGCTTACTGATCACTTCATGAACTAAACTCTCTTTTAGGCCACTAAATATACAATAATGACATATTTGACTAATTAAAAGTGTACTCTGATTTATGCTTTCCTACATTCCATAAATGTGTCAGGTTTTACTGCAACAAGACCAACACATTATGTTACTCCATTAACTCGTATATAAAATAATGTTTTTTACCAAAGACAATTCAGTACACAGCCTTGACTATGTTAGTGCTGAATAGGTACTCATGAAATAGTGGAACGTGTGGAAGAACACTGATGGTGTTAACAATGGTGTGGTACCAATAAGATGACTCCACACACAACACAACACAACACAGCCATCATACAGGTACCATGTCATTGTTAATACCACTGATAATCTAACATACAGCTCAGTATTTCATTCACCCACTACTGTACTCCATAGTTCTAGTGCTACATTACTTATAAGAGTCAGTACAGTACTGTATATCATTTATCAACGAATACAGACTACTCGTCATGTTGATCTCCTAAAGACGAACATATACAAATATTATTATCTAACCAAATCTTAAAGTCTTCTTTATTCTTTCTTTATAAGTGAGAGATATTTGATGTGCTTCTAAGTTATGTGAGTTTGTACTACGTTACTAGAACTATCAAATACTTTCCCCCAAATCATGTGTTAGTACTACAGCAAGGACTTTAAGTACAGTACAGTACTATAAAACTGCAAAAGATATATTATATAGATGACGACATGGTAACTCAGTGTTAATGCATACTATACTATAGTATATATTATTACCCAACTGTAACTACAGTATAGTACACCTCCAGAAGAATAATATAATGCCTGTCCCAAAACTTTTAATTCACAGTCATAAATCTACAATATGTTTTTTCTGGTTGACATTAATGGGGTACAATAGCATCTACTAGTACTACCACCATCACCATTTGAGCACCTGATATAGAACTAACCTTTTCATGAGTGGTGGCACATTTAGCCATGGCCACAGCTCTTACTTGAAAAATTTTATTTGCCTCTTTGCCTCGTTCTCTATGGTACAGGGTTCATGGAAATGGCTTTTTCTATGGCTTATGGGCGTTGTGATGTCAGTCAAAAATTTGGAGGTAAACGAGTTCTTCAAATATTGCCACCAAACACCATCTACTGTATATATATTGAAGGAGCTTGTTACATGACATACTCAGGAGGAATCAGAAGTTACCAAATCTCATACACAATCACAGTAAGGGGATAGCATACAACTAGTAAATTATAGCACCTTGATTCCTCCAAAGTAAGCCAGCAAACAGGACAAAAATATAAAAATAATGGTGGCCTGTTGCTTTGAATAGTTTGGAGGAATCAGTTGCTCCATATTTACCAATACTGTACCTCCCCGCTTTGACTAGCCAATAGGACTAGAAATATATGCACGATATCTTTAAAATATTCCATTCTTTGTGTCATCCTTCAGTTTCCTAGTCTAATCGTTCCACCTACAGTAGTTTTCTGTTCAATTTCTGCTTGACTGTCCATTGTACTATAATTGCTTATCCATGACTGCATTGTCCCAATTATGGCTATTCTATCTATCTATCTATCTATAGCTCTGATGCCTCGCTCCCTCCGGGAACTCCCCCCAAGGGGGTGGCCATGGCAGAAAAGTCTCCAGTCTTCCCTGTTCAAACACTCCCTCATTATTTGGTCCAGCCCTCCCCTCCCCCTCATGTTTCTCTCCTTCACATACTTTTCCACTCTGTTTTGCCATCTTACTGGTGGTCTGCCTCTCACACCACATCCCACAACTTTACTTCCATACACCTTCTTTACAAACTCCTCACCTTGCATTCTCACTACATGTCCAAACCACCTCAGAGTATTACGCTTCACTCTTTCAACCACTCCACACTCAATACCAATTGCCTTCTCACTCATACCACAACTCTTATACACACTTTCATTACTTTCTCCATCCCACCTAGTAAGTCCACATGCATATTACCAGTCATCCATACTATTCTTGCTCCCTTTCTTCCATGCCCATCTATTCCTTTCCACACCCTACCAGACACCAACAATGCACATCCTTCTTTTCCTCTCCCTTTACTCTTTTCATCCATACCTGTCCATACTACACCTCCTTCTATTCCTTCCCATAGCACACTCTTCCCACCATCCCCACTCTCTTCCAACCCCCATCCTTTTATATGAGTTTCAGTTATACCACAAACATCTATTCTACTCCTCCTAGCACACTCCACTATCTCTCTCCTTTTCATTCTATTCATTATCAATTCTTCTGTATTTTCACACACTCACCACTCACACTAAGACACAGAGAGAGATAAACTATTACTAACACATATTCAGCAGCTTACCTCACACTTGTAGCAGTTAACATGGAAGGACCGATCAAGGGCCACCACTCTTACTGTCTCGTCCTTGCCCGGCTCAGGCATGATGGGTTCCTTACAAACCGTACACCGTGGTGCAAATTTCCTGTCAACAAAAAAAAGGTTGGGTTAACAAAGGAGATTTTTTGGTATATATATACTTTTGGTATATTAGAGTGCCTTGATTCCCTGTCCAAAGTATGCAAGGAAACAGGACCAGATTAACAAAAATTAATAATGTTAGCCTGTTCTTGCTTGGAGTAATTTGGAGGAAACAGTTGCTCCAGATTTATCAACAAACACTGTACTACCCCCATTAAAAATGTGTCAGCTTGACTGAATGAGGAGTCTTTATGCATCGAATCCCACTGTAGCAATACTGTAGTGATTTTGGCAATTGTACCAGGAACTCACTTGTGGAAGTCATCTATGCAGTGGATCTGATTGGAAGCATCAACTGTGAAGGGAATACCATCGAGGGACTTGCTGCACACAACACAGGTGAAGCACTGAGGGTGGTAGGGCTTCCCTGTGGCTCGTAGAATGCGATCTAAGATGGGTTTGGTGCATACGCAGCACTTCTCTAGTGTATTCTGTTTAAAAATAAAAATGCTGTGATTACTAAGAAAGGCTGTAACAGATAACAACATCATGTTGACATGAGATTATCAATAGTTAATCATCAGTACAGTAATCAATTCTGAATTGCTACACCTCTTAGTGCCCCAATTGATTTTTTTTTATGTTTGCCAGTGAAACACCAAACCTACCAAGTAGCAGTCCTCACAGTACGGCTTGGAGTCAAGTGCATAGAAGGGCTTCCCCTGCAGCTGGAGGTGACAGACAATACACACAAAACACTTGATATGGTAGACTTGTTCCATGGCTGTACATCCTGTCCCTTCACCCACCACCTTCTCCCCACACCTCGTGCAGATGCCTGTGGAGGACACACCAGAAAAGATGGAGAGATTATATTGATTTGGGAGGAATGGAAAACTAGACAGATTAAGATGACAAAAAAATGAGGTAAAATAAAAGCTCCAAATGTCCTTAGCCAAACATAATACGGTAAAGTACAGTACAGTACTATATCGGTATTGGTCTAACAACACAGCAATATTCAGTAAGATGGATTTTGAGAATCATTTAAAGGTCTTTTATAGATTCCCACAAAACTCCATCTTCTACTTGAATTGGTTAAAACCAATAAATCCTTCCATATTCTGTATGGTATTCAGTATATTATGGATTGGGAAAGGCTGGATGGAAAAACCTTAGAGTGTTGTAATGTTACAATTTTACATGCAAGCCAGTCATGTCATTGTTGGTTTACATTTATAAAAATTACATGCAACATTAAGCACAACAAAATCATCATCAATATAATATTAATGCTCAGAATTGGCCATGCAGTCAATCTGAATTCAGACACTTAATGAAGTAACTGAACAACATGCATTATTGGTTACTGGTTGCCCCTTTATGAAGCAAATAACAATTAATTTTAAGCAATATGTATATTTTAATCAATGCTCTATTGTTTAACTTATCAGTGAAAATATTTTCACCCCACAAAGGGTAAATATAAAATATGCATTATAAGCTCTAATTATTATTGCACAAACATTGATTGAAAGAACATGTGAATCAACCTGCTTTAAGGGTGTTAAAAAAGTTAATATAAATCAAACACAATAATTCATACCACAATGAAACTAAAACAAAAATGCAAAATTAAAACTAAAAAAACGAAAAACCGAGATGCACATACACGAGTCATACGCACCAAAGAACTCTGGGTCATTGGTACTGTCCATAGACTGAACGAGGAGGCTGGTGAGGGCATCCACCTCTGCCTCCTTCCCTACTTTATCCGGGTTGAGGAGAGGCTGGTTGGAGGGGGCCGGGGCCAGCCCTCGGGCTTGTGGGGATGTGTATGGGCCATACAGGCTGTACCCAGACTTGTTGGACATCTGGCTGGAGGGCCGTGGTGTGATGGGTTCGTAGATGGACTCGTAGGTGGAGCTCTGACAACAGAAAGATAGACAGAGTGAGTGAGGAAAAGGTGTCCATGATCATAATGTTATTGTACTGGTGGCAGGTATTATGTATTGTGTATAAAGTACTGTATTGTATATACTTTACTATACTATAGTAGGAGAACAGGTGTTAAATACATTCACTTGGACACACGGCAGAATGGATGGGAAGGGATAGTTATGAAGGACAAGAGGTTGGATGATGGATGCTTCTAATATAATGGGAGAACAGGGATTAAATTCATCCACGGTGACATAAGGCAGGATGGGAATAAGGGATATGAAGGGCAAGAGGCTGGAGGCTTCTGATATAATGGGAGAACAGGTGGCTGAGACAGGATGGGAAAAAATATTTGTCAGCACAGTTCAGTACTTACACAATACTGTACCTGTCACCAACACAATACACTATACACAATATCTGCCACCAACACAATACACAATACCTGTCACCAACACAATACACTATACACAATATCTGTCACCAACAAAATACATAATACACAACATTATATACAATGCTTGCCACTAACATTACTTCCTAATCAATTGCTAAATACAGCAAAATACTTTACAGGCTGGATGGATAATAGGTCCCTGTAATGAGGAGGATTACAGAGGACTTTCACACAAACTGATCGACATTTTTACTACGGATGTTTGATGGATGATGATGACAGTGACAAGAAGGAAACAGTGACAAGAAGGTAACAGTGACATTGGTACAGACGGTTAGGAGAAGAGAGAGGAGAAGTGAGAGGAAGAAAGGATAGGGAAAAAGAGGAGGAGAAGTGGAGGAAAAGAAGAGGGAAAAGTCGAGGCAAAGAAGAGAAGTGAAGGGGAAAAGGGGACAAAAAGAAGAGAGAGGGAGAGGAGAGGGGCTAAAGCAAAAAAAGGGGGGGGGGGGAGATGAGAGAATGGGAAATAAGAGAGGGAAAAGAGGATGATGGTGAAAGGTGTGTGTGTGTTGCAAGGTGAGGCTAGTGAGGCAATGTTGAACCATAGGGAAGGGAAGGGAAGGGAAGGGATGTAAAGGTGACAGAAATGAGATTCAAATGAGCTTAGTGGGGGGGAGGGAGAAAGTGAAGAGGAAGAGTGGATTGGGAAAATAAAGGAAAGGAATGAGAGGAGAGAAGAAAAAGAGGGAGTGGATGGGAAAATAAAGGGAAGAAATGAGAGGAGAGAGGAGGGAAAAAGAAAAAAATAGACAAAAATGGTGAAAAAGGGAGGGAATGAAAGGAGAGAAAGAGAAGGGGAGGAGAGGATGGTAAAAAATGAAAACAATGAGGCGAGAAAGGAAAGGGGGTCACGGGAGGATATGGGGGAGGAGGTTAATAATAGTGCCTTGAATGTGACTTTAATTAAATCACAGGAAATAAGGAAGTAACCCAAATAAGTACACTGTCGCCAGGTAAATAAAAAATGAAAATATAAATAAATATAAACAAATAAATAATAATAATAAAATATAATGGAGTATAAAGAGAAACCACCTGTACTAGTTAGTTAAAGGGTTAATATATTCCTCAGCATATTATCTGATTAATTACTGCTGGATTTGGAGTGAAATCAGAGAAGAGTGGAGGAGGAGGAGGAGGAGGAGGAGGAGGAGGAGGAGGAAGAGGAGGAAGAGGACTGGCCTTCACAACAACCCCTTTCCACACACACACACACACCACCCCTCCTACAGGTAAGAGGAGGTATATACAGACAGACAGTTGGGGCGAGAGTTTTGAAAGGAGATAAATGTGTACCAATAAGGATAGATAAAAATGGGAAGGAAACCAAATGTAACAACAACGACGACGACGACAAAATATGTATAAAAAAGGGTAAATAAAAATGGGAAGGAAAGAAAATATAACAATAATAATAATAACAACAACAAAACAATAACGACGTCAAAAATATGTACAGAAAACGATAAATACAACTGGGAAGGAAAGAAAATGTGACGACGACGACATCACACATACACACACACACACACACACTTCAGTCTTCCTTGTGTTCTATCAACTCGCCTCTCACTCGCCCCTTTCATCCCTATTATCATTAGTTTGAGGGTCGTTTTTGTGTGTAGGTCACGGTGATGATAACACTGTTCCTTGTTCTCTCTCTCTCTCTCTCTCTCTCTCTCTCTCTCTCTCTCTCTCCAGCACAGCGTTGGTACTCCATGCTACACAAGTGTCATATTATTTGGTAACATCGCATATGTGTGTGTGTGTGTGTGTGTGTGTGTGTGTGTGTGTGAGAGAGAGAGAGAGAGAGAGAGAGAGTGTGTGTGTAGTGTCTGAGAGGAGCTTCACCAACCCACCCTTGTGTATACCTGACCAAGCACCTCTGTATTGGTATGCCGGAAATCCGCTCTTTTGGAAAACACGGTAATAATAAGGGGCAAGTATTCGTACAGTATTGATGGGGTAGCATAAGTATTCGTACAGTATTGATGGGGTAGCATAAGTATTCGTACAGAGATGGTGGTAAATTTGGTGCAAGTGATTTCTTCAAACTACTCCAAGCAAACAACAGGTTACCATTATTATTATTTTTGTTCGTCTTGTCCTGTTTCCTGGCATAATTTGGAGGAATCAAGACACTCCAATGAACCAAAAGTATATATATTATCCCCCTTAATTAATAATAACATTCAGAATTCAGTACTTAATATGATGCAACACCAAATATTCCCTATACAGCATTAACGACCCTGTGATGTAGTCAGAAAATTGAAGATAAACGAGTCCTTCATATTTTGCCACGAAACACACACTTATATGGAATGAGTTTGTTTCGTGGCATGGTCAGGATAAATCAGAAGCCTCCAGCAGTTCCCATACACGATCACAGGGTCCTTTAAGGGGATATATACTCACTTGAGGACAAATTGGATGCCTACTAATTCTTTTATAAACTAGGCCACGGAACGGATACCTCATTAAAATTGTGTAACCTTTTGTTTTGTGGCAAAGTATGGAGGAATCAGAAGCTCTCCAGTCCACCATTAATACACACACACATACATACACACACACACATACATACACACACACACATACATACACACACACATACACACACACATACATACACACATACACACACACACCTCTACCTTCGTCTTCCCTCCCCTCACTTATACTCTCACCTTCTCCCTGCCCTCCCATTAGCCATCTCTCTCCCCCGTCCCTCCCTCCCTCCCAGACTAACCCTTTCTTCCCTTCCAACAGATGCAGAGGTCAGCTACACTCGCCCTTCCCTGCCCTGCCCTGCCCTACCCTACCTTACCTTACCTTACTCACATTATCACATACCCTCATTTCCCCGTTCTATACCTAACATATCTATACCCTACCCTACCTTACCTTACCCACATTATCACATACTCACATTTCCCCGTTCTATACCTAACATATCTATACCCTATCCTATCCTACCCTACCTTGCTTTTCCCACACTAATAAACCATCTCCCTCTGCCCTGCCCTGGTGGTCTTATTTGGCTGTTTGTTCTTCCAACGTAAGAAGACATTTGGGATTTGCACCAGAATAAAATTACGGGATTTGCTAGATTATATAGGATTTGTCCCAGGATATTATAGGACTTGCACCAGAATAGGTCAGTCTCATATTCTACCTCCATAGTCAGTCTTCCATTTGGGCTTAACAGTTTCACTCCTCAGTCTGGTATATATAAAAACATCTTTTTTTCCACCAAACCTAATTTAACTCAACCCAACCCAACCCAAGCCAATCTAACCTAGCCCAACCTAACCCTCGGTCTGGTATACCGTATAAATTATAAAAAAAAAACATTCTCTCTCTCTCTCTCTCTCTCTCTCTCTCTCTCTCTCTCTCTCCCCAAAAATAAGGTGACATTCATAACAGGTTTAATTTTTTCTTATACATATTGACTAAAACATACATTTTTTTTACACTACTCTCAACACACGTCTGTTCAGCATTCATAATTATTGAGGGTACGTGATGTAGCCAACCACAAGACACGAAATTAAAAGCATGGAATAAAAAAAATATAGTGAGAAATGATAACATAACATAATAAAAAAAAGAGTCCTCGATACGTGTGTGTGTGTGTGTGTGAACTGTATAGGTCCTACTCGTAGATAGACAGTAGTGACACCAGGTGCAGTCAGTCCCTCCCATCATCCATCCCTACACACACACACACACACACACACACACACCTTCACAACACACATATCTGGGCTTATTTCTATCCTGCCAAACCACGCATTTCAATTTCAATCTCTCTCTCTCTCTCTCTCTCTCTCTCTCTCTCCATATACAGTCAAGGCCAAAAGTGCGGTCGTCGCCCACTTTATATGTCTGTCAGATGGTGTTGTGAATGGGGGCAACAATTCCTCTTATTCTGGAGCACTAAGCACATCTTGGGGGAGGGGGAAGGGGAGGGGGAAGGGGAAGGGGGAGGGGGGGGAGGGGGAGGGGAGATACATTTTTTAATACAATGGAGCGCCTTGATTCCTGCTAAGTATGTCACAAAACAGGCCCACATGTTAACGATAATAATGTTGGTATGTTGTTGTGTTGTGGCTTGGAATGAATAGTTTGGAGGGAATTAACGAGTTGTACTAAAATAATGTACTATAACACTGTACACTACTTCCTTAATTAATGTACTATAACACTGTAATAACACTATAATAATGTACTATAATGTACTAATATAATATACCATAATAATGCACTATAATAATGTATAATGTATAATAGTATAATGTACTAATATAATATACCATAATAATGTACTATAATAATATAATATAATGCACCATAATAATGTACTATAATAATGTCCTATAACTCCTTGTAACACTGTACACTAATACTGTACACTATTTCCTTAATTAATTATTCGAGGTGTCCCATTACCCACTCAGTGTTGTTGTTATTCAATACTCGTGGTTTGTTCAAAGTTTCCTCTTCAATATCACCAATGTTTAGTTACAAGTTGCTATGCCATTCTTACAAAATCTTTCTCATACAATTATTATTCTTACAAAATCTTTCTCATACAATTATTATTCTTACAAAATCTTTCTCATACAATTATTATTCTTACAAAATCTTTCTCATACAATTATTATTCTTACAAAATCTTTCTCATACAATTATTATTCTTACAAAATCTTTCTCATACAATTATCTTTCTCATACAATTATTATTCTTACAAAATCTTTCTCATACAATTATTATTCTTACAAAATCTTTCTCATACAATTATTATTCTTACAAAATCTTTCTCATACAATTATTCTTACAAAATCTTTCTCATACGCACGGTTCTAAAACGTGTCTTATTCTACTAGAGTTTTGATATCCACAAAAAAAATCCCATATTTTTTTCTATAATCAACTTCAATTTTTAATAATATACACATCATTTTCTTTTGTGGGAGTTGTTGGTCATCTTGTCATATACCGTAGTAATAATATTGATAGGGATATATATTGTTACTGTTGCTTTTTTTAACAAACAGCATCTTGTCACTTCACTATCGTAACTCACTCTGTACAACATCGATTGGCTGGAGTTTTCCACGTGTGTTGTCATTACCAATCACACAATTATTTTTTTATTTTTTTTATTATGTAATCTATTTCAAGTCTTTCCTTGTTTTCTATCATTATATCACTTGTTTAAGATTGTATGCATGTATTAGTGTGTGTGTGTGTGTGTGTGTGTGTGTGTGTGTGTGTGTGTGTGTGTGTGTGTGTGTGTGTGTGTGTGTGTGTGTGTGTGTGTGTGTGTGTGTGTGTGTGTGTGTGTGTGTGTGTGTGTATAACCAGTCTGCATTTTCACCCTCACAGATACAAATCACTATAATTACATACATACTCTCCACTAACACCCCCATGCACAGGAAAGAGGGACGGTATTCATAAAACCTTGCACTTGTTTGTATGTTTACGATACTGACCTCTCCGCCTCCAAAGTGTTTCTGGCAGGCAGCTCTATAGGTTCATTTCCAAGCAGTGGACCATTAAATTTCCCTTTTCTTCTTAAAAAAAAACCTATACGAGTCACTGTATATTACCATTTCAGATCAACGCTGTGCTCTAGTCCTTTCCATGAATGAACGTTTACGATAAAAAGTTTAGTTTAGCAATGAACTTTACGTATATAAAATGACGAACGTACCCGGACTGCATGGTACCTACTTGCTAATTGTGGGTGAGCAGTGCCAGTGGTGGGGATTAAACTATATGTGGTGTAGAGGGTGCCAATGATGGTGGTGGTGGTGGTGGTATAGGTACAGGGGGGCGGCAGCAGCAGCAAGAATCATACACGCACCGCACACACACACATACACACACACCAACGCTAGCTAGACTACAGGTGCAGGGGTAGGTAGGCAGGGACAGCTAGCCAGGCAGGGAGGAGGCCGGGGTGGGTTGCCAGGTGGCCCGCTCATGATGTTGCTCTTCCCCGTCCAATCTTTCTCTCTCTCTCTCTCTCTCTCCCTGTACTCGTCTTGGGTATAGCCAAGAATTAAGTTCTAGGGTAGTACTAACTCGACCGTGGGTAGTACAGTAGTAGTGTTGGTGGTGGTAAATCTGGAGCAAAGTGATGCATCCAAACTATTCCAAACGACATGACACCATTAGTTTAGTTTTTTTTGTTCATCTGGTCCTGTTTCGTGGCATATTTTAGAGGAACCTAGATGCTCTAATGTACCAAAAGTATACACTATCCCCTTAAATGGCCGGCAGCAACTCCATCATATCAAACCCACACCACCACCACCACCAACAACCCTCCATCGTCACAAATGTCCATACAGAAGTTAACACACACACACACACACACACACACACACACACACACGCACACACACACAGTTTGTTGTATACGCGTCTTGGTCCGATGATACAGTGTTAATTCTGACAGTTAATTAATTAGAGTACACACCTGGTGGGAATATATATACTGGTTCTTGAGTCAGCGAGTGTCGTAATTTACCCGCCATCAAAACCCGCCCAATAGGTACAGTTGGACACAGGAATGGGTGGTACAGCCCAGGTGAAATATACTTGTCCCATTTGAGTAACCAGCGTCTATTATCAGGTACTTGCTTTTCATACCCATCCTCAATACTGACTTCTGCCCCTGATGTCTCCTATTTGGCACTAAGGAACTTGATATTGGGAGAAATGGACCATCTTTCACTTGGGCTGTATCACCCATTCATGTGTCCAACTGTACATAAATACAGCCACAGTTTGTCATTTCCATCTGTTCTCAATCCAGGAAAAAGGTGGACTAAAATAGATGCCATTAAATCAATAGTTACATCGGGTTTTGGTTTGTATTCTCATCTCACATCTGTTTCTATTTACCTTCTTATATAAACACTCATTGTTCTTAAGGGACCCTGTGATAATGTAAGAAAATTGGAGATGAATAAGTCCTTCAAATATTGCCATGAAACACACACACACACCTATAGGGAAGGAGTGTGTTTCATGGCATAGTCAGGAGAAATCAGAAGCCTCCAATGTTCATACACGATCACAGGGTCCTTATGGGGATGGTTATACTTTTGTTACGACATTAGAGCGTCTTGATATTTATAGTATACCTTGATATAGGACCTGGTTAAGAAGAACCATGGATATTCTTGCATACGATGGTCTGGGACTGGTACGATGACTCCACAGATATACACTACAAAGCCATCGTACTGGTACCACGCCATCATCAACACTATGTATATTCTTGCATAGTGCCCTGTGTAATGGAGTGAGGATAGGGGACGTGGTATTCAGATGTAGCCCACGTGTGTGTATACCGCCCTTCTAGCCACCCTGACCCGCCCACAGCATCCAGCCCTCCACCCAGCAGGCGCCTCCACCCTCGTTGCTGATTGGTTCCTTGACATGAAGTAACTTATGACGTCACGGAAACCCCGACATATGATTGGTTCCCTCCGCCGCGCCAGTGAAAGTGCTGACGTCACTTGTATGCCCTCCAATGTGCCCGATGACAACTTTTGCATAATATTATACGTCACCGACAATATTTTATAGTTTTTGACCCAACGTTTGAAACTGATAATATATAATAACAAAAAACAAAGTCCACAATACAAACAATTCTTTACCAAACGTTTACAACTGTACCAAACCCTAATCTACATAAAAACAAAGAGGCATTATTGTAATTTTTTTTAACAAACAATATCAAACCCTAATAAAATATAACAAAAACAGTCGAGAATCCCCAATAAAAGCAGTTTAGGACTATATATGACTGATTGACTGACTGACTAATTAATTGACTGACTGACTGATTGGTTGGTTGATTGATTGATTGATTGATTGACTGACTGACTGACTGACTGATTGTTCTATTCGGCGACGTACAGTTTTGTATGTGTTCTAATTAAATGTTATGAAATCTACAAGTAGTACAGGATTTCCGTCCCATAAATGATCAAAATAATTAATAAGTGAATGAGTGAGTGAGTGAGTGAGTGAGAGTGAGTGAGTGAGTGAGAGGGAGTGAGTGAGTGAGAGGGAGTGAGTAAGAGTGAGTGAGTGAGTGAGAGTGAGTGAGTGAGTGAGTGAGTGAATGAGAGGGAGTCAGGTGACAGAAGGAAGGAATGAGTCAGGTGGCCAAGAAGGATGAGTCATGGAGTGATTGAAGTGGGCAACCAGAGTCTAAAATTATTGGCAGTGGTGGTAGTATTATTATTAGTAGTGGTGGTGATGGTAGTGGTGGTAGTAGCAGTGGTATTAGTGTTCGTAGTAGTGGTGGTATAGTAGTGGTGGTGGTATAGTAGTGGTGGTGGTATAGTAATGGTGATAGTAGCAGTTATATAAGCATTACCGGTAATTGTGGTGATGGTAGTAGTAATAAGTGTGATATATTTGGTGGTAGTAGTAGTGGTGGTGGTAGTGGGAGTAGTAGCCTAGTAGTGGTAGCCCCAGATTCAGTCCTCAGCAGACAAGACGGCGTGCCAACATCTCCTTACAAGGCAATACTTCCTCCTCCTCCTCCTCCTCCTCCTCCTCCTCCACCTCTACCTCCTCCTCCTTCACAAGTTTTATATATTGTTGGTACAGTTGGACACAGAAATTCGTGGTACAGCCCAAGTGAAAGATGGTCAATTTCTCCCAAATAGGAGAGGAGACATCAGGGGCAGAAGTCAGTATTGAGGATGATAATTAAAAGCAAGTACCTGATAATAGACAGTGGCTACTTAAATGGGACAAGTATCTTTCACCTGGGCTGTACCACCAATACCTGTGTCCAACTGTACATTATAGCGCATTTCTTCTTGACTCCTCCAAAGAATGTCAGTAAACAGGACCAGTAACTGCTTCCTCCAAACAATTCCGTTCAACAGGTCACCATTATTTTTGTTCATCTGGTCCTGTTTCCTGGCATACATTGGGGGAATCATGGCACTCCAATGTAACAAAAGTGAATTATCCACTAAGTATCACCTTTATGATACCACTGCTCTCTCTCTCTCTCTCTCTCTCTCTCTCTCTCTCTCTCTCTCTCTCAGGAGTCTATAAATTTGGCCAGGTGATCCAAGGGCCGTATTCAAGACCATAGATGGTGTTAACGATAGGCGTGCATGGTACAGGTAAGATGACTCCCAAGACATGCACACATACACACACACACACTACACAGCCATCACACACACACACACACACTACACAGCCATCGTCAACACCACCATGGATATAATAATAATAATAATAAATAGTCTTACACATATAACCCTCAGTAACCAGCCACTAACTACTGCCTTTCTCAGCTATGCAGGGCCACTTTTTGGGAAGGGGTCAGGGTAGGGGGATGTCACTAGCTCTGTCCTTGGCCCTCCATGAAAGAAAAAAAACAAACATACACACACACACCTGGTCAAGTACAACAAAGGTGCACAACAGTTCATTCCCTCAGCCAGCCACATTAAGACTGAATTATTTTCTGTCTGTCTGTGTGTGTGTATTCTGATGAGACAAAACGCACGTCTCCATCTATTTATTTATCTTCTGTTGTTTATTCTCTCAAACCACAGGTGATGGATGCTGTTATATATTTGTGGCTGACTGAAGGATTGAATGAACTCTGTGTGTGTGTGTGTGTGTGTGTGTGTGTGTGTGTGTGTGTGTGTGTGTGTGTGTGTGTGTGTGTGTGTGTGTGTGTGTGTGTGTGTGTGTGTGTGTGTGTGTGTGTGTGTGTGTGTGTGTGTGTGTGTGTGTGTGTGTGTGTGTGTGTGTGTTTGACCCTCAACTAGTTTAGGTAACCCTGCCACCACCATGACCCTCCCTTCCCCCTCCCTTCTCTCCTTCCCTCACTCCTACCTACCTACTTACCTATACCCTCCCTTCTCTCCTACCTACCTACCAATACCTACTGCCCTCCCTTCTCTCCTTCTCTCACTCCTACCTACCTAATTATACCCACTGCCCTCCCTTCTCTCCTTCCCTGACTCCTACCTACCTACCTACCTACCTACCTACTGCCCTCACTTATTCCTACTCTAGCCATATTCAGTTTTCTCTCTTTTTTTTTAACCACACGAAAATGTATACAAGTTCCCTCATTTTAAATAATCTCAGCTTTTCGGTAAATGTAATGCAGTATAAGCCGATATACATTCAAAATTTACATACTTAGTTACTTACTAAGTTACTTATATATCTTTAATCTCTCTCTCTCTCTCTCTCTCTCTCTCTCTCTCTCTCTCTCTCTCTCTCTCTCTCTCTCTCTCTCTCGCTGCCCCTATTACGGTACGAAGTGAGTGGGGTGAACAGGTACAGACAACCACATAAATTCGCTTCTCACTTGCTGCTGTGAATGTAAGGACATTTGATTCCTCCAAGCTATATATATCACACTATAGACCAACTCTATCCATATAAAAGGTACCGGTAATAATATTGATATGTTTTTTGGCATATACTCGGAGGCTAGCTTTTCCTGAGCTGGAGAAAATCACTCATATAGTTAGTTATGACTCAAGTTAAGAGAGGTTAGGTTAGGTTAGGTTGGGAGAACAGGAAGGAGAAATAGGAAAAGAAGAGAGTGAGGAAGGGAAGATGATAAATAAAAGTGGAAAATAGAGGGAAGGGAAGGGGAGATGAGTGGAAAGAAGGAGAGGAGAGGAGAGGAGAGGAGAGGAAGGGGAAGAGACCTGTGAGGGGGAGGAAGAGAGGAAGGGAGGGAGTTGCCTGAGGAGATCCAGAACATTCTTGTCGCATATTCAGAAGTAAGGAAGGGAAGAGAGGGGGAGGGGGGGAGGGGAGAGAAGGGGAGGGGAGGGGAAGGGAAGGGGGGGGGAGAAGGGAAGAATGGAAAGAAAATAGGGAAATGCTAGAACGGAATGAGAGGCGAGGAAGGAGCCAATGAAAGCAGGGGATACGAGAAACAAGCTAAAGGAAGGAAAGAAGGATTAAGGAAGGGGAATGATAGGGTGTAAATAAATATGTGTTGTTGTCATTTGTCTCTGATTGTACAGGTCGTCCCATTCATTCATTAATTATCAGAACAGTTCCACTTCAATGAACACACGTAAAGTTGGACATTCTGTATTACATTTACCAAAAAAGATTGTCTATTGTAAGAGCAGCTACATTTTTGTCAGGAGAGAGAGAGAGAGAGAGAGAGAGAGAGAGCAGAATACACAGTAGCTGCCTATACCTATCTGTGTGTGGCCTGTATGTCTGTTGTTGTCAGTCTGTCCGGCGACCTATACCTACTTACTATCCTACTGACTCCCTCCTTCCCTCCCTTTATTACCATCCTAACTCACTCACTCCCTACCTACTTTCTTACCATCCTAACTCACTCACTCCCTACCTACTTTATTACCATCCTAACTCACTCACTCCCTACCTACTTTATTACCATCCTAACTCACTCCCTACCTACTTTCTTACTATGGCATATAAATCCCTTTCTACCTACTTTTCTTCTTACCATCCTAACTCCCTACCTACTTTCTTGCCATCCTAACTGCCTCCCTCCCTCTTTCCTTCCTTCCCTCCCTGTCTGTCTGTCGCACCAACCTGTCAACAACCGGTCTGTCTCCCTGCTTCCATATACAATTGTCTCCCTTGCTAGTTGCTACCAGTTTCCTACTTAACCAGTCTATCTGCCTACTTACTTTGCCTCCCCACCCACGTATCTACTTGTCTGCTTACCTACTTAACCTGTCTACCTACCTACATACATACATACGGTCTGCTTTCTTCCTTCCTTTTTTCACATCTGCATTCCTCTTCCCCTTCTTGCCACTGTGCTTGTCTGCATGCATCCACACACACATTCTTGCCTACCTACCTACCTATATAGCTGCCTGTCTGCCTTCTTACTCACACTGCTGCCAACTTGCCAACATGCCTTCTTCTTTCCATCCCTTCCTGTCAGTCTGTTTGTTTATATTTACTTCCCACTCCTGTGTGTGTGTGTGTGTGTGTGTGTGTGTGTGTGTGTGTGTGTGTGTGTGTGTGTGTGTGTGTGTGTGTGTGTGTATGTGTGTGTAGCTACCTGTATTCTTCCACACATTCTACCCTCACTACCCTCCTTTTTCACATTCCCACCTGCCACCCTGTTTTTCTCTCACAGCTACCTGTATTTTCCTACACATTCCAACCTCTCTACTCTTTCGTCTCCACATTCCTTCCTGCCACCAATCTGTTTATGTATATATTTTATATTCTTTTCAACTCTTGTGCGTGTATGTATCTGATTTCTTGCAGACACTTTCAACCCTCTCCTCCCCCCCGTCCGTCCCTCTTCATATTGCCACCTGCCATCCTGTGTGTCCCGCCTCTTCACCACATTCCTGTCTGCCTGCCTGCACTACTGAATGCGTTGACCCCTCACCTCCAAACTGGGCGACCCCTTCCTTCCTTGACCAGCCAGAACTTGCTGCCTCCCTCCACGATATACATACATACGTACATACATACATACACCGCCACCACACGCACACATTCTTTTTTTCATCCTCTCTTGATTTCTTCCTTTACCAGAATATCACTTTTCTTCCATTCTCTTTTTTCCGAGTACAGAAGATGTATGAGAACACAATGTTGACAGATACACACTTGGGTACAGTAGGAAAACTCTGACAACCGGAATAAACTAGAGTAGATAAACAGACAACAGGTACACACAATGATAACATGTACTCACATATATAATAACCAGTAAACAGACTGTAAACAAGACGAGACAACAATACAAACAGTATATACTACTCACAGTCTGTGATCCAGGAGCGTAAGTGCCGTAATTCTGTTGTTGCTGCTGTTGTTGTTGTTGTTGTTGTGTTGCTCCGTTGTGATGAAGGGCAGGGGGTATGATGGAGGTGGAGGAGGAGGTACTGGTGGTGGCTGCAGGGGTGGTGGTGGAGGAGGAAGGGGTGGCTCGTCTCAGCTCGGAGTATGAGGAGGACACAGGGGATGGAGGTGAGGGTGGTAATGGAGGAGCATTGTCAGGGGGTGGTAGTGGGAAGTCCTCGTCTGGCCCGAAGGTGGCGTACTGAGACAACCCTGCAACACAAACATTATACATAAATAAATATATAAGTATATATTTTAATTAATAAAATAAATAAATAAATAAATAAATAAATGTATAAATATATGTATAAATATATGTATAAATATATAAATAAATATATAAATAAATACAAAATTAAATATATAACACTGTGATAAATTGTTTTTCCACCTTAATTAATTAATACAGGACATAATTATGCAGTATACTTTTGGTCCATTACAGAGCTTCGAGTTCATTACAAAGCTTCGAGTTCTCCAAAGTTTACATACGCCCGGCAACAGGACCTGATTAACAACAATACTGGTGGTCTGTCTGTTGGTTGGAAGAGTTTGGTGGAATAAGTTGCTACAGATTTATCAACACTGTACTATACCTTAATTAATGCAGGTTTATTCCTTCATTTCCGTTCCATTCTTTCCCGAGTGGCTATACATACTGTACATTCTCTTTGGGGCCACAATAAATATTGTAATAACTCAAACGAAGTGATGTAAACAATATGTATAAACACGTAAACACACACACACATTCTCTCTCTCTCTCTCTCTCTCTCTCTCTCTCTCTCTCTCTCTCTCTCTCTCTCTCTCTCTCTCTCTCTCTCTCTCTCTCTCTCTCTGAGGTTAGTGTCTGATATCTCTTTCCTTCGCATAACTTTTATTTGCTCGTTTATTTCTCTTTAGTTCAATTTACCTTCCTTCTCTTCCCTCACTTTCACTTTAATTCCCTTCCCTTCCCCAATCTTTCCCCTCCATTTCCCCCATGTATGTATCTATCCCTTTTCTTCCCTTCCTTTCCTCCCATTTTCCCCATCCATCCCTTCCCTTCCTTTTCCATAAATAAATACAAGATATACTGTATATATATATATATATATATATATATATAATAGATAGACTAGTTAACTATTATAGAGGTGACCTTAGGCGAGACTGCACTTAATGCCGCCTCAAGCATTCTCTTCCACGAACCTGCATGACTCGACCTAATAGAGAGAGAGAGAGAGAGAGAGAGAGAGAGAGAGAGAGAGAGAGAGAGAGAGAGAGAGAGAGAGAGAGAGAGAGAGAGAGAGAGAGAGAGAGATAGAGAGTGAGAAACAACAATGTAACAATCGACCATTACAAAACAACCCGACACTTGACTGATTCATCAATTCAATACACGACGATACAACTTCTCATCAGTACTTAATTAAGATGTATATTATGACTGTATACTTAATTAAGATGTATATTATGTATATATTATGTATACTTGTGTTGTTGGTAAATCTGGAGCAACTGTTGAGTCCTCCAATCAATTCCAATCATGAGGTCACCATTATTATTATTTATGTTAAAATCTGGTCCTGTTTCATTTTGTATTTTTTTTTTTTTTTGTATGCAACTTGACAATTAAGTTATTTTATCATATTATCTTATCTTCACTCGTTTGAAAAAATGAATAAATAGGGTATCTTAAAAATCAGTACAAACGATGATTGTCTTATGAATAAACTTTTGTGGGTGACTGTGCATACCAAAGTGGCCGTGACGAGAGAGAGAGAGAGAGAGAGAGAGAGAGTGAGAACTGGATCTTGATGGTGCCTTGAAGGGGTTGTGTGAGATGGCGTGAGAAGGACGGACTGATGGACGGGTGAGAGAGAGAAAGAGAGAGAGAAAGAGAGAGAAAGAGAGAGAGAAAGAAAGAGAGAGAGAGAGAGAGAGAGAGAGAGAGAGAGAGAGAGAGAGAGAGTGGGAACTGTGATTGTGTGGGTAAGGTTGGTTGGTTGGATTGTAAGAGGGGTTGGGTCAGGGTAGGATGGAAGGAAGGAAAAGTGGTCTAGGCATGTAGAAGGAAGGGTGGAAGGAAGGAAGGTGGTAGGGAGGATAGAGGATTGGATAAAGAGGGAGGATAGAGGGAAGAGGAATGGATAGGGGGAGAGGAGTTTACAAGGACAAGTAGCACCTCAAAAGGTCTTACGACCCATACAACAGAAAGGAGAAAGAAGTAGGAAAGGAGGGATGGATGAAGAGGAGGTGGGAAAAGAAGAAAGAAAGGAGAGAAAAAACGAATACAGAAAGGGAAGGAAGCAAGCAAGCGAGAAATCATGCAAGGAAAAAGCAAAAAAAGAAGAGAAGGAAGGAAGGAGAGAAGAACAGGAAGAAAGGAGAGAAGAACAGGAAGAAAGGAGAGAAGAACAGGAAGAAATGAGAGAAGAACAGGAAGAAAGGAGAGAAGAACAGGAAGAAATGAGAGAAGAACAGGAAGAAAGGAGAGAAGAACAGGAAGAAAGGAGAGAAGAACAGGAAGTAAGGAAGGAAGGAAGGAAGCTGTATGATATAAATAAGTGGAACTGGGAAAAGCAATACGTGGGGAAAGCAATTTGGCAACTGTATACTCTCTCTCTCTCTCTCTCTCTCTCTCTCTCTCTCTCTCTCTCTCTCTCTCTCTCTCTCTCTCTCTCTCTCTCTCTCTTTCACACACACACACACACGCACACACACACGCACACGCACACACACACACAAAACAAGGCCAGACAGGCGTACACGTAGGCCAACGGTGAGTCGAACGTGGTGTGAATTTTAGACAAGAAAAACGATGATAGAGAAAAAAGAAGGAAAGGAGGAAGGAAGGGGGGGAGGGAGAGAAGGGAAGGAAGGGGGGGGAGGGAGAGAAGGGAAGGAAGGGGGGGAGGGAGAGAAGGGAAGGAAGGAAGGAGAGAAGGGAAGGAAGGGAGGGAAGGGAGGTAGGACGGAGAGGAGGGAAGGAAAAGTAAGGAAGGAAAGTTATGGAAGAAGGGATGAATGGAAAAAAAGGAAGGTGAATGAGAAAAATCATGGTGTCCTGTTGTTTGGAATAGTTTGAAGAAATTAGTTGCTCCAGATTTAGGTTACCAACATTATACTACCTCAATTAATACCCCCATATAAGACGGATAAGGAAAATAAGTAAATATAAATAGAAAGGGATGAAAGAAATAAGGAATTATTGAATAAAGAGGAATAAAATGTGTGAGTATAAGCTTACCAACGTGTTTCCTCAATTCCTTCTTCTCTTTCCATCTGACCAAGTGTGCCTCAGGATCCACTGTCCTGCTCACTGGCTTGTATACTATCATGATCACTACTAAAGTCTGTTCAAAACTTGTGTTCCTTTTGGCCTCTTATGCTTAGATAGATAGAAATAGATAGAAATAGATAGATAGAAATAGATAGAAATAGATAGATAGAAATAGATAGATATATACAGATAGAAATAGCGATAGATAGATAGATAGAAATAGCTAGATAGATAGAGGCTAGTGGAACACAACTTTTGAAAAGACTATAGTACTATTACTACTACTACTACTGTCTCTTATTTCAGTAAATGTTTTCACTTCACAACAACTCCTATATTATTATCCCCAACTATTTTCTCTGTGTGTATTTCATGTTACTCGAGGCTTTCAATTCACAGACGTTAATTGAATCTGTTTGTATAATGTTAGGTGGTCGTATTGAGTTCATATAGTTTCTTCAGATGTTTTGATTAATGTTGAATGACGAGGCTGTGTGTCAATGTTAAGGGGATGATAGTACCTGTATTATTTTGGTACAGTACAACATTAGAATATCTTGATTCCTCCAAAGTAAGCCAGGTCAAACTACAAGATGGACAAAAATAGTGGTGGTCTGTTGTTTGGAATAGTGTGGAGGAATCAGTTGCTGCAGATATGTACATTCACGAGCACTAATAAAGTATTCAGGAGTGCTTCGAATACCTAGACAGTAAATAAATGCACAATATTATCTCCACTTCGTTGTTGAATTTGACCTGTTCAAAGCTTCAACAGAGCTGTATACATATTGGTGCTAGTGACTATACATTAGAACACCTCGATTCCTCCAAAGTAAACCAGGTGGAATTACAAGATTGACAAAAATAATGATTATTTGGAATAATAATTGTTTGGAATAGTGTTTGTGGATGAATCAGTTGCTCCAGATGTATACAACCAACACTGTACTGTACTTGCTCCTTGAACCAGTAGCACTCACTACCCACTGTGTCTCAGGTGTCAACCCACACTGTCTGGAGATGACACCTGGTCCACTCCTCCATACCTCCATCACCTCCTCCATACCTCCTCCTCCTCCCCTGGTCATCTCCTCCATACCTCTCCATCACCTCCTCCATACCTCCCTCCTCCTCCCCTGGTCATCTCCTCCATACCTCCATCTCATCCCCCTGATCTTATTCATTCTTCTCTCCTCATTCCTCCTTCCTTGCCCTCATTATTCTCCTCATTCCTCCTCCCCTGGTCTCACTTCCTCTCCCTCCCCTTCTTCTTTTCTTCCCCCCCTTACCCCTGTACTCTACTCTCATTCCTCCCTCCCTCCTCCCTACCTCCTTCTTCATTATCAGTCTCGTCATAACTGTGTGTGATCACCCCGTCTATAACACACTGCCACTACTACTAATACTAATACTACTCTCCATCCTCACCACTCTTCACCAACCATCACCACCCACCACTTCCATCACCTGTATCACCATTTCCACCCATCTCTTATCATCGTCATTACCACCATTACCACTTCCATCATCTCTTATCATCATCATTACCACCACTTCCACCTATATCATCATCATTATAATCACCACCACTTCCACCTCTATCATCATCATCATCACCATCTATCCTTGTATCATAATCAATCATCACCCAGTCAGTCACCATTATTATCCACCACCATTATTTATTTACCCACCATTACCACCATCAGTCTCCTATTTTAGCCTATTTTAATTACTATTACTACTACTATTTGTATTATTCCAACTATTACCCTCTCACCACCACCACCAATACCCTATCATCACCACCACCACCACCACTACTCTCTCTCCACCACCACCACCACTACTACTACTTCCTTTGACCACCACCACATGTATATACTTCCCCATTCCTTTCTGCCTCACCACCACCACCACCACCAGCCCTCTCAGTAAAAGAGTGCTGCTGCCTGTCACGTCATGGGTGCCAAGTTGAGTACATTAATATAATATACTGTGTGTGTGTGTGGGGTAGTGACCTCAACAACATTAATAGTAACTTCTCCATCACCACCACCACCACCACCACCACCACTTCTCTCCACCAATGTTATTACCTCTACTACGACCCCCGCCACTAATACCACTTTACCATCACTGTCATCATCACCAACACTTCTCCACCAACATTTCCACCACTACTGCCATTTTGTCAACCACTACTACTACCACCACTACCACTTGTCCACCTTTATAATCACCAGTACTACTACTACTATACTACTACCACAACCACAGTCCACCACACCACCACCACCACCACCACTACTACTACTACTAGGAATAAAGTTGCAGTGGACAGCGTTTGGCTTTGAACTGGCTAGGTGGTGGGGAGATTGGTGGAGGTGGAAGTGATGGTGGTGGTGGAAGTGATGGGGGAGGTGGAAGTGATGGTGGAGAGGAAGAAGGAAGGAAGGGGATACCACATAGTAGGTGGTGGTGGTGGTGGTAGTAGTGAAAGACATAGTAGATAATGAATAGTAGTAGTACTAGTAGTACAAGTAGTACTAGTAGAGCTTTCGTACGGTACCATGCAATCGTCAATACCACATAATATATTCTTGCATACGGTCCGTAGATTTACACACACACACTCGTTCTCTCTCTCTCTCTCTCTCTCTCTCTCTCTCTCTCTCTCTCTCTCTCTCTCTCTTTTTTTTTTTTTTTTTTTTTATTTACAGAGTTTACAAATACAAAATAAACATTATATTTACATGATTTGCAAAACAAAAATAAACATTATACAGCCCTAAGTGCTCTGTGAGTTGCAGAGAACTATCTTGGGCAAGATTTTGGAATCAATAGTGAATACAATACAATTAAAAATACATGTTTCCTAATGTGGGTATGCATAAATGGTAACTTTATCAATAATCTATAAGTTCATTTTAACCTATGACTCATATGATAATACACAAATGATACACACAACTATATACAAGACATATACTCATAATTTTAGCCACTTATTCACATCACTTTTAAAACTATGCATAGTTAGAGCTTGATGAATACCAGTTTCTCTAACCAGGTTATTCCACAGCCTAGTATAACGCGGTACAAAGGAACGAAGGAATGTCTCTGTCCTGGTGAAGGGAACACTAAGTTGATGGACTCTGGTTAGTGTTCCCTTCACCAGGACAGAGACATTCCTTTCTCTCCTCTCTCTCTCTCTCTCTCTCTCTCTCTCTCTCTCAGTAGACCAATAG
>JAWZYT010000977.1:0-252500 GCA_034508575.1 Petrolisthes manimaculis
TTTTTTGCATTTTTTTTGCCTGAAAATTGAAATTTTTCTAGCACTGTACAAATCGACTTTTGGGCAAAAAAAACGTGTTTTTGCATTTTTTTTGCCTGAAAATTGAAATTTTTCTAGCACAGTACAAATCGACTTTTTGGGCAAAAAAACGTGTTTTGCATTTTTTTTGGCTGAAAATTGAAATTTTTCTAGCACAGTACAAATCGACTTTTTGGGCCAAAAAAACGTGTTTTAGCATTTTTTTGCCTGAAAATTGAAATTTTTCTAGCACAGTACAAATCGACTTTTTGGGCCAAAAAAACGTGTTTTAGCATTTTTTTTGCCTGAAAATTGAAATTTTTCTAGCACAGTACAAATCGACTTTTTGGGCCAAAAAAACGTGTTTTAGCATTTTTTTGCCTGAAAATTGAAATTTTTCTAGCACAGTACAAATCGACTTTTTGGGCCAAAAAAACGTGTTTTAGCATTTTTTTGCCTGAAAATTGAAATTTTTCTAGCACAGTACAAATCGACTTTTTGGGCCAAAAAAACGTGTTTAGCATTTTTTTTGCCTGAAAATTGAAATTTTTCTAGCACAGTACAAATCGACTTTTTGGGCCAAAAAAAACGTGTTTTAGCATTTTTTTTTGCCTGAAAATTGAAATTTTTCTAGCACTGTACAAATCGACTTTTTGGGCCAAAAAAACGTGTTTTTGCATTTTTTTTGCCTGAAAATTGAAATTTTTCTAGCACAGTACAAATCGACTTTTTGGGCCAAAAAAACGTGTTTTAGCATTTTTTTTTGCCTGAAAATTGAAATTTTTCTAGCACAGTTCAAATCGACTTTTTGGGCCAAAAAAACGTGTTTTAGCATTTGTTTTGCCTGAAAATTGAAATTTTTCTAGCACAGTACAAATCGACTTTTTGGGCCAAAAAAACGTGTTTTAGCATTTTTTTTGCCTGAAAATTGAAATTTTTCTAGCACAGTACAAATCGACTTTTTGGGCCAAAAAAACGTGTTTTAGCATTTTTTTTGCCTGAAAATTGAAATTTTTCTAGCACAGTACAAATCGACTTTTTGGGCCAAAAAACGTGTTTTAGCATTTTTTTTTGCCTGAAAATTGAAATTTTTCTAGCACAGTACAAATCGACTTTTTGGGCCAAAAAAACGTGTTTTAGCATTTTTTTTGGCTGAAAATTGAAATTTTTCTAGCACAGTACAAATCGACTTTTTGGGCCAAAAAAACGTGTTTTTGCATTTTTTTTGCCTGAAAATTGAAATTTTTCTAGCACAGTACAAATCGACTTTTTGGGCCAAAAAACGTGTTTTAGCATTTTTTTTGCCTGAAAATTGAAATTTTTCTAGCACAGTACAAATCGACTTTTTGGGCCAAAAAAACGTGTTTTAGCATTTTTTTTGCCTGAAAATTGAAATTTTTCTAGCACAGTACAAATCGACTTTTTGGGCCAAAAAAACGTGTTTTAGCATTTTTTTTGCCTGAAAATTGAAATTTTTCTAGTACAGTACAAATCGACTTTTTGGGCCAAAAAAGCGTGTTTTAGCATTTTTTTTGCCTGAAAATTGATTTTTTTCTAGCACAGTACAAATCGACTTTTTGGGCCAAAAAACGTGTTTTAGCATTTTTTTTGCCTGAAAATTGAAATTTTTCTAGCACAGTACAAATCGACTTTTTGGGCCAAAAAAATGTGTTTTGGCATTTTTTTTGCCTGAAAAATGAAATTTTTCTAGCACAGTACAAATCGACTTTTTGGGCCAAAAAAACGTGTTTTTGCATTTTTTTTGCCTGAAAATTGAAATTTTTCTAGCACAGTACAAATCGACTTTTTGGGCCAAAAAAACGTGTTTTAGCATTTTTTTTGCCTGAAAATTGAAATTTTTCTAGCACAGTTCAAATCGACTTTTTGGGCCAAAAAAACGTGTTTTAGCATTTGTTTTGCCTGAAAATTGAAATTTTTCTAGCACAGTACAAATCGACTTTTTGGGCCAAAAAAACGTGTTTTAGCATTTTTTTTGCCTGAAAATTGAAATTTTTCTAGCACAGTACAAATCGACTTTTGGGCCAAAAAAACGTGTTTTAGCATTTTTTTTGCCTGAAAATTGAAATTTTTCTAGCACAGTACAAATCGACTTTTTGGGCCAAGAAAACGTGTTTTAGCATTTTTTTTGCCTGAAAATTGAAATTTTTCTAGCACAGTACAAATCGACTTTTTGGGCCAAAAAAACGTGTTTTAGCATTTTTTTTGGCTGAAAATTGAAATTTTTCTAGCACAGTACAAATCGACTTTTTGGGCCAAAAAAACGTGTTTTTGCATTTTTTTTGCCTGAAAATTGAAATTTTCTAGCACAGTACAAATCGACTTTTTGGGCCAAAAAAACGTGTTTTAGCATTTTTTTTGCCTGAAAATTGAAATTTTTCTAGCACAGTACAAATCGACTTTTTGGGCCAAAAAAACGTGTTTTAGCATTTTTTTGCCTGAAAATTGAAATTTTTCTAGCACAGTACAAATCGACTTTTTGGGCCAAAAAAACGTGTTTTAGCATTTTTTTTGCCTGAAAATTGAAATTTTTCTAGTACAGTACAAATCGACTTTTTGGGCCAAAAAAGCGTGTTTTAGCATTTTTTTTGCCTGAAAATTGATTTTTTTCTAGCACAGTACAAATCGACTTTTTGGGCCAAAAAAACGTGTTTTAGCATTTTTTTTGCCTGAAAATTGAAATTTTTCTAGCACAGTACAAATCGACTTTTTGGGCCAAAAAAATGTGTTTTGGCATTTTTTTTGCCTGAAAAATGAAATTTTTCTAGCACAGTACAAATCGACTTTTTGGGCCAAAAAAACGTGTTTTAGCATTTTTTTGCCTGAAAATTGAAATTTTTCTAGCACAGTACAAATCGACTTTTTGGGCCAAAAAAACGTGTTTTAGCATTTTTTTTGCCTGAAAATTGATTTTTTCTAGCACAGTACAAATCGACTTTTTGGGCCAAAAAAACGTGTTTTAGCATTTTTTTTGCCTGAAAATTGAAATTTTTCTAGCACAGTACAAATCGACTTTTTGGGCCAAAAAACGTGTTTCAGCATTTTTTTTGCCTGAAAATTGAATTTTTTCTAGCACAGTACAAATCGACTTTTTGGGCCAAAAAACGTGTTTTAGCATTTTTTTTGCCTGAAAATTGAAATTTTTCTAGCACAGTACAAATCGACTTTTTGGGCCAAAAAAACGTGTTTTAGCATTTTTTTTGCCTGAAAATTGAAATTTTTCTAGCACAGTACAAATCGACTTTTTGGGCCAAAAAAACGTGTTTTAGCATTTTTTTTGCCTGAAAATTGAAATTTTTCTAGCACAGTACAAATCGACCTTGCGGGCCAAAAAAACGTGTTTTAGCATTTTTTTTGCCTGAAAATTGAAATTTTTCTAGCACAGTACAAATCTACTTTTTGGGCCAAAAAAACGTGTTTTAGCATTTTTTTTGCCTGAAAATTGAAATTTTTTCTAGCACAGTACAAATCGACTTTTTGGGCCAAAAAAACGTGTTTTAGCATTTTTTTTGCCTGAAAATTGAAATTTTTCTAGCACAGTACAAATCGACTTTTTGGGCCAAAAAAACGTGTTTTAGCATTTTTTTTGCCTGAAAATTGAAATTTTTCTAGCACTGTACAAATCGACTTTTTGGGCCAAAAAAACGTGTTTTAGCATTTTTTTTGCCTGAAAATTGAAATTTTTCTAGCACAGTACAAATCGACTTTTTGGGCCAAAAAAACGTGTTTTTGCATTTTTTTTGCCTGAAAATTGAAATTTTTCTAGCACAGTACAAATCGACTTTTTGGGCCAAAAAAACGTGTTTTAGCATTTTTTTTGCCTGAAAATTGAAATTTTTCTAGCACAGTACAAATCGACTTTTTGGGCCAAAAAAACGTGTTTTAGCATTTTTTTTGCCTGAAAATTGAAATTTTTCTAGCACAGTACAAATCGACTTTTTGGGCCAAAAAAACGTGTTTTAGCATTTTTTTTGCCTGAAAATTGAAATTTTTCTAGCACAGTACAAGTCGACTTATTGGGCCAAAAAAACGTGTTTTAGCATTTTTTTTGCCTGAAAATTGAAATTTTTCTAGCACAGTACAAATCGACTTTTTGGGCCAAAAAAACGTGTTTTAGCATTTTTTTTGCCTGAAAATTGAAATTTTTCTAGCACAGTACAAATCGACTTTTTGGGCCAAAAAAACGTGTTTTAGCATTTTTTTTGCCTGAAAATTGAAATTTTTCTAGCACTGTACAAATCGACTTTTTGGGCCAAAAAAACGTGTTTTTGCATTTTTTTTTGCCTGAAAATTGAAATTTTTCTAGCACAGTACAAATCGACTTTTTGGGCCAAAAAAACGTGTTTTAGCATTTTTTTTGCCTGAAAATTGAAATTTTTCTAGCACTGTACAAATCGACTTTTTGGGCCAAAAAAACGTGTTTTTGCATTTTTTTTGCCTGAAAATTGAAATTTTTCTAGCACAGTACAAATCGACTTTTTGGGCCAAAAAAACGTGTTTTAGCATTTTTTTTGCCTGAAAATTGAAATTTTTCTAGCACAGTACAAATCGACTTTTTGGGCCAAAAAAACGTGTTTTAGCATTTTTTTTGCCTGAAAATTGAAATTTTTCTAGCACAGTACAAATCGACTTTTTGGGCCAAAAAAACGTGTTTTAGCATTTTTTTTGCCTGAAAATTGAAATTTTTCTAGCACAGTACAAATCGACTTTTTGGGCCAAAAAAACGTGTTTTAGCATTTTTTTTGCCTGAAAATTGATTTTTTTCTAGCACAGTATAAATCGACTTTTTGGGCCAAAAAAACGTGTTTTAGCATTTTTTTTGCCTGAAAATTGAAATTTTTCTAGCACAGTACAAATCGACTTTTTGGGCCAAAAAAACGTGTTTTTGCATTTTTTTTGCCTGAAAATTGAAATTTTTCTAGCACAGTACAAATCGACTTTTTGGGCCAAAAAAACGTGTTTTAGCATTTTTTTTGCCTGAAAATTGAAATTTTTCTAGCACAGTACAAATCGACTTTTTGGGCCAAAAAAACGTGTTTTAGCATTTTTTTTGCCTGAAAATTGAAATTTTTCTAGCACAGTACAAATCGACTTTTTGGGCCAAAAAAACGTGTTTTAGCATTTTTTTTGCCTGAAAATTGAAATTTTTCTAGCACAGTACAAGTCGACTTTTTGGGCCAAAAAAACGTGTTTTAGCATTTTTTTTTGCCTGAAAATTGAAATTTTTCTAGCACAGTACAAATCGACTTTTTGGGCCAAAAAAACGTGTTTTAGCATTTTTTTTTGCCTGAAAATTGAAATTTTTCTAGCACAGTACAAATCGACTTTTTGTGCCAAAAAACGTGTTTTAGCATTTTTTTTGCCTGAAAATTGAAATTTTTCTAGCACTGTACAAATCGACTTTTTGGGCCAAAAAAACGTGTTTTTTGCATTTTTTTTGCCTGAAAATTGAAATTTTTCTAGCACAGTACAAATCGACTTTTTGGGCCAAAAAAACGTGTTTTAGCATTTTTTTTGCCTGAAAATTGAAATTTTTCTAGCACTGTACAAATCGACTTTTTGGGCCAAAAAAACGTGTTTTTGCATTTTTTTTGCCTGAAAATTGAAATTTTTCTAGCACAGTACAAATCGACTTTTTGGGCCAAAAAAAACGTGTTTTAGCATTTTTTTTGCCTGAAAATTGAAATTTTTCTAGCACAGTACAAATCGACTTTTTGGGCCAAAAAAACGTGTTTTAGCATTTTTTTTGCCTGAAAATTGAAATTTTTCTAGCACAGTACAAATCGACTTTTTGAGCCAAAAAAACGTGTTTTAGCATTTTTTTTGCCTGAAAATTGAAATTTTTCTAGCACAGTACAAATCTACTTTTTGGGCCCAAAAAACGTGTTTTAGCATTTTTTTTGCCTGAAAATTGAAATTTTTCTAGCACAGTACAAATCGACTTTTTGGGCCAAAAAAACGTGTTTTAGCATTTTTTTTGCCTGAAAATTGAAATTTTTCTAGCACTGTACAAATCGACTTTTTGGGCCAAAAAAACGTGTTTTTGCATTTTTTTTGCCTGAAAATTGAAATTTTTCTAGCACAGTACAAATCGATTTTTTGGGCCAAAAAAACGTGTTTTAGCATTTTTTTTGCCTGAAAATTGAAATTTTTCTAGCACAGTACAAATCAACTTTTGGGGCCAAAAAAATGTGTTTTAGCATTTTTTTTGCCTGAAAATTGAAATTTTTCTAGCACAGTACAAATCGACTTTTTGGGCCAAAAAAACGTGTTTTAGCATTTATTTTGCCTGAAAATTGAAATTTTTCTAGCACAGTACAAATCGACTTTTTGGGCCAAAAAAACGTGTTTTAGCATTTTTTTTGCCTGAAAATTGAAATTTTTCTAGCACAGTACAAATCGACTTTTTGGGCCAAAAAAACGTGTTTTAGCATTTTTTTTGCCTGAAAATTGAAATTTTTCTAGCACAGTACAAATCGACTTTTTGGGCCAAAAAAACGTGTTTTAGCATTTTTTTTGCCTGAAAATTGAAATTTTTCTAGCACAGTACAAATCGACTTTTTGGGCCAAAAAAACGTGTTTTAGCATTTTTTTTGCCTGAAAATTGAAATTTTTCTAGCACAGTACAAATCGACTTTTTGGGCCAAAAAAACGTGTTTTAGCATTTTTTTTGCCTGAAAATTGAAATTTTTCTAGCACTGTGCAAATCGACTTTTTGGGCCAAAAAAACGTGTTTTTGCATTTTTTTTGCCTGAAAATTGAAATTTTTCTAGCACAGTACAAATCGACTTTTTGTGCCAAAAAAACGTGTTTTAGCATTTTTTTTGCCTGAAAATTGAAATTTTTCTAGCACAGTACAAATCGACTTTTTGGGCCAAAAAAACGTGTTTTAGCATTTTTTTTGCCTGAAAATTGAAATTTTTCTAGCACAGTACAAATCGACTTTTTGGGCCAAAAAAACGTGTTTTAGCATTTTTTTTGCCTGAAAATTGAAATTTTTCTAGCACAGTACAAATCGACTTTTTGGGCCAAAAAAACGTGTTTTAGCATTTTTTTTGCCTGAAAATTGAAATTTTTCTAGCACAGTACAAATCGACTTTTTGGGCCAAAAAAATGTGTTTTAGCATTTTTTTTGCCTGAAAAATGAAATTTTTCTAGCACAGTACAAATCGACTTTTTGGGCCAAAAAAACGTGTTTTAGCATTTTTTTTGCCTGAAAATTGAAATTTTTCTAGCACAGTACAAATCGACTTTTTGGGCCAAAAAAACGTGTTTTAGCATTTTTTTTGCCTGAAAATTGAAATTTTTCTAGCACAGTACAAATCGACTTTTTGGGCCAAAAAAACGTGTTTTAGCATTTTTTTTGCCTGAAAATTGAAATTTTTCTAGCACAGTACAAATCGACTTTTTGGGCCAAAAAAACGTGTTTTAGCATTTTTTTTGCCTGAAAATTGAAATTTTTCTAGCACTGTACAAATCGACTTTTTGGGCCAAAAAAACGTGTTTTTGCATTTTTTTTGCCTGAAAATTGAAATTTTTCTAGCACAGTACAAATCGACTTTTTGGGCCAAAAAAACGTGTTTTAGCATTTTTTTTGCCTGAAAATTGAAATTTTTCTAGCACAGTACAAATCGACTTTTTGGGCCAAAAAAACGTGTTTTAGCATTTTTTTTGCCTGAAAATTGAAATTTTTCTAGCACAGTACAAATCGACTTTTTGGGCCAAAAAAACGTGTTTTAGCATTTTTTTTGCCTGAAAATTGAAATTTTTCTAGCACAGTACAAATCGACTTTTTGGGCCAAAAAAACGTGTTTTAGCATTTTTTTTGCCTGAAAATTGAAATTTTTCTAGTACAGTACAAATCGACTTTTTGGGCCAAAAAAACGTGTTTTAGCATTTTTTTTGCCTGAAAATTGAAATTTTTCTAGCACAGTACAAATCGACTTTTTGGGCCAAAAAAACGTGTTTTAGCATTTTTTTTGCCTGAAAATTGAAATTTTTCTAGTACAGTACAAATCGACTTTTTGGGCCAAAAAAGCGTGTTTTAGCATTTTTTTTGCCTGAAAATTGATTTTTTTCTAGCACAGTACAAATCGACTTTTTGGGCCAAAAAAACGTGTTTTAGCATTTTTTTTGCCTGAAAATTGAAATTTTTCTAGCACAGTACAAATCGACTTTTTGGGCCAAAAAAATGTGTTTTAGCATTTTTTTTGCCTGAAAATTGAAATTTTTCTAGCACAGTACAAATCGACTTTTTGGGCCAAAAAAACGTGTTTTAGCATTTTTTTGCCTGAAAATTGAAATTTTTCTAGCACAGTACAAATCGACTTTTTGGGCCAAAAAAACGTGTTTTAGCATTTTTTTTGCCTGAAAATTGAATTTTTTCTAGCACAGTACAAATCGACTTTTTGGGCCAAAAAAACGTGTTTTAGCATTTTTTTTGCCTGAAAATTGAATTTTTTCTAGCACAGTACAAATCGACTTTTTGGGCCAAAAAAAACGTGTTTTAGCATTTTTTTTGCCTGAAAATTGAAATTTTTCTAGCACTGTACAAATCGACTTTTTGGGCCAAAAAAAACGTGTTTTTGCATTTTTTTTGCCTGAAAATTGAAATTTTTCTAGCACAGTACAAATCGACTTTTTGGGCCAAAAAAACGTGTTTTAGCATTTTTTTTGCCTGAAAATTGAAATTTTTCTAGCACAGTACAAATCGACTTTTTGGGCCAAAAAAACGTGTTTTAGCATTTTTTTTGCCTGAAAATTGAAATTTTTCTAGCACAGTACAAATCGACTTTTTGGGCCAAAAAAACGTGTTTTAGCATTTTTTTTGCCTGAAAATTGATTTTTTTCTAGCACAGTACAAATCGACTTTTTGGGCCAAAAAAACGTGTTTTAGCATTTTTTTTGCCTGAAAATTGAAATTTTTCTAGCACAGTACAAATCGACTTTTTGGGCCAAAAAAACGTGTTTTAGCATTTTTTTTGCCTGAAAATTTAAATTTTTCTAGCACAGTACAAATCGACTTTTTGGGCCAAAAAAACGTGTTTTAGCTTTTTTTTTTGCCTGAAAATTGAAATTTTTCTAGCACAGTACAAATCGACTTTTTGGGCCAAAAAAACGTGTTTTAGCATTTTTTTTGCCTGAAAATTGAAATTTTTCTAGCACAGTACAAATCGACTTTTTGGGCCAAAAAAACGTGTTTTAGCATTTTTTTTGCCTGAAAATTGACATTTTTCTAGCACAGTACAAATCGACCTTTTGGGCCAAAAAAACGTGTTTTAGCATTTTTTTTGCCTGAAAATTGAAATTTTTCTAGCACAGTACAAATCGACTTTTTGGGCCAAAAAAATGTGTTTTAGCATTTTTTTTGCCTGAAAATTGAAATTTTTCTAGCACAGTACAAATCGCTTCTGAGACCCAAAAAACTCGATTTTTCGGTGTTTTTAGGCTAAATTTGGGATATAAACGGGTATCGAAGATGCATGCACAAATCGACTTTTTGGGCCAAAAAAACGTGTTTTAGCATTTTTTTTGCCTGAAAATTGAAATTTTTCTAGCACAGTACAAATCGACTTTTTGGGCCAAAAAAACGTGTTTTAGCATTTTTTTTGCCTGAAAATTGAAATTTTTCTAGCACAGTATAAATCGACTTTTTGGGCCAAAAAAACGTGTTTTAGCATTTTTTTTGCCTGAAAATTGAAATTTTTCTAGCACAGTACAAATCGACTTTTTGGGCCAAAAAAACGTGTTTTAGCATTTTTTTTGCCTGAAAATTGAAATTTTTCTAGCACAGTACAAATCGACTTTTTGGGCCAAAAAAACGTGTTTTAGCATTTTTTTTGCCTGAAAATTGAAATTTTTCTAGCACAGTACAAATCGACTTTTTGGGCCAAAAAAACGTGTTTTAGCATTTTTTTTGCCTGAAAATTGATTTTTTTCTAGCACAGTACAAATCGACTTTTTGGGCCAAAAAAACGTGTTTTAGCATTTTTTTTGCCTGAAAATTGAAATTTTTCTAGCACAGTACAAATCGACTTTTTGGGCCAAAAAAACGTGTTTTAGCATTTTTTTTGCCTGAAAATTTAAATTTTTCTAGCACAGTACAAATCGACTTTTTGGGCCAAAAAAACGTGTTTTAGCTTTTTTTTTTGCCTGAAAATTGAAATTTTTCTAGCACAGTACAAATCGACTTTTTGGGCCAAAAAAACGTGTTTTAGCATTTTTTTTGCCTGAAAATTGAAATTTTTCTAGCACAGTACAAATCGACTTTTTGGGCCAAAAAAACGTGTTTTAGCATTTTTTTTGCCTGAAAATTGACATTTTTCTAGCACAGTACAAATCGACCTTTTGGGCCAAAAAAACGTGTTTTAGCATTTTTTTTGCCTGAAAATTGAAATTTTTCTAGCACAGTACAAATCGACTTTTTGGGCCAAAAAAATGTGTTTTAGCATTTTTTTTGCCTGAAAATTGAAATTTTTCTAGCACAGTACAAATCGCTTCTGAGACCCAAAAAACTCGATTTTTCGGTGTTTTTAGGCTAAATTTGGGATATAAACGGGTATCGAAGATGCATGCACAAATCGACTTTTTGGGCCAAAAAAACGTGTTTTAGCATTTTTTTTGCCTGAAAATTGAAATTTTTCTAGCACAGTACAAATCGACTTTTTGGGCCAAAAAAACGTGTTTTAGCATTTTTTTTGCCTGAAAATTGAAATTTTTCTAGCACAGTATAAATCGACTTTTTGGGCCAAAAAAACGTGTTTTAGCATTTTTTTTGCCTGAAAATTGAAATTTTTCTAGCACAGTACAAATCGACTTTTTGGGCCAAAAAAACGTGTTTTAGCATTTTTTTTGCCTGAAAATTGAATTTTTTCTAGCACAGTACAAATCGACTTTTTGGGCCAAAAAAACGTGTTTTAGCATTTTTTTTGCCTGAAAATTGAAATTTTTCTAGCACAGTACAAATCGACTTTTTGGGCCAAAAAACGTGTTTTAGCATTTTTTTTGCCTGAAAATTGAAATTTTTCTAGCACAGTACAAATCGACTTTTTGGGCCAAAAAAACGTGTTTTAGCATTTTTTTTGCCTGAAAATTGAAATTTTTCTAGCACAGTATAAATCGACTTTTTGGGCCAAAAAAACGTGTTTTAGCATTTTTTTTGCCTGAAAATTGAAATTTTTCTAGCACAGTACAAATCGACTTTTTGGGCCAAAAAAGCGTGTTTTAGCATTTTTTATGCCTGAAAATTGAAATTTTTCTAGCACAGTACAAATCGACTTTTTGGGCCAAAAAAACGTGTTTTAGCATTTTTTTTGCCTGAAAATTGAAATTTTTCTAGCACAGTACAAATCGACTTTTTGGGCCAAAAAAAATGTGTTTTAGCATTTTTTTTGCCTGAAAATTGAAATTTTTCTAGCACAGTACAAATCGACTTTTTGGGCCAAAAAAACGTGTTTTAGCATTTTTTTTGCCTGAAAATTGAAATTTTTCTAGCACAGTACAAATCGACTTTTTGGGACAAAAAACCGTGTTTTAGCATTTTTTTGGCCTGAAAATTGAAATTTCTCTAGCACAGTACAAATCGCTTCTGAGACCCAAAAACTCGATTTTTCGGTGTTTTTATGCTAAATTTGGGATATAAACGGGTATCGAAGATGCATGCACAAATCGACTTTTTGGGCCAAAAAAACGTGTTTTAGCATTTTTTTTGCCTGAAAATTGAAATTTTTCTAGCACAGTACAAATCGACTTTTTGGGCCAAAAAAACGTGTTTTAGCATTTTTTTTGCCTGAAAATTGAAATTTTTCTAGCACAGTACAAATCGACTTTTTGGGCCAAAAAAACGTGTTTTAGCATTTTTTTTGCCTGAAAATTGAAATTTTTCTAGCACAGTACAAATCGACTTTTTGGGCCAAAAAAACGTGTTTTAGCATTTTTTTTGCCTGAAAATTGAATTTTTTCTAGCACAGTACAAATCGACTTTTTGGGCCAAAAAAACGTGTTTTAGCATTTTTTTTGCCTGAAAATTGAAATTTTTCTAGCACAGTACAAATCGACTTTTTGGGCCAAAAAAACGTGTTTTAGCATTTTTTTTGCCTGAAAATTGAAATTTTTCTAGCACAGTACAAATCGACTTTTTGGGCCAAAAAAACGTGTTTTAGCATTTTTTTTGCCTGGAAATTGAAATTTTTCTAGCACAGTACAAATCGACTTTTTGGGCCAAAAAAACGTGTTTTAGCATTTTTTTTGCCTGAAAATTGAAATTTTTCTAGGACAGTACAAATCGACTTTTTGGGCCAAAAAAACGTGTTTTAGCATTTTTTTTGCCTGAAAATCGAAATTTTTCTAGCATAGTACAAATCGACTTTTTGGGCCAAAAAAACGTGTTTTAGCATTTTTTTTGCCTGAAAATTGAAATTTTTCTAGCACAGTACAAATCGACTTTTTGGGCCAAAAAAACGTGTTTTAGCATTTTTTTTGCCTGAAAATTGAATTTTTTCTAGCACAGTACAAATCGACTTTTTGGGCCAAAAAAACGTGTTTTAGCATTTTTTTTGCCTGAAAATTGAAATTTTTCTAGCACAGTACAAATCGACTTTTTGGGCCAAAAAACGTGTTTTAGCATTTTTTTTGCCTGAAAATTGAAATTTTTCTAGCACAGTACAAATCGACTTTTTGGGCCAAAAAAACGTGTTTTAGCATTTTTTTTGCCTGAAAATTGAAATTTTTCTAGCACAGTATAAATCGACTTTTTGGGCCAAAAAAACGTGTTTTAGCATTTTTTTTGCCTGAAAATTGAAATTTTTCTAGCACAGTACAAATCGACTTTTTGGGCCAAAAAAATGTGTTTTAGCATTTTTTTTGCCTGAAAATTGAAATTTTTCTAGCACAGTACAAATCGACTTTTTGGGCCAAAAAAACGTGTTTTAGCATTTTTTTTGCCTGAAAATTGAAAGTTTTCTAGCACAGTACAAATCGACTTTTTGGGACAAAAAACCGTGTTTTAGCATTTTTTTTGCCTGAAAATTGAAATTTTTCTAGCACAGTACAAATCGCTTCTGAGACCCAAAAACTCGATTTTTCGGTGTTTTTATGCTAAATTTGGGATATAAACGGGTATCGAAGATGCATGCACAAATCGACTTTTTGGGCCAAAAAAACGTGTTTTAGCATTTTTTTTGCCTGAAAATTGAAAATTTTCTAGCACAGTACAAATCGACTTTTTGGGCCAAGAAAACGTGTTTTAGCATTTTTTTTGCCTGAAAATTGAAATTTTTCTAGCACAGTACAAATCGACTTTTTGGGCCAAAAAAACGTGTTTTAGCATTTTTTTTGCCTGAAAATTGAAATTTTTCTAGCACAGTACAAATCGACTTTTGGGGCCAAAAAAACGTGTTTTAGCATTTTTTTTGCCTGAAAATTGAAATTTTTCTAGCACAGTACAAATCGACTTTTTGGGCCAAAAAAACGTGTTTTAGCATTTTTTTTGCCTGAAAATTGAAATTTTTCTAGCACAGTACAAATCGACTTTTTGGGCCAAAAAAACGTGTTTTAGCATTTTTTTTGCCTGAAAATTGAAATTTTTCTAGCACAGTACAAATCGACTTTTTGGGCCAAAAAAACGTGTTTTAGCATTTTTTTTGCCTGGAAATTGAAATTTTTCTAGCACAGTACAAATCGACTTTTTGGGCCAAAAAAACGTGTTTTAGCATTTTTTTTGCCTGAAAATTGAAATTTTTCTAGGACAGTACAAATCGACTTTTGGGCCAAAAAAATGTGTTTTAGCATTTTTTTTGCCTGAAAATCGAAATTTTTCTAGCACAGTACAAATCGACTTTTTGGGCCAAAAAAACGTGTTTTAGCATTTTTTTTGCCTGAAAATTGAAATTTTTCTAGCACAGTACAAATCGACTTTTTGGGCCAAAAAAACGTGTTTTAGCATTTTTTTTGCCTGAAAATAGAAATTTTTCTAGCACAGTACAAATCGACTTTTTGGGCCAAAAAAACGTGTTTTAGCATTTTTTTTGCCTGAAAATTGAAATTTTTCTAGCACAGTACAAATCGCTTCTGAGACCCAAAAAACTCGATTTTTCGGTGTTTTTAGGCTAAATTTGGGATATAAACGGGTATCGAAGATGCATGCACAAATCGACTTTTTGGGCCAAAAAAACGTGTTTTAGCATTTTTTTTGCCTGAAAATTGAAATTTTTCTAGCACAGTACAAATCGACTTTTTGGGCCAAAAAAACGTGTTTTAGCATTTTTTTTGCCTGAAAATTGAAATTTTTCTAGCACAGTATAAATCGACTTTTTGGGCCAAAAAAACGTGTTTTAGCATTTTTTTTGCCTGAAAATTGAAATTTTTCTAGCACAGTACAAATCGACTTTTTGGGCCAAAAAAACGTGTTTTAGCATTTTTTTTGCCTGAAAATTGAATTTTTTCTAGCACAGTACAAATCGACTTTTTGGGCCAAAAAAACGTGTTTTAGCATTTTTTTTGCCTGAAAATTGAAATTTTTCTAGCACAGTACAAATCGACTTTTTGGGCCAAAAAAACGTGTTTTAGCATTTTTTTTGCCTGAAAATTGAAATTTTTCTAGCACAGTACAAATCGACTTTTTGGGCCAAAAAAACGTGTTTTACCTTTTTTTTTGCCTGAAAATTGAAATTTTTCTAGCACAGTACAAATCGACTTTTTGGGCCAAAAAAACGTGTTTTAGCATTTTTTTTGCCTGAAAATTGAAATTTTTCTAGCACAGTACAAATCGACTTTTTGGGCCAAAAAAACGTGTTTTAGCATTTTTTTTGCCTGAAAATTGAAATTTTTCTAGCACAGTACAAATCGACTTTTTGGGCCAAAAAAACGTGTTTTAGCATTTTTTTTGCCTGAAAATTGAAATTTTTCTAGCACAGTACAAATCGACTTTTTGGGACAAAAAAACGTGTTTTAGCATTTTTTTTGCCTGAAAATTGAAATTTTTCTAGCACAGTACAAATCGACTTTTTGGGCCAAAAAAACGTGTTTTAGAATTTTTTTTGCCTGAAAATTGAAATTTTTCTAGCACAGTACAAATCGACTTTTTGGGCCAAAAAAACGTGTTTTAACATTTTTTTTGCCTGAAAATTGAAATTTTTCTAGCACAGTACAAATCGACTTTTTGGGCCAAAAAAACGTGTTTTAGCATTTTTTTTGCCTGAAAATTGAAATTTTTCTAGCACAGTACAAATCGACTTTTTGGGCCAAAAAAACGTGTTTTAGCATTCTTTTTGCCTGAAAATTGAAATTTTTCTAGCACAGTATAAATCGACTTTTTGGGCCAAAAAAACGAGTTTTAGCATTTTTTTTGCCTGAAAACTGAAATTTTTCTAGCACAGTACAAATCGACTTTTTGGGCCAAAAAAACGTGTTTTAGCATTTTTTATGCCTGAAAATTGAAATTTTTCTAGCACAGTACAAATCGACTTTTTGGGCCAAAAAAATGTGTTTTAGCATTTTTTTTGCCTGAAAATTGAAATTTTTCTAGCACAGTACAAATCGACTTTTTGGGCAAAAAAAACGTGTTTTAGCATTTTTTTTGCCTGAAAATTGAAATTTTTCTAGCACAGTACAAATCGACTTTTTGGGCCAAAAAAACGTGTTTTAGCATTTTTTTTGCCTGAAAATTGAAATTTTTCAAGCACAGTACAAATAGACTTTTTGGGCCAAAAAAACGTGTTTTAGCAATTTTTTTGGCTGAAAATTGAAATTTTTCTAGCACAGTACAAATCGCTTCTGAGACCCAAAAACTCGATTTTTCGGTGTTTTTATGCTAAATTTGGGATATAAACGGGTATCGAAGATGCATGCACAAATCGACTTTTTGGGCCAAAAAAACGTGTTTTAGCATTTTTTTTGCCTGAAAATTGAAATTTTTCTAGCACAGTACAAATCGACTTTTTGGGCCAAAAAAACGTGTTTTAGCATTTTTTTTGCCTGAAAATTGAAATTTTTCTAGCACAGTACAAACGACTTTTTGGGCCAAAAAAACGTGTTTTAGCATTTTTTTTGCCTGAAAATTGAAATTTTTCTAGCACAGTACAAATCGACTTTTTGGGCCAAAAAAACGTGTTTTAGCATTTTTTTTGCCGAAAATTGAAATTTTTCTAGCACAGTACAAATCGACTTTTTGGGCCAAAAAAACGTGTTTTAGCATTTTTTTTGCCTGAAAATTGAAATTTTTCTAGCACAGTACAAATCGACTTTTTGGGCCAAAAAAACGTGTTTTAGCATTTTTTTTGCCGGAAAATTGAAATTTTTCTAGCACAGTACAAATCGACTTTTTGGGCCAAAAAAACGTGTTTTAGCATTTTTTTTGCCTGAAAATTGAAATTTTTCTAGCACAGTACAAATCGACTTTTTGGGCCAAAAAAACGTGTTTTAGCATTTTTTTTGCCTGAAAATTGAAATTTTTCTAGCACAGTATAAATCGACTTTTTCGGCCAAAAAAACGTGTTTTAGCATTTTTTTTGCCTGAAAATTGAAATTTTTCTAGCACAGTACAAATCGACTTTTTGGGCCAAAAAAACGTGTTTTAGCATTTTTTTTGCCTGAAAATTGAATTTTTTCTAGCACAGTACAAATCGACTTTTTGGGCCAAAAAAACGTGTTTTAGCATTTTTTTTGCCTGAAAATTGAAATTTTTCTAGCACAGTACAAATCGACTTTTTGGGCCAAAAAACGTGTTTTAGCATTTTTTTTGCCTGAAAATTGAAATTTTTCTAGCACAGTACAAATCGACTTTTTGGGCCAAAAAAACGTGTTTTAGCATTTTTTTTGCCTGAAAATTGAAATTTTTCTAGCACAGTATAAATCGACTTTTTGGGCCAAAAAAACGTGTTTTAGCATTTTTTTTGCCTGAAAATTGAAATTTTTCTAGCACAGTACAAATCGACTTTTTGGGCCAAAAAAGCGTGTTTTAGCATTTTTTATGCCTGAAAATTGAAATTTTTCTAGCACAGTACAAATCGACTTTTTGGGCCAAAAAAACGTGTTTTAGCATTTTTTTTGCCTGAAAATTGAAATTTTTCTAGCACAGTACAAATCGACTTTTTGGGCCAAAAAAAATGTGTTTTAGCATTTTTTTTGCCTGAAAATTGAAATTTTTCTAGCACAGTACAAATCGACTTTTTGGGCCAAAAAAACGTGTTTTAGCATTTTTTTTGCCTGAAAATTGAAATTTTTCTAGCACAGTACAAATCGACTTTTTGGGACAAAAAACCGTGTTTTAGCATTTTTTTGGCCTGAAAATTGAAATTTTTCTAGCACAGTACAAATCGCTTCTGAGACCCAAAAACTCGATTTTTCGGTGTTTTTATGCTAAATTTGGGATATAAACGGGTATCGAAGATGCATGCACAAATCGACTTTTTGGGCCAAAAAAACGTGTTTTAGCATTTTTTTTGCCTGAAAATTGAAATTTTTCTAGCACAGTACAAATCGACTTTTTGGGCCAAAAAAACGTGTTTTAGCATTTTTTTTGCCTGAAAATTGAAATTTTTCTAGCACAGTACAAATCGACTTTTTGGGCCAAAAAAACGTGTTTTAGCATTTTTTTTGCCTGAAAATTGAAATTTTTCTAGCACAGTACAAATCGACTTTTTGGGCCAAAAAAACGTGTTTTAGCATTTTTTTTGCCTGAAAATTGAAATTTTTCTAGCACAGTACAAATCGACTTTTTGGGCCAAAAAAACGTGTTTTAGCATTTTTTTTGCCTAAAAATTGAAATTTTTCTACCACAGTACAAATCGACTTTTTGGGCCAAAAAAACGTGTTTTAGCATTTTTTTTGCCTGGAAATTGAAATTTTTCTAGCACAGTACAAATCGACTTTTTGGGCCAAAAAAACGTGTTTTAGCATTTTTTTTGCCTGAAAATTGAAATTTTTCTAGGACAGTACAAATCGACTTTTTGGGCCAAAAAAACGTGTTTTAGCATTTTTTTTGCCTGAAAATCGAAATTTTTCTAGCACAGTACAAATCGACTTTTTGGGCCAAAAAAACGTGTTTTAGCATTTTTTTTGCCTGAAAATTGAAATTTTTCTAGCACAGTACAAATCGACTTTTTGGGCCAAAAAAACGTGTTTTAGCATTTTTTTTGCCTGAAAATTGAAATTTTTCTAGCACAGTACAAATCGACTTTTTGGGCCAAAAAAAACGTGTTTTAGCATTTTTTATGCCTGAAAATTGAAATTTTTCTAGCACAGTACAAATCGACTTTTTGGGCCAAAAAAACGTGTTTTAGCATTTTTTTTGCCTGAAAATTGAAATTTTTCTAGCACAGTACAAATCGACTTTTTGGGCCAAAAAAATGTGTTTTAGCATTTTTTTTGCCTGAAAATTGAAATTTTTCTAGCACAGTACAAATCGACTTTTTGGGCCAAAAAAACGTGTTTTAGCATTTTTTTTGCCTGAAAATTGAAATTTTTCTAGCACAGTACAAATCGACTTTTTGGGCCAAAAAACCGTGTTTTAGCATTTTTTTTGCCTGAAAATTGAAATTTTTCTAGCACAGTACAAATCGCTTCTGAGACCCAAAAACTCGATTTTTCGGTGTTTTTATGCTAAATTTGGGATATAAACGGGTATCGAAGATGCATGCACAAATCGACTTTTTGGGCCAAAAAAACGTGTTTTAGCATTTTTTTTGCCTGAAAATTGAAATTTTTCTAGCACAGTACAAATCGACTTTTTGGGCCAAAAAAACGTGTTTTAGCATTTTTTTTGCCTGAAAATTGAAATTTTTCTAGCACAGTACAAATCGACTTTTTGGGCCAAAAAAACGTGTTTTAGCATTTTTTTTGCCTGAAAATTGAAATTTTTCTAGCACAGTACAAATCGACTTTTTGGGCCAAAAAAACGTGTTTTAGCATTTTTTTTGCCTGAAAATTGAAATTTTTCTAGCACAGTACAAATCGACTTTTTGGGCCAAAAAAACGTGTTTTAGCATTTTTTTTGCCTGAAAATTGAAATTTTTCTAGCACAGTACAAATCGACTTTTTGGGCCAAAAAAACGTGTTTTAGCATTTTTTTTGCCTGAAAATTGAAATTTTTCTAGCACAGTACAAATCGACTTTTTGGGCCAAAAAAACGTGTTTTAGCATTTTTTTTGCCTGGAAATTGAAATTTTTCTAGCACAGTACAAATCGACTTTTTGGGCCAAAAAAACGTGTTTTAGCATTTTTTTTGCCTGAAAATTGAAATTTTTCTAGGACAGTACAAATCGACTTTTGGGCCAAAAAAACGTGTTTTAGCATTTTTTTTGCCTGAAAATCGAAATTTTTCTAGCACAGTACAAATCGACTTTTTGGGCCAAAAAAACGTGTTTTAGCATTTTTTTTGCCTGAAAATTGAAATTTTTCTAGCACAGTACAAATCGACTTTTTGGGCCAAAAAAACGTGTTTTAGCATTTTTTTTGCCTGAAAATAGAAATTTTTCTAGCACAGTACAAATCGACTTTTTGGGCCAAAAAAACGTGTTTTAGCATTTTTTTTGCCTGAAAATTGAAATTTTTCTAGCACAGTACAAATCGCTTCTGAGACCCAAAAAACTCGATTTTTCGGTGTTTTTAGGCTAAATTTGGGATATAAACGGGTATCGAAGATGCATGCACAAATCGACTTTTTGGGCCAAAAAAACGTGTTTTAGCATTTTTTTTGCCTGAAAATTGAAATTTTTCTAGCACAGTACAAATCGACTTTTTGGGCCAAAAAAACGTGTTTTAGCATTTTTTTTGCCTGAAAATTGAAATTTTTCTAGCACAGTATAAATCGACTTTTTGGGCCAAAAAAACGTGTTTTAGCATTTTTTTTGCCTGAAAATTGAAATTTTTCTAGCACAGTACAAATCGACTTTTTGGGCCAAAAAAACGTGTTTTAGCATTTTTTTTGCCTGAAAATTGAATTTTTTCTAGCACAGTACAAATCGACTTTTTGGGCCAAAAAAACGTGTTTTAGCATTTTTTTTGCCTGAAAATTGAAATTTTTCTAGCACAGTACAAATCGACTTTTTGGGCCAAAAAAACGTGTTTTAGCATTTTTTTTGCCTGAAAATTGAAATTTTTCTAGCACAGTACAAATCGACTTTTTGGGCCAAAAAAACGTGTTTTACCTTTTTTTTTGCCTGAAAATTGAAATTTTTCTAGCACAGTACAAATCGACTTTTTGGGCCAAAAAAACGTGTTTTAGCATTTTTTTTGCCTGAAAATTGAAATTTTTCTAGCACAGTACAAATCGACTTTTTGGGCCAAAAAAACGTGTTTTAGCATTTTTTTTGCCTGAAAATTGAAATTTTTCTAGCACAGTACAAATCGACTTTTTGGGCCAAAAAAACGTGTTTTAGCATTTTTTTTGCCTGAAAATTGAAATTTTTCTAGCACAGTACAAATCGACTTTTTGGGACAAAAAAACGGGTTTTAGCATTTTTTTTGCCTGAAAATTGAAATTTTTCTAGCACAGTACAAATCGACTTTTTGGGCCAAAAAAACGTGTTTCAGAATTTTTTTTGCCTGAAAATTGAAATTTTTCTAGCACAGTACAAATCGACTTTTTGGGCCAAAAAAACGTGTTTTAGCATTTTTTATGCCTGAAAATTGAAATTTTTCTAGCACAGTACAAATCGACTTTTTGGGCCAAAAAAATGTGTTTTAGCATTTTTTTTGCCTGAAAATTGAAATTTTTCTAGCACAGTACAAATCGACTTTTTGGGCCAAAAAAACGTGTTTTAGCATTCTTTTTGCCTGAAAATTGAAATTTTTCTAGCACAGTATAAATCGACTTTTTGGGCCAAAAAAACGTGTTTTAGCATTTTTTTTGCCTGAAAATTGAAATTTTTCTAGCACAGTACAAATCGACTTTTTGGGCAAAAAAAACGTGTTTTAGCATTTTTTTTGCCTGAAAATTGAAATTTTTCTAGCACAGTACAAATCGACTTTTTGGGCCAAAAAAACGTGTTTTAGCATTTTTTTTGCCTGAAAATTGAAATTTTTCAAGCACAGTACAAATAGACTTTTTGGGCCAAAAAAACGTGTTTTAGCAATTTTTTTGGCTGAAAATTGAAATTTTTCTAGCACAGTACAAATCGCTTCTGAGACCCAAAAACTCGATTTTTCGGTGTTTTTATGCTAAATTTGGGATATAAACGGGTATCGAAGATGCATGCACAAATCGACTTTTTGGGCCAAAAAAACGTGTTTTAGCATTTTTTTTGCCTGAAAATTGAAATTTTTCTAGCACAGTACAAATCGACTTTTTGGGCCAAAAAAACGTGTTTTAGCATTTTTTTTGCCTGAAAATTGAAATTTTTCTAGCACAGTACAAACGACTTTTTGGGCCAAAAAAACGTGTTTTAGCATTTTTTTTGCCTGAAAATTGAAACTTTTCTAGCACAGTACAAATCGACTTTTTGGGCCAAAAAAACGTGTTTTAGCATTTTTTTTGCCTGAAAATCGAAATTTTTCTAGCACAGTACAAATCGACTTTTTGGGCCAAAAAAACGTGTTTTAGCATTTTTTTTGCCTGAAAATTGAAATTTTTCTAGCACAGTACAAATCGACTTTTTGGGCCAAAAAAACGTGTTTTAGCATTTTTTTTGCCTGAAAATTGAAATTTTTCTAGCACAGTACAAATCGACTTTTTGGGCCAAAAAAACGTGTTTTAGCATTTTTTTTGCCTGAAAATTGAAATTTTTCTAGCACAGTACAAATCGCTTCTGAGACCCAAAAAACTCGATTTTTCGGTGTTTTTAGGCTAAATTTGGGATATAAACGGGTATCGAAGATGCATGCACAAATCGACTTTTTGGGCCAAAAAAACGTGTTTTAGCATTTTTTTTGCCTGAAAATTGAAATTTTTCTAGCACAGTACAAATCGACTTTTTGGGCCAAAAAAACGTGTTTTAGCATTTTTTTTGCCTGAAAATTGAAATTTTTCTAGCACAGTATAAATCGACTTTTTGGGCCAAAAAAACGTGTTTTAGGATTTTTTTTGCCTGAAAATTGAAATTTTTCTAGCACAGTACAAATCGACTTTTTGGGCCAAAAAAACGTGTTTTAGCATTTTTTTTGCCTGAAAATTGAAATTTTTCTAGCACAGTACAAATCGACTTTTTGGGCCAAAAAAACGTGTTTTAGCATTTTTTTTGCCTGAAAATTGAAATTTTTCTAGCACAGTACAAATCGACTTTTTGGGCCAAAAAAACGTGTTTTAGCATTTATTTTGCCTGAAAATTGAAATTTTTCTAGCACAGTACAAATCGACTTTTTGGGCCAAAAAAACGTGTTTTAGCATTTTTTTGGCCTGAAAATTGAAATTTTTCTAGCACAGTACAAATCGACTTTTTGGGCGAAAAAAACGTGTTTTAGCATTTATTTTGCCTGAAAATAGAAATTTTTCGAGAACAGTACAAATCGACTTTTTGGGCCAAAAAAACGTGTTTTAGCATTTTTTTTGCCTGAAAATTGAAATTTTTCTAGCACAGTACAAATCGCTTCTGAGACCCAAAAAACTCGATTTTTCGGTGTTTTTAGGCTAAATTTGGGATATAAACGGGTATCGAAGATGCAAGCACAAATCGACTTTTTGGGCCAAAAAAACGTGTTTTAGGATTTTTTTTGCCTGAAAATTGAAATTTTTCTAGCACAGTACAAATCGACTTTTTGGGCCAAAAAAACGTGTTTTAGCATTTTTTTTGCCTGAAAATTGAATTTTTTCTAGCACAGTACAAATCGACTTTTTGGGCCAAAAAACGTGTTTTAGCATTTTTTTTGCCTGAAAATTGAAATTTTTCTAGCACAGTACAAATCGACCTTTTGGGCCAAAAAAACGTGGTTTAGCATTTTTTTTGCCTGAAAATTGAAATTTTTCTAGCACAGTACAAATCGACTTTTTGGGCCAAAAAAACGTGTTTTAGCATTTTTTTTGCCTGAAAATTGAAATTTTTCTAGCACAGTACAAATCGCTTCTGAGACCCAAAAAACTCGATTTTTCGGTGTTTTTAGGCTAAATTTGGGATATAAACGGGTATCGAAGATGCATGCACAAATCGACTTTTTGGGCCAAAAAAACGTGTTTTAGCATTTTTTTTTCCTGAAAATTGAAATTTTTCTAGCACAGTACAAATCGACTTTTTGGGCCAAAAAAAACGTGTTTTAGCATTTTTTTTTTGCCTGAAAATTGAAATTTTTCTAGCACAGTACAAATCGACTTTTTGGGCCAAAAAAACGTGTTTTAGCATTTTTTTTGCCTGAAAATTGATTTTTTTCTAGAACAGTGTAGACATGTACAAATCGCTTCTGAGACCCAAAAAACTTGATTTTCGGTGTTTTTAGGCTAAATTTGGGATATAAACGGGTATCGAAGATGCATGCACAAATCGACTTTTTGGGCCAAAAAAACATGTTTTAGCATTTTTTTTGCCTGAAAATTGAAATTTTTCTAGCACAGTAAAAATCGCTTCTGAGACCCAAAAAACTCGATTTTTCGGTGTTTTTAGGCTAAATTTGGGATATAAACGGGTATCGAAGATGCATGCACAAATCGACTTTTTGGGCCAAAAAAACGTGTTTTAGCATTTTTTTTACCTGAAAATTGATTTTTTTCTAGAACAGTGTAGACATGTACAAATCGCTTCTGAGACCCAAAAAACTCGATTTTTCGGTGTTTTTAGGCTAAATTTGGGATATAAACGGGTATCGAAGATGCATGCACAAATCGACTTTTTGGGCCAAAAAAACGTGTTTTAGCATTTTTTTTGCCTGAAAATTGAAATTTTTCTAGAACAGTACAAATCGTTTCTGAGACCCAAAAAACTCGATTTTTCGGTGTTTTTAGGCTAAATTTAGGATATAAACGGGTATCGAAGATGCATGCACAAATCGACTTTTTGGGCCCAAAAAACGTGTTTTAGCATTTTTTTTACCTGAAAATTGATTTTTTTCTAGAACAGTGTTGACATGTACAAATCGCTTCTGAGACCCAAAAAACTCGATTTTTCGGTGTTTTTAGGCTAAATTTGGGATATAAACGGGTATCGAAGATGCATGCACAAATCGACTTTTTGGGCCCAAAAAACGTGTTTTAGCATTTTTTTTGCCTGAAAATTGAAATTTTTCTAGCACAGTACAAATCGTTTCTGAGACCCAAAAAACTCGATTTTTCGGTGTTTTTAGGCTAAATTTAGGATATAAACGGGTATCGAAGATGCATGCACAAATCGACTTTTTGTGCCCAAAAAACGTGTTTTAGCATTTTTTTTGCCTGAAAATTGAAATTTTTCTAACACAGTACAAATCACTTCTGAGACCCAAAAAACTCGATTTTTCGGTGTTTTTAGGCTAAATTTGGGATATAAACGGGTATCGAAGATGCATGCACAAATCGACTTTTTGGGCCAAAAAAACGTGTTTTAGCATTTTTTTTGCCTGAAAATTGATTTTTTTCTAGAACAGTGTAGACATGTAGAAATCGCTTCTGAGACCCAAAAAACTCGAGTTTTCGGTGTTTTTAGGCTAAATTTGGGATATAAACGGGTATCGAAGATGCATGCACAAATCGACTTTTTGAGCCAAAAAACGTGTTTTAGCATTTTTTTTGCCTGAAAATTGAAATTTTTCTAGCACAGTACAAATCGCTTCTGAGACCCAAAAAACTCGATTTTTCGGTGTTTTTAGGCTAAATTTGGGATATAAACGGGTATCGAAGATGCATGCACAAATCGACTTTTTGGGCCAAAAAAACGTGTTTTAGCATTTTTTTTGCCTGAAAATTGAAATTTTTCTAGAACAGTGTAGACATGTACAAATCGCTTCTGAGACCCAAAAAACTCGATTTTTCGGTGTTTTTAGGCTAAATTTGGGATATAAACGGGTATCGAAGATGCATGCACAAATCGACTTTTTGAGCCAAAAAACGTGTTTTAGCATTTTTTTTGCCTGAAAATTGAAATTTTTCTAGCACAGTACAAATCGCTTCTGAGACCCAAAAAACTCGATTTTTCGGTGTTTTTAGGCTAAATTTGGGATATAAACGGGTATCGAAGATGCATGCACAAATCGACTTTTTGGGCCAAAAAAACGTGTTTTAGCATTTTTTTTGCCTGAAAATTGAAATTTTTCTAGAACAGTGTAGACATGTACAAATCGCTTCTGAGACCAAAAAAACTCGATTTTTCGGTGTTTTTAGGCTAAATTTGGGATATAAACGGGTATCGAAGATCCATGCACAAATCGACTTTTTGAGCCAAAAAACGTGTTTTAGCATTTTTTTTGCCTGAAAATTGAAATTTTTCTAGCACAGTACAAATCACTTATGAGACCCAAAAAACTCGATTTTTCGGTGTTTTTAGGCTAAATTTGGGATATAAACGGGTATCGAAGATGCATGCACAAATCGACTTTTTGGGCCAAAAAAACGTGTTTTAGCATTTTTTTTGCCTGAAAATTGATTTTTTTCTAGAACAGTGTAGACATGTACAAATCGCTTCTGAGACCCAAAAAACTCGATTTTTCGGTGTTTTTAGGCTAAATTTGGGATATAAACGGGTATCGAAGATGCATGCACAAATCGACTTTTTGGGCCAAAAAAACGTGTTTTAGCATATTTTTTGCCTGAAAATTGATTTTTTTCTAGAACAGTGTAGACATGTACAAATCGCTTCTGACACCCAAAAAACTCGATTTTTCGGTGTTTTTAGGCTAAATTTGGGATATAAACGGGTATCGAAGATGCATGCACAAATCGACTTTTTGGGCCAAAAAAACGTGTTTTAGCATTTTTTTGGCCTGAAAATTGATTTTTTTCTAGAACAGTGTAGACATGTACAAATCGCTTCTGACACCCAAAAAACTCGATTTTTCGGTGTTTTTAGGCTAAATTTGGGATATAAACGGGTATCGAAGATGCATGCACAAATCGACTTTTTGGGCCAAAAAAACGTGTTTTAGCATTTTTCTTGCCTGAAAATTGAAATTTTTCTAGAACAGTACAAATCGCTTCTGAGACCCAAAAAACTCGATTTTTCGGTGTTTTTAGGCTAAATTTGGGATATAAACGGGTATCGAAGATGCATGCACAAATCGACTTTTTGGGCCAAAAAAACGTGTTTTAGCATTTTTTTTGCCTGAAAATTGAAATTTTTCTAGAACAGTACAAATCGCTTCTGAGACCCAAAAAACTCGATTTTTCGGTGTTTTAGGCTAAATTTGGGATATAAACGGGTATCGAAGATGCATACACAAATCGACTTTTTGGGCCAAAAAAACGTGTTTTAGCATTTTTTTTGCCTGAAAATTGATTTTTTTCTGGAACAGTGTAGACATGTACAAATCGCTTCTGAGACCCAAAAAACTCGATTTTTCGGTGTTTTTAGGCTAAATTTGGGATATAAACGGGTATCGAAGATGCATGCACAAATCGACTTTTTGGGCCAAAAAAACGTGTTTTAGCATTTTTTTTGCCTGAAAATTGAAATTTTTCTAGCACAGTACAAATCGCTTCTGAGACCCAAAAAACACGATTTTTCGGTGTTTTTAGGCTAAATTTGGGATATAAACGGGTATCGAAGATGCATGCACAAATCGACTTTTTGGGCCAAAAAAACGTGTTTTAGCTTTTTTTTTGCCTGAAAATTGATTTTTTTCTAGAACAGTGTAGACATGTACAGATATGGCTTCTGAGAGACCCAAAAAACTCGATTTTTCGGTGTTTTTTGGCTAAATTTGGGATATAAACGGGTATCGAAGATGCATGCACAAACCGACTTTTTGGGCCAAAAAAACGTGTTTTAGCATTTTTTTTGCTTGAAAATTGAAATTTTTCTAGAACAGTGTAGACATGTACAAATGGCTTCAGAGACCCAAAAAACTCGATTTTTCGGTGTTTTTTGGCTAAATTTGGGATATAAACGGGTATCGAAGATGCATGCACAAATCGACTTTTTGGGCCAAAAAAACGTGTTTTAGCATTTTTTTTGCCTGAAAATTGAAATTTTTCTAGCACAGTACAAATCGCTTCTGAGACCCAAAAAACTCGATTTTTCGGTGTTTTTAGGCTAAATTTGGGATATAAACGGGTATCGAAGATGCATGCACAAATCGACTTTTTGGGCCAAAAAAACGTGTTTTAGCATTTTTTTTGCCTGAAAATTGATTTTTTTCTAGAACAGTGTAGACATGTACAAATCGCTTCTGAGACCCAAAAAACTCGATTTTTCGGTGTTTTTAGGCTAAATTTGGGATATAAACGGGTATCGAAGATGCATGCACAAATCGACTTTTTGGGCCAAAAAAACGTGTTTTAGCATTTTTTTTGCCTGAAAATTGAATTTTTTCTAGCACAGTACAAATCGCTTCTGAGACCCAAAAAACTCGATTTTTCGGTGTTTTTAGGCTAAATTTGGGATATAAACGGGTATCGAAGATGCATGCACAAATCGACTTTTTGGGCCAAAAAAACGTGTTTTAGCATTTTTTTTGCCTGAAAATTTAATTTTTTTTAGAACAGTGTAGACATGTACAAATGGCTTCTGAGACCCAAAAAACTCGATTTTTCGGTGTTTTTAGGCTAAATTTGGGATATAAACGGGTATCGAAGATGCATGCACAAATCGACTTTTTGGGCCAAAAAAACGTGTTTTAGCATTTTTTTTGCCTGAAAATTGAAATTTTTCTAGCACAGTACAAATCGCTTCTGAGACCCAAAAAACTCGATTTTTCGGTGTTTTTAGACTAAATTTGGGATATAAACGGGTATCGAAGATGCATGCACAAATCGACTTTTTGGGCCAAAAAAACGTGTTTTAGCATTTTTTTTGCCTGAAAATTGAAATTTTTCTAGCACAGTACAAATCGCTTCTGAGACCCAAAAAACTCGATTTTTCGGTGTTTTTAGGCTAAATTTGGGATATAAACGGGTATCGAAGATGCATGCACAAATCGACTTTTTGGGCCAAAAAAACGTGTTTTAGCATTTTTTTTGCCTAAAAATTGAAATTTTTCTAGCACAGTACAAATCGCCTCTGAAACCCAAAAAACTCGATTTTTCGGTGTTTTTAGGCTAAATTTGGGATATAAACGGGTATCGAAGATGCATGCACAAATCGACTTTTTGGGCCAAAAAAACGTGTTTTAGCATTTTTTTTGCCTGAAAAATGATTTTTTTCTAGAACAGTGTAGACATGTACAAATCGCTTCTGAGACCCAAAAACTCGATTTTTCGGTGTTTTTAGGCTAAATTTGGGATATAAACGGGTATTGAAGATGCATGCACAAATCGACTTTTTGGGCCAAAAAAACGTGTTTTAGCATTTTTTTTGCCTGAAAATTGAAATTTTTCTAGCACAGTACAAATCGCTTCTAGGACCCAAAAAACTCGATTTTTCGGTGTTTTTAGACTAAATTTGGGATATAAACGGGTATCGAAGATGCATGCACAAATCGACTTTTTGGGCCAAAAAAACGTGTTTTAGCATTTTTTTTGCCTGAAAATTGAAATTTTTCTAGCACAGTACAAATCGCTTCTGAGACCCAAAAAACTCGATTTTTCGGTGTTTTTAGGCTAAATTTGGGATATAAACGGGTATCGAAGATGCATGCACAAATCGACTTTTTGGGCCAAAAAAACGTGTTTTAGCATTTTTTTTGCCTGAAAATTTTTTTTTTTTTAGAACAGTGTAGACATGTACAAATGGCTTCTGAGACCCAAAAAACTCGATTTTTCGGTGTTTTTAGGTTAAATTTGGGATATAAACGGGTATCGAAGATGCATGCACAAATCGACTTTTTGGGCCAAAAAAACGTGTTTTAGCATTTTTTTTGCCTGAAAATTGATTTTTTTCTAGAACAGTGTATACATGTTCAAATCGCTTCTGAGACCCAAAAAACTCGATTTTTCGGTGTTTTTAGGCTAAATTTGGGATATAAACGGGTATCGAAGATGCATGCACAAATCGACTTTTTGGGCCAAAAAAACGTGTTTTAGCATTTTTTTTGCCTGAAAATTGAAATTTTTCTAGCACAGTACAAATCGCTTCTGAGACCCAAAAAACTCGATTTTTCGGTGTTTTTAGGCTAAATTTGGGATATAAATGGGTATCGAAGATGCATGCACAAATCGACTTTTTGGGCCAAAAAAACGTGTTTTAGCATTTTTTTTGCCTGAAAATTGATTTTTTTCTAGAACAGTGTAGACATGTACAAATCGCTTCTGAGACCCAAAAAACTCGATTTTTCGTTGTTTTTAGGCTAAATTTGGGATATAAACGGGTATCGAAGATACATTCACAAATCTACTTTTTGGGCCAAAAAAAAGTGTTTTAGCATTTTTTTTGCCTGAAAATTGAAATTTTTCTAGCACAGTACAAATCGCTTCTGAGACCCAAAAAACTCGATTTTTCGGTGTTTTTAGACTAAATTTGGGATATAAACGGGTATCGAAGATGCATGCACAAATCGACTTTTTGGGCCCAAAAAACGTGTTTTAGCATTTTTTTTGCCTGAAAATTGAAATTTTTCTAGCACAGTACAAATCGCTTCTGAGACCCAAAAAACTCGATTTTTCGGTGTTTTTAGGCTAAATTTGGGATATAAACGGGTATCGAAGATGCATGCACAAATCGACTTTTTGGGCCAAAAAAACGTGTTTTAGCATTTTTTTTGCCTGAAAATTGATTTTTTTCTAGAACAGTGTAGACATGTACAAATCGCTTCTGATACCCAAAAAACTCGATTTTTCGGTGTTTTTAGGCTAAATTTGGGATATAAACGGGTATCGAAGATGCATGCACAAATCGACTTTTTGGGCCAAAAAAACGTGTTTTAGCATTTTTTTTGCCTGAAAATTGAAATTTTTCTAGCACAGTACAAATCGCTTCTGAGACCCAAAAAATTCGATTTTTCGGTGTTTTTAGGCTAAATTTGGGATATAAATGGGTATCGAAGATGCATGCACAAATCGACTTTTTGGGCCAAAAAAACGTGTTTTAGCAATTTTTTTTGCCTGAAAATTGATTTTTTTTCTAGAACAGTGTAGACATGTACAAATCGCTTCTGAGACCCAAAAAACTCGATTTTTCGGTGTTTTTAGGCTAAATTTGGGATATAAACGGGTATCGAAGATGCATGCACAAATCGACTTTTTGGGCCAAAAGAACGTGTTTTAGCATTTTTTTTGCCTGAAAATTGATTTTTTTCTAGAACAGTGTAGACATGTACAAATCGCTTCTGAGACCCAAAAAACTCGATTTTTCGGTGTTTTTAGGCTAAATTTGGGATAGAAACGGGTATCGAAGATGCATGCACAAATCGTCTTTTTGGGCCAAAAAAACGTGTTTTAGCATTTTTTTTGCCTGAAAATTGAAATTTTTCTAGCACAGTACAAATCGCTTCTGAGACCCAAAAAACTCGATTTTTCGGTGTTTTTAGACTAAATTTGGGATATAAACGGGTATCGAAGATGCATGCACAAATCGACTTTTTGGGCCAAAAAAACGTGTTTTAGCATTTTTTTTGCCTGAAAATTGAAATTTTTCTAGCACAGTACAAATCGCTTCTGAGACCCAAAAAACTCGATTTTTCGGTGTTTTTAGGCTAAATTTGGGATATAAATGGTTATCGAAGATGCATGCACAAATCGACTTTTTGGGCCAAAAAAACGTGTTTTAGCATTTTTTTTGCCTGAAAATTGATTTTATTCTAGAACAGTGTAGACATGTACAAATCGCTTCTGAGACCCAAAAAACTCGATTTTTCGGTGTTTTTAGGCTAAATTTGGGATATAAACGGGTATCGAAGATACATGCACAAATCGACTTTTTGGTCCAAAAAAAAGTGTTTGTAGCATTTTTTTTGCCTGAAAATTGAAATTTTTCTAGCACAGTACAAATCGCTTCAGAGACCCAAAAAACTCGATTTTTCGGTGTTTTTAGGCTAAATTTGGGATATAAACGGGTATCGAAGATGCATGCACAAATCGACTTTTTGGGCCAAAAAAACGTGTTTTAGCATTTTTTTATGCCTGAAAATTGATTTTTTTTTAGAACAGTGTAGACATGTACAAATAGCTTCTGAGACCCCAAAAATTCGATTTTTCGGTGTTTTTAGGCTAAATTTGGGATGTAAACGGGTAACGAAGATGCATGCACAAATCGACTTTATGGGCCAAAAAAACGTGTTTTAGCATTTTTTTTGCCTGAAAATTGAAATTTTTCTAGAACAGTACAAATCGCTTCTGAGACCCAAAAAACTCGATTTTTCGGTGTTTTTAGGCTAAATTTGGGATATAAACGGGTATCGAAGATGCATGCACAAATCGACTTTTTGGGTAAAAAAAAACGTGTTTTAGCATTTTTTTTGCCTGAAAATTGATTTTTTTCTAGAACAGTGTAGACATGTACAAATCGCTTCTGAGACCCAAAAAACTCGATATTTCGGTGTTTTTAGGCTAAATTTGGGATATAAACGGGTATCGAAGATGCATGCACAAATCGACTTTTTGGGCCAAAAAAACATGTTTTAGCATTTTTTTTGCCTGAAAATTGAAATTTTTCTAGCACAGTAAAAATCGCTTCTGAGACCCAAAAAACTCGATTTTTCGGTGTTTTTAGGCTAAATTTGGGATATAAACGGGTATCGAAGATGCATGCACAAATCGACTTTTTGGGCCCAAAAAACGTGTTTTAGCATATTTTTTGCCTGAAAATTGAAATTTTTCTAACACAGTACAAATCACTTCTGAGACCCCAAAAATTCGATTTTTCGGTGTTTTTAGGCTAAATTTGGGATGTAAACGGGTAACGAAGATGCATGCACAAATCGACTTTATGGGCCAAAAAAACGTGTTTTAGCATATTTTTTGCCTGAAAATTGAAATTTTTCTAGAACAGTACAAATCGCTTCTGAGACCCAAAAAACTCGATTTTTCGGTGTTTTTAGGCTAAATTTGGGATATAAACGGGTATCGAAGATGCATGCACAAATCGACTTTTTGGGCCAAAAAAAACGTGTTTTAGCATTTTTTTTGCCTGAAAATTGATTTTTTTCTAGAACAGTGTAGACATGTACAAATCGCTTCTGAGACCCAAAAAACTCGATATTTCGGTGTTTTTAGGCTAAATTTGGGATATAAACGGGTATCGAAGATGCATGCACAAATCGACTTTTTGGGCCAAAAAAACATGTTTTAGCATTTTTTTTGCCTGAAAATTGAAATTTTTCTAGCACAGTAAAAATCGCTTCTGAGACCCAAAAAACTCGATTTTTCGATGTTTTTAGGCTAAATTTGGGATATAAACGGGTATCGAAGATGCATGCACAAATCGACTTTTTGGGCCCAAAAAACGTGTTTTAGCATATTTTTTGCCTGAAAATTGAAATTTTTCTAACACAGTACAAATCACTTCTGAGACCCAAAAAACTCGATTTTTCGGTGTTTTTAGGCTAAATTTGGGATATAAACGGGTATCGAAGATGCATGCACAAATCGACTTTTTGGGCCAAAAAAACGTGTTTTAGCATTTTTTTTGCCTAAAAATTGAAATTTTTCTACCACAGTACAAATCGCTTCTGAGACCCAAAAAATTCGATTTTTTGGTGTTTTTAGGCTAAATTTGGGATATAAACGGGTATCGAAGATGCATGCACAAATCGACTTTTTGTGCCAAAAAAACGTGTTTTAGCATTTTTTTTGCCTGAAAATTGATTTTTTTCTAGAACAGTGTAAACATGTAGAAATCGCTTCTGAGACCCAAAAAACTCGATTTTTCGGTGTTTTTAGGCTAAATTTGGGATATAAACGGGTATCGAAGATGCATGCACAAATCGACTTTTTGGGCCCAAAAAACGTGTTTTAGCATTTTTTTTTGCCTGAAAATTGAAATTTTTCTAGCACAATACAAATCGCTTCCGAGACCCAAAAAACTTGATTTTTCGGTGTTTTTAGGCTAAATTTGGGATATAAACGGGTATCGAAGATGCATGCACAAATCGACTTTTTGGGCCAAAAAAACGTGTTTTAGCATTTTTTTTGCCTGAAAATTGAAATTTTTCTAGAACAGTGTAGACATGTACAAATCGCTTCTGAGACCCCCAAAACTCGATTTTTCGGTGTTTTTAGGCTAAATTTGGGATATAAACGGGTATCGAAGATGCATGCACAAATCGACTTTTTGGGCCCAAAAAACGTGTTTTAGCATTTTTTTTGCCTGAAAATTGAAATTTTTCTAGCACAGTACAAATCGTTTCTGAGACCCAAAAAACTCGATTTTTTGGTGTTTTTAGGCTAAATTTAGGATATAAACGGGTATCGAAGATGCATGCACAAATCGACTTTTTGTGCCCAAAAAACGTGTTTTAGCATTTTTTTTGCCTGAAAATTGAAACTTTTCTAACACAGTACAAATCACTTCTGAGACCCAAAAAACTCGATTTTTCGGTGTTTTTAGGCTAAATTTGGGATATAAACGGGTATCGAAGATGCATGCACAAATCGACTTTTTGGGCCAAAAAAACGTGTTTTAGCATTTTTTTTGCCTGAAAATTGATTTTTTTCTAGAACAGTGTAGACATGTAGAAATCGCTTCTGAGACCCAAAAAACTCGAGTTTTCGGTGTTTTTAGGCTAAATTTGGGATATAAACGGGTATCGAAGATGCATGCACAAATCGACTTTTTGGGCCCAAAAAACTTGTTTTAGCATTTTTTTTGCCTGAAAATTGAAGTTTTTCTAGCACAGTACAAATCGCTTCTGAGACCCAAAAAACTCGATTTTTCGGTGTTTTTAGGCTAAATTTGGGATATAAACGGGTATCGAAGATGCATGCACAAATCGACTTTTTGGGCCAAAAAATCGTGTTTTAGCATTTTTTTTGCCTGAAAATTGAAATTTTTCTAGAACAGTGTAGACATGTACAAATCGCTTCTGAGACCCAAAAAACTCGATTTTTCGGTGTTTTTAGGCTAAATTTGGGATATAAACGGGTATCGAAGATGCATGCACAAATCGACTTTTTGAGCCAAAAAACGTGTTTTAGCATTTTTTTTGCCTGAAAATTGAAATTTTTCTAGCACAGTACAAATCGCTTCTGAGACCCAAAAAACTCGATTTTTCGGTGTTTTTAGGCTAAATTTGGGATATAAACGGGTATCGAAGATGCATGCACAAATCGACTTTTTGGGCCCAAAAAACGTGTTTTAGCATTTTTTTTGCCTGAAAATTGAAATTTTTCTAACACAGTACAAATCACTTCTGAGACCCAAAAAACTCGATTTTTCGGTGTTTTTAGGCTAAATTTGGGATATAAACGGGTATCGAAGATGCATGCACAAATCGACTTTTTGGGCCCAAAAAACTTGTTTTAGCATTTTTTTTGCCTGAAAATTGAAATTTTTCTAGCACAGTACAAATCGCTTCTGAGACCCAAAAAACTCGATTTTTCGGTGTTTTTAGGCTAAATTTGGGATATAAACGGGTATCGAAGATGCATGCACAAATCGACTTTTTGGGCCAAAAAAACGTGTTTTAGCATTTATTTTGCCTGAAAATTGAAATTTTTCTAGAACAGTGTAGACATGTACAAATCGCTTCTGAGACCCAAAAAACTCGATTTTTCGGTGTTTTTAGGCTAAATTTGGGATATAAACGGGTATCGAAGATGCATGCACAAATCGACTTTTTGAGCCAAAAAACGTGTTTTAGCATTTTTTTTGCCTGAAAATTGAAATTTTTCTAGCACAGTACAAATCGCTTCTGAGACCCAAAAAACTCGATTTTTCGGTGTTTTTAGGCTAAATTTGGGATATAAACGGGTATCGAAGATGCATGCACAAATCGACTTTTTGGGCCAAAAAAACGTGTTTTAGCATTTTTTTTGCCTGAAAATTGAAATTTTTCTAGCACAGTACAAATCGCTTCTGAGACCCAAAAAACTCGATTTTTCGGTGTTTTTAGGCTAAATTTGGGATATAAACGGGTATCGAAGATGCATGCACAAATCGACTTTTTGAGCCAAAAAACGTGTTTTAGCATTTTTTTTGCCTGAAAATTGAAATTTTTCTAGCACAGTACAAATCGCTTCTGAGACCCAAAAAACTCGATTTTTCGGTGTTTTTAGGCTAAATTTGGGATATAAACGGGTATCGAAGATGCATGCACAAATCGACTTTTTGGGCCAAAAAAACGTGTTTTAGCATTTTTTTTGCCTGAAAATTGAAATTTTTCTAGAACAGTGTAGACATGTACAAATCGCTTCTGAGACCCAAAAAACTCGATTTTTCGGTGTTTTTAGGCTAAATTTGGGATATAAACGGGTATCGAAGATCCATGCACAAATCGACTTTTTGAGCCAAAAAACGTGTTTTAGCATTTTTTTTGCCTGAAAATTGAAATTTTTCTAGCACAGTACAAATCACTTATGAGACCCAAAAAACTCGATTTTTCGGTGTTTTTAGGCTAAATTTGGGATATAAACGGGTATCGAAGATGCATGCACAAATCGACTTTTTGGGCCAAAAAAACGTGTTTTAGCATTTTTTTTGCCTGAAAATTGATTTTTTTCTAGAACAGTGTAGACATGTACAAATCGCTTCTGAGACCCAAAAAACTCGATTTTTCGGTGTTTTTAGGCTAAATTTGGGATATAAAAGGGTATCGAAGATGCATGCACAAATCGACTTTTTGGGCCAAAAAAACGTGTTTTAGCATTTTTTTTGCCTGAAAATTGAAATTTTTCTAGCACAGTACAAATCGCTTCTGAGACCCAAAAAACTCGATTTTTCGGTGTTTTTAGGCTAAATTTGGGATATAAACGGGTATCGAAGATGCATGCACAAATCGACTTTTTGGGCCAAAAAAACGTGTTTTAGCATATTTTTTGCCTGAAAATTGATTTTTTTCTAGAACAGTGTAGACATGTACAAATCGCTTCTGACACCCAAAAAACTCGATTTTTCGGTGTTTTTAGGCTAAATTTGGGATATAAACGGGTATCGAAGATGCAAGCACAAATCGACTTTTTGGGCCAAAAATACGTGTTTTAGCATTTTTTTGCCTGAAAATTGAAATTCTTCTAGCACAGTACAAATCGCTTCTGAGACCCAAAAAACTCGATTTTTCGGTGTTTTTAGGCTAAATTTGGGATATAAACGGGTATCGATGATGCATGCACAAATCGACTTTTTGGGCCAAAAAAACGTGTTTTAGCATTTTTTTTGCCTGAAAATTGAAATTTTTCTAGAACAGTACAAATCGCTTCTGAGACCCAAAAAACTCGATTTTTCGGTGTTTTTAGGCTTAATTTGGGATATAAACGGGTATCGAAGATGCATACACAAATCGACTTTTTGGGCCAAAAAAACGTGTTTTAGCATTTTTTTGGCCTGAAAATTGATTTTTTTCTAGAACAGTGTAGACATGTACAAATCGCTTCTGAGACCCAAAAAACTCGATTTTCGGTGTTTTTAGGCTAAATTTGGGATATAAACCGGTATCGAAGATGCATGCACAAATCGACTTTTTGGGCCAAAAAAACGTGTTTTAGCATTTTTTTTGCCTGAAAATTGATTTTTTTCTAGAACAGTGTAGACATGTACAAATCGCTTCTGACACCCAAAAAACTCGATTTTTCGGTGTTTTTAGGCTAAATTTGGGATATAAACGGGTATCGAAGATGCATGCACAAATCGACTTTTTGGGCCAAAAAAACGTGTTTTAGCATTTTTCTTGCCTGAAAATTGAAATTTTTCTAGAACAGTACAAATCGCTTCTGAGACCCAAAAAACTCGATTTTTCGGTGTTTTTAGGCTAAATTTGGGATATAAACGGGTATCGAAGATGCATACACAAATCGACTTTTTGGGCCAAAAAAACGTGTTTTAGCATTTTTTTGCCTGAAAAGTGAAATTTTTCTAGCACAGTACAAATCGCTTCTGACACCCAAAAAACTCGATTTTTCGGTGTTTTTAGGCTAAATTTGGGATATAAACCGGTATCGAAGATGCATGCACAAATCGACTTTTTGGGCCAAAAAAACGTGTTTTAGCATTTTTTTTGCCTGAAAATTGATTTTTTTCTAGAACAGTGTAGACATGTACAAATCGCTTCTGACACCCAAAAAACTCGATTTTTCGGTGTTTTTAGGCTAAATTTGGGATATAAACGGGTATCGAAGATGCATGCACAAATCGACTTTTTGGGCCAAAAAAACGTGTTTTAGCATTTTTCTTGCCTGAAAATTGAAATTTTTCTAGAACAGTACAAATCGCTTCTGAGACCCAAAAAACTCGATTTTTCGGTGTTTTTAGGCTAAATTTGGGATATAAACGGGTATCGAAGATGCATACACAAATCGACTTTTTGGGCCAAAAAAACGTGTTTTAGCATTTTTTTGCCTGAAAAGTGAAATTTTTCTAGCACAGTACAAATCGCTTCTGAGACCCAAAAAACTCGATTTTTCGGTGTTTTTAGGCTAAATTTGGGATATAAACGGGTATCGAAGATGCATGCACAAATCGACTTTTTGGGCCAAAAAAACGTGTTTTAGCATTTTTTTTGCCTGAAAATTGAAATTTTTCTAGAACAGTACAAATCGCTTCTGAGACCCAAAAAACTCGATTTTTCGGTGTTTTAGGCTAAATTTGGGATATAAACGGGTATCGAAGATGCATACACAAATCGACTTTTTGGGCCAAAAAAACGTGTTTTAGCATTTTTTTTGCCTGAAAATTGATTTTTTTCTGGAACAGTGTAGACATGTACAAATCGCTTCTGAGACCCAAAAAACTCGATTTTTCGGTGTTTTTAGGCTAAATTTGGGATATAAACGGGTATCGAAGATGCATGCACAAATCGACTTTTTGGGCCAAAAAAACGTGTTTTAGCATTTTTTTTGCCTGAAAATTGAAATTTTTTTAGCACAGTACAAATCGCTTCTGAGACCCAAAAAACACGATTTTTCGGTGTTTTTAGGCTAAATTTGGGATATAAACGGGTATCGAAGATGCATGCACAAATCGACTTTTTGGGCCAAAAAAACGTATTTTAGCTTTTTTTTTGCCTGAAAATTGATTTTTTTCTAGAACAGTGTAGACATGTACAGATATGGCTTCTGAGAGACCCAAAAAACTCGATTTTTCGGTGTTTTTAGACTAAATTTGGGATATAAACGGGTATCGAAGATGCATGCACAAATCGACTTTTTGGGCCAAAAAAACGTGTTTTAGCATTTTTTTTGCCTGAAAATTGAAATTTTTCTAGCACAGTACAAATCGCTTCTGAGACCCAAAAAACTCGATTTTTCGGTGTTTTTAGGCTAAATTTGGGATATAAACGGGTATCGATGATGCATGCACAAATCGACTTTTTGGGCCAAAAAAACGTGTTTTAGCATTTTTTTTGCCTGAAAATTGAAATTTTTCTAGCACAGTACAAATCGCTTCTGAGACCCAAAAAACTCGATTTTTCGGTGTTTTTTGGCTAAATTTGGGATATAAACGGGTATCGAAGATGCATGCACAAATCGACTTTTTGGGCCAAAAAAACGTGTTTTAGCATTTTTTTTGCCTGAAAATTGAAATTTTTCTAGCACAGTACAAATCGCTTCTGAGACCCAAAAAACTCGATTTTTCGGTGTTTTTAGGCTAAATTTGGGATATAAACGGGTATCGAAGATGCATGCACAAATCGACTTTTTGGGCCAAAAAAACGTGTTTTAGCATTTTTTTTGCCTGAAAATTGATTTTTTTCTAGAACAGTGTAGACATGTTCAAATCGCTTCTGAGACCCAAAAACTCGATTTTTCGGTGTTTTTAGGCTAAATTTGGGATATAAACGGGTATCGAAGATGCATGCACAAATCGACTTTTTGGGCCAAAAAAACGTGTTTTAGCATTTTTTTTGCCTGAAAATTGAAATTTTTCTAGCACAGTACAAATCGCTTCTGAGACCCAAAAAACTCGATTTTTCGGTGTTTTTAGGCTAAATTTGGGATATAAACGGGTATCGATGATGCATGCACAAATCGACTTTTTGGGCCAAAAAAACGTGTTTTAGCATTTTTTTTGCCTGAAAATTGAAATTTTTCTAGCACAGTACAAATCGCTTCTGAGACCCAAAAAACTCGATTTTTCGGTGTTTTTTGGCTAAATTTGGGATATAAACGGGTATCGAAGATGCATGCACAAATCGACTTTTTGGGCCAAAAAAACGTGTTTTAGCATTTTTTTTGCCTGAAAATTGAAATTTTTCTAGCACAGTACAAATCGCTTCTGAGACCCAAAAAACTCGATTTTTCGGTGTTTTTAGGCTAAATTTGGGATATAAACGGGTATCGAAGATGCATGCACAAATCGACTTTTTGGGCCAAAAAAACGTGTTTTAGCATTTTTTTTGCCTGAAAATTGATTTTTTTCTAGAACAGTGTAGACATGTTCAAATCGCTTCTGAGACCCCAAAACTCGATTTTTCGGTGTTTTTAGGCTAAATTTGGGATATAAACGGGTATCGAAGATGCATGCACAAATCGACTTTTTGGGCCAAAAAAACGTGTTTTAGCATTTTTTTTGCCTGAAAATTGAAATTTTTCTAGCACAGTACAAATCGCTTCTGAGATCCAAAAAACTCGATTTTTCGGTGTTTTTTGGCTAAATTTGGGATATAAATGGGTATCGAATATGCATGCACAAATCGACTTTTTGGGCCAAAAAAACGTGTTTTAGCATTTTTTTTGCCTGAAAATTGAAATTTTTCTAGAACAGTGTAGACATGTACAAATCGCTTCTGAGACCCAAAAAACTCGATTTTTCGGTGTTTTTAGGCTAAATTTGGGATATAAACGGGTATCGAAGATCCATGCACAAATCGACTTTTTGAGCCAAAAAACGTGTTTTAGCATTTTTTTTGCCTGAAAATTGAAATTTTTCTAGCACAGTACAAATCACTTATGAGACCCAAAAAACTCGATTTTTCGGTGTTTTTAGGCTAAATTTGGGATATAAACGGGTATCGAAGATGCATGCACAAATCGACTTTTTGGGCCAAAAAAACGTGTTTTAGCATTTTTTTTGCCTGAAAATTGATTTTTTTCTAGAACAGTGTAGACATGTACAAATCGCTTCTGAGACCCAAAAAACTCGATTTTTCGGTGTTTTTAGGCTAAATTTGGGATATAAACGGGTATCGAAGATGCATGCACAAATCGACTTTTTGGGCCAAAAAAACGTGTTTTAGCATTTTTTTTGCCTGAAAATTGAAATTTTTCTAGCACAGTACAAATCGCTTCTGAGACCCAAAAAACTCGATTTTTCGGTGTTTTTAGGCTAAATTTGGGATATAAACGGGTATCGAAGATGCATGCACAAATCGACTTTTTGGGCCAAAAAAACGTGTTTTAGCATATTTTTTGCCTGAAAATTGATTTTTTTCTAGAACAGTGTAGACATGTACAAATCGCTTCTGACACCCAAAAAACTCGATTTTTCGGTGTTTTTAGGCTAAATTTGGGATATAAACGGGTATCGAAGATGCATGCACAAATCGACTTTTTGGGCCAAAAATACGTGTTTTAGCATTTTTTTGCCTGAAAATTGAAATTCTTCTAGCACAGTACAAATCGCTTCTGAGACCCAAAAAACTCGATTTTTCGGTGTTTTTAGGCTAAATTTGGGATATAAACGGGTATCGATGATGCATGCACAAATCGACTTTTTGGGCCAAAAAAACGTGTTTTAGCATTTTTTTTGCCTGAAAATTGAAATTTTTCTAGAACAGTACAAATCGCTTCTGAGACCCAAAAAACTCGATTTTTCGGTGTTTTTAGGCTTAATTTGGGATATAAACGGGTATCGAAGATGCATACACAAATCGACTTTTTGGGCCAAAAAAACGTGTTTTAGCATTTTTTTGGCCTGAAAATTGATTTTTTTCTAGAACAGTGTAGACATGTACAAATCGCTTCTGAGACCCAAAAAACTCGATTTTCGGTGTTTTTAGGCTAAATTTGGGATATAAACCGGTATCGAAGATGCATGCACAAATCGACTTTTTGGGCCAAAAAAACGTGTTTTAGCATTTTTTTTGCCTGAAAATTGATTTTTTTCTAGAACAGTGTAGACATGTACAAATCGCTTCTGACACCCAAAAAACTCGATTTTTCGGTGTTTTTAGGCTAAATTTGGGATATAAACGGGTATCGAAGATGCATACACAAATCGACTTTTTGGGCCAAAAAAACGTGTTTTAGCATTTTTTTGCCTGAAAATTGAAATTTTTCTAGCACAGTACAAATCGCTTCTGAGACCCAAAAAACTCGATTTTTCGGTGTTTTTAGGCTAAATTTGGGATATAAACGGGTATCGAAGATGCATGCACAAATCGACTTTTTGGGCCAAAAAAACGTGTTTTAGCATTTTTTTTGCCTGAAAATTGAAATTTTTCTAGAACAGTACAAATCGCTTCTGAGACCCAAAAAACTCGATTTTTCGGTGTTTTAGGCTAAATTTGGGATATAAACGGGTATCGAAGATGCATACACAAATCGACTTTTTGGGCCAAAAAAACGTGTTTTAGCATTTTTTTTGCCTGAAAATTGATTTTTTTCTGGAACAGTGTAGACATGTACAAATCGCTTCTGAGACCCAAAAAACTCGATTTTTCGGTGTTTTTAGGCTAAATTTGGGATATAAACGGGTATCGAAGATGCATGCACAAATCGACTTTTTGGGCCAAAAAAACGTGTTTTAGCATTTTTTTTGCCTGAAAATTGAAATTTTTTTAGCACAGTACAAATCGCTTCTGAGACCCAAAAAACACGATTTTTCGGTGTTTTTAGGCTAAATTTGGGATATAAACGGGTATCGAATATGCATGCACAAATCGACTTTTTGGGCCAAAAAAACGTATTTTAGCTTTTTTTTTGCCTGAAAATTGATTTTTTTCTAGAACAGTGTAGACATGTACAGATATGGCTTCTGAGAGACCCAAAAAACTCGATTTTTCGGTGTTTTTAGACTAAATTTGGGATATAAACGGGTATCGAAGATGCATGCACAAATCGACTTTTTGGGCCAAAAAAACGTGTTTTAGCATTTTTTTTGCCTGAAAATTGAAATTTTTCTAGCACAGTACAAATCGCTTCTGAGACCCAAAAAACTCGATTTTTCGGTGTTTTTAGGCTAAATTTGGGATATAAACGGGTATCGATGATGCATGCACAAATCGACTTTTTGGGCCAAAAAAACGTGTTTTAGCATTTTTTTTGCCTGAAAATTGAAATTTTTCTAGCACAGTACAAATCGCTTCTGAGACCCAAAAAACTCGATTTTTCGGTGTTTTTTGGCTAAATTTGGGATATAAACGGGTATCGAAGATGCATGCACAAATCGACTTTTTGGGCCAAAAAAACGTGTTTTAGCATTTTTTTTGCCTGAAAATTGAAATTTTTCTAGCACAGTACAAATCGCTTCTGAGACCCAAAAAACTCGATTTTTCGGTGTTTTTAGGCTAAATTTGGGATATAAACGGGTATCGAAGATGCATGCACAAATCGACTTTTTGGGCCAAAAAAACGTGTTTTAGCATTTTTTTTGCCTGAAAATTGATTTTTTTCTAGAACAGTGTAGACATGTTCAAATCGCTTCTGAGACCCAAAAACTCGATTTTTCGGTGTTTTTAGGCTAAATTTGGGATATAAACGGGTATCGAAGATGCATGCACAAATCTACTTTTTGGGCCAAAAAAACGTGTTTTAGCATTTTTTTTGCCTGAAAATTGAAATTTTTCTAGCACAGTACAAATCGCTTCTGAGATCCAAAAAACTCGATTTTTCGGTGTTTTTAGGCTAAATTTGGGATATAAATGGGTATCGAAGATGCATGCACAAATCGACTTTTTGGGCCAAAAAAACGTGTTTTAGCATTTTTTTTGCCTGAAAATTGATTTTTTTCTAGAACAGTGTAGACATGTACAAATCGCTTCTGAGACCCAAAAAACTCGATTTTTCGGTGTTTTTAGGCTAAATTTGGGATATAAACGGGTATCGAAGATGCATGCACAAATCGACTTTTTGGGCCAAAAAAACGTGTTTTAGCATTTTTTTTGCCTGAAAATTGAAATTTTTCTAGCACAGTACAAATCGCTTCTGAGACCCAAAAAACTCGATTTTTCGGTGTTTTTAGGCTAAATTTGGGATATAAACGGGTATCGAAGATGCATGCACAAATCGACTTTTTGGGCCAAAAAAACGTGTTTTAGCATTTTTTTTGCCTGAAAATTTAATTTTTTTTAGAACAGTGTAGACATGTACAAATGGCTTCTGAGACCCAAAAAACTCGATTTTTCGGTGTTTTTAGGTTAAATTTGGGATATAAACGGGTATCGAAGATGCATGCACAAATCGACTTTTTGGGCCAAAAAAACGTGTTTTAGCATTTTTTTTGCCTGAAAATTGAAATTTTTCTAGCACAGTACAAATCGCTTCTGAGACCCAAAAAACTCGATTTTTCGGTGTTTTTAGGCTAAATTTGGGATATAAACGGGTATCGAAGATGCATGCACAAATCGACTTTTTGGGCCAAAAAAACGTGTTTTAGCATTTTTTTTGCCTGAAAATTGAAATTTTTCTAGCACAGTACAAATCGCCTCTGAAACCCAAAAAACTCGATTTTTCGGTGTTTTTAGGCTAAATTTGGGATATAAACGGGTATCGAAGATGCATGCACAAATCGACTTTTTGGGCCAAAAAAACGTGTTTTAGCATTTTTTTTGCCTGAAAATTGATTTTTTTCTAGAACAGTGTAGACATGTACAAATCGCTTCTGAGACCCAAAAAACTCGATTTTTCGGTGTTTTTAGGCTAAATTTGGGATATAAACGGGTATTGAAGATGCATGCACAAATCGACTTTTTGGGCCAAAAAAACGTGTTTTAGCATTTTTTTTGCCTGAAAATTGAAATTTTTCTAGCACAGTACAAATCGCTTCTGAGACCCAAAAAACTCGATTTTTCGGTGTTTTTAGACTAAATTTGGGATATAAACGGGTATCGAAGATGCATGCACAAATCGACTTTTTGGGCCAAAAAAACGTGTTTTAGCATTTTTTTTGCCTGAAAATTGAAATTTTTCTAGCACAGTACAAATCGCTTCTGAGACCCAAAAAACTCGATTTTTCGGTGTTTTTAGACTAAATTTGGGATATAAACGGGTATCGAAGATGCATGCACAAATCGACTTTTTGGGCCAAAAAAACGTGTTTTAGCATTTTTTTTGCCTGAAAATTTTTTTTTTTTTAGAACAGTGTAGACATGTACAAATGGCTTCTGAGACCCAAAAAACTCGATTTTTCGGTGTTTTTAGGTTAAATTTGGGATATAAACGGGTATCGAAGATGCATGCACAAATCGACTTTTTGGGCCAAAAAAACGTGTTTTAGCATTTTTTTTGCCTGAAAATTGATTTTTTTCTAGAACAGTGTATACATGTTCAAATCGCTTCTGAGACCCAAAAAACTCGATTTTTCGGTGTTTTTAGGCTAAATTTGGGATATAAACGGGTATCGAAGATGCATGCACAAATCGACTTTTTGGGCCAAAAAAACGTGTTTTAGCATTTTTTTTGCCTGAAAATTGAAATTTTTCTAGCACAGTACAAATCGCTTCTGAGACCCAAAAAACTCGATTTTTCGGTGTTTTTAGGCTAAATTTGGGATATAAATGGGTATCGAAGATGCATGCACAAATCGACTTTTTGGGCCAAAAAAACGTGTTTTAGCATTTTTTTTGCCTGAAAATTGATTTTTTTTCTAGAACAGTGTAGACATGTACAAATGGCTTCTGAGACCCAAAAAACTCGATTTTTCGGTGTTTTTAGGCTAAATTTGGGATATAAACGGGTATCGAAGATGCATGCACAAATCGACTTTTTGGGCCAAAAAAACGTGTTTTAGCATTTTTTTTGCCTGAAAATTGAAATTTTTCTAGCACAGTACAAATCGCCTCTGAAACCCAAAAAACTCGATTTTTCGGTGTTTTTAGGCTAAATTTGGGATATAAACGGGTATCGAAGATGCATGCACAAATCGACTTTTTGGGCCAAAAAAACGTGTTTTAGCATTTTTTTTGCCTGAAAATTGATTTTTTTCTAGAACAGTGTAGACATGTACAAATCGCTTCTGAGACCCAAAAAACTCGATTTTTCGGTGTTTTTAGGCTAAATTTGGGATATAAACGGGTATTGAAGATGCATGCACAAATCGACTTTTTGGGCCAAAAAAACGTGTTTTAGCATTTTTTTTGCCTGAAAATTGAAATTTTTCTAGCACAGTACAAATCGCTTCTGAGACCCAAAAAACTCGATTTTTCGGTGTTTTTAGGCTAAATTTGGGATATAAACGGGTATCGAAGATGCATGCACAAATCGACTTTTTGGGCCAAAAAAACGTGTTTTAGCATTTTTTTTGCCTGAAAATTTAATTTTTTTTAGAACAGTGTAGACATGTACAAATGGCTTCTGAGACCCAAAAAACTCGATTTTTCGGTGTTTTTAGGTTAAATTTGGGATATAAACGGGTATCGAAGATGCATGCACAAATCGACTTTTTGGGCCAAAAAAACGTGTTTTAGCATTTTTTTTGCCTGAAAATTGATTTTTTTCTAGAACAGTGTATACATGTTCAAATCGCTTCTGAGACCCAAAAAACTCGATTTTTCGGTGTTTTTAGGCTAAATTTGGGATATAAACGGGTATCGAAGATGCATGCACAAATCGACTTTTTGGGCCAAAAAAACGTGTTTTAGCATTTTTTTTGCCTGAAAATTGAAATTTTTCTAGCACAGTACAAATCGCTTCTGAGACCCAAAAAACTCGATTTTTCGGTGTTTTTAGGCTAAATTTGGGATATAAATGGGTATCGAAGATGCATGCACAAATCGACTTTTTGGGCCAAAAAAACGTGTTTTAGCATTTTTTTTGCCTGAAAATTGATTTTTTTCTAGAACAGTGTAGACATGTACAAATCGCTTCTGAGACCCAAAAAACTCGATTTTTCGGTGTTTTTAGGCTAAATTTGGGATATAAACGGGTATCGAAGATACATTCACAAATCGACTTTTTGGGCCAAAAAAAAGTGTTTTAGCATTTTTTTTGCCTGAAAATTGAAATTTTTCTAGCACAGTACAAATCGCTTCTGAGACCCAAAAAACTCGATTTTTCGGTGTTTTTAGACTAAATTTGGGATATAAACGGGTATCGAAGATGCATGCACAAATCGACTTTTTGGGCCCAAAAAACGTGTTTTAGCATTTTTTTTGCCTGAAAATTGAAATTTTTCTAGCACAGTACAAATCGCTTCTGAGACCCAAAAAACTCGATTTTTCGGTGTTTTTAGACTAAATTTGGGATATAAACGGGTATCGAAGATGCATGCACAAATCGACTTTTTGGGCCAAAAAAACGTGTTTTAGCATTTTTTTTGCCTGAAAATTTATTTTTTTTTTGGAACAGTGTAGACATGTACAAATGGCTCCTGCGACCCAAAAAACTCGATTTTTCGGTGTTTTTAGGCTAAATTTGGGATATAAACGGGTATCGAAGATGCATGCACAAATCGTCTTTTTGGGCCAAAAAACGTGTTTTAGCATTTTTTTTGCCTGAAAATTGAAATTTTTCTAGCACAGTACAAATCGCTTCTGAGACCCAAAAAACTCGATTTTTCGGTGTTTTTAGACTAAATTTGGGATATAAACGGGTATCGAAGATGCATGCACAAATCGACTTTTTGGGCCAAAAAAACGTGTTTTAGCATTTTTTTTGCCTGAAAATTGAAATTTTTCTAGCACAGTACAAATCGCTTCTGAGACCCAAAAAACTCGATTTTTCGGTGTTTTTAGGCTAAATTTGGGATATAAATGGTTATCGAAGATGCATGCACAAATCGACTTTTTGGGCCAAAAAAACGTGTTTTAGCATTTTTTTTGCCTGAAAATTGATTTTTTTCTAGAACAGTGTAGACATGTACAAATCGCTTCTGAGACCCAAAAAACTCGATTTTTCGGTGTTTTTAGGCTAAATTTGGGATATAAACGGGTATCGAAGATACATGCACAAATCGACTTTTTGGTCCAAAAAAAAGTGTTTTAGCATTTTTTTTGCCTGAAAATTGAATTTTTTCTAGCACAGTACAAATCGCTTCTGAGACCCAAAAAACTCGATTTTTCGGTGTTTTTAGACTAAATTTGGGATATAAACGGGTATCGAAGATGCATGCACAAATCGACTTTTTGGGCCAAAAAAACGTGTTTTAGCATTTTTTTTGCCTGAAAATTGAAATTTTTCTAGCACAGTACAAATCGCTTCTGAGACCCAAAAAACTCGATTTTTCGGTGTTTTTTGGCTAAATTTGGGATATAAACGGGTATCGAAGATGCATGCACAAATCGACTTTTTGGTCCAAAAAAAAGTGTTTTAGCATTTTTTTTGCCTGAAAATTGAATTTTTTCTAGCACAGTACAAATCGCTTCTGAGACCCAAAAAACTCGATTTTTCGGTGTTTTTAGACTAAATTTGGGATATAAACGGGTATCGAAGATGCATGCACAAATCGACTTTTTGGGCCAAAAAAACGTGTTTTAGCATTTTTTTTGCCTGAAAATTGAAATTTTTCTAGCACAGTACAAATCGCTTCTGAGACCCAAAAAACTCGATTTTTCGGTGTTTTTTGGCTAAATTTGGGATATAAACGGGTATCGAAGATGCATGCACAAATCGACTTTTTGGGCCAAAAAAACGTGTTTTAGCATTTTTTTTGCCTGAAAATTTATTTTTTTCTAGCACAGTACAAATCGCTTCTAAGACCCAAAAAACTCGATTTTTCGGTGTTTTTAGGGTAAATTTGGGATATAAATGGGTATCGAAGATGCATGCACAAATCGACTTTTTGGGCCAAAAAAACGTGTTTTAGCATTTTTTTTGCCTGAAAATTGATTTTTTTCTAGAACAGTGTAGACATGTACAAATCGCTTCTGAGACCCAAAAAACTCGATTTTTCGGTGTTTTTAGGCTAAATTTGGGATATAAACGGGTATCGAAGATACATGCACAAATCGACTTTTTGGGCCAAAAAAACGTGTTTTAGCATTTTTTTTGCCTGAAAATTGATTTTTTTCTAGAACAGTGTAGACATGTACAAATCGCTTCTGAGACCCAAAAAACTCGATTTTTCGGTGTTTTTAGGCTAAATTTGGGATATAAACGGGTATCGAAGATACATGCACAAATCGACTTTTTGGTCCAAAAAAAAGTGTTTTAGCATTTTTTTTGCCTGAAAATTGAATTTTTTCTAGCACAGTACAAATCGCTTCTGAGACCCAAAAAACTCGATTTTTCGGTGTTTTTAGACTAAATTTGGGATATAAACGGGTATCGAAGATGCATGCACAAATCGACTTTTTGGGCCAAAAAAACGTGTTTTAGCATTTTTTTTGCCTGAAAATTGAAATTTTTCTAGCACAGTACAAATCGCTTCTGAGACCCAAAAAACTCGATTTTTCGGTGTTTTTTGGCTAAATTTGGGATATAAACGGGTATCGAAGATGCATGCACAAATCGACTTTTTGGTCCAAAAAAAAGTGTTTTAGCATTTTTTTTGCCTGAAAATTGAATTTTTTCTAGCACAGTACAAATCGCTTCTGAGACCCAAAAAACTCGATTTTTCGGTGTTTTTAGACTAAATTTGGGATATAAACGGGTATCGAAGATGCATGCACAAATCGACTTTTTGGGCCAAAAAAACGTGTTTTAGCATTTTTTTTGCCTGAAAATTGAAATTTTTCTAGCACAGTACAAATCGCTTCTGAGACCCAAAAAACTCGATTTTTCGGTGTTTTTTGGCTAAATTTGGGATATAAACGGGTATCGAAGATGCATGCACAAATCGACTTTTTGGGCCAAAAAAACGTGTTTTAGCATTTTTTTTGCCTGAAAATTTATTTTTTTCTAGCACAGTACAAATCGCTTCTAAGACCCAAAAAACTCGATTTTTCGGTGTTTTTAGGGTAAATTTGGGATATAAATGGGTATCGAAGATGCATGCACAAATCGACTTTTTGGGCCAAAAAAACGTGTTTTAGCATTTTTTTTGCCTGAAAATTGATTTTTTTCTAGAACAGTGTAGACATGTACAAATCGCTTCTGAGACCCAAAAAACTCGATTTTTCGGTGTTTTTAGGCTAAATTTGGGATATAAACGGGTATCGAAGATGCATGCACAAATCGACTTTTTGGGCCAAAAAAACGTGTTTTAGCATTTTTTTTTGCCTGAAAATTGATTTTTTTCTAGAACAGTGTAGACATGTACAAATCCCTTCTGAGACCCAAAAAACTCGATTTTTCATTGTTTTAGGCTAAATTTGGGATATAAACGGGTATCGAAGATGCATGCACAAATCGACTTTTTGGGCCAAAAAAACGTGTTTTAGCATTTTTTTTGCCTGAAAATTGAATTTTTTCTAGCAGAGTACAAATCGCTTCTGAGACCCAAAAAACTCGATTTTTCGGTGTTTTTAGGCTAAATTTGGGATATAAACGGGTATCGAAGATGCATGCACAAATCGACTTTTTGGGCCAAAAAAACGTGTTTTAGCATTTTTTTTGCCTGAAAATTGATTTTTTTCTAGAACAGTGTAGACATGTACAAATCGCTTCTGAGACCAAAAAAACTCGATTTTTCGGTGTTTTTAGGCTAAATTTGGGATATAAACGGGTATCGAAGATGCATGCACAAATCGACTTTTTGGGCCAAAAAAACGTGTTTTAGCATTTTTTTTGCCTGAAAATTGATTTTTTTCTAGAACAGTGTAGACATGTACAAATCGCTTCTGAGACCAAAAAAACTCGATTTTTCGGTGTTTTTAGGCTAAATTTGGGATATAAACGGGTATCGAAGATGCATGCACAAATCGACTTTTTGGGCCAAAAAAACGTGTTTTAGCATTTTTTTTGCCTGAAAATTGAAATTTTTCTAGCACAGTACAAATCGCTTCTGAGACCCAAAAAACTCGATTTTTCGGTGTTTTTAGGCTAAATTTGGGATATAAACGGGTATCGAAGATGCATGCATAAATCGACTTTTTGGACCAAAAAAACGTGTTTTAGCATTTTTTTTTGCCTGAAAATTGATTTTTTTTTAAAACAGTGTAGACATGTACAAATCGCTTCTGAGACCCAAAAAACTCGATTTTTCATTGTTTTAGGCTAAATTTGGGATATAAACGGGTATCGAAGATGCATACACAAATCGACTTTTTGGGCCAAAAAAACGTGTTTTAGCATTTTTTTTTTCCTGAAAATTGAAATTTTTCTAGCACAGTACAAATCGCTTCTGAGACCCAAAAACCTCGATTTTTCGGTGTTTTTAGGCTAAATTTGGGATATAAACGGGTATCGAAGATGCATGCACAAATCGACTTTTTGGGCCAAAAAACGTGTTTTAGCATTTTTTTTGCCTGAAAATTGATTTTTTTTCTAGAACAGTGTAGATATGTACAAATGGCTTCTGAGACCCAAAAAACTCGATTTTTCGGTGTTTTTAGGCTAAATTTGGGATATAAACGGGTATCGAAGATACATGCACAAATCGACTTTTTGGGCCAAAAAAACGTGTTTTAGCATTTTTTTGCCTGAAAATTGAATTTTTTCTAGCACAGTACAAATCGCTTCTGAGACCCAAAAAACTCGATTTTTCAGAGTTTTTAGGCTAAATTTGGGATATAAACGGGTATCGAAGATGCATGCACTAATCGACTTTTTGGGCCAAAAAAACGTGTTTTGACATTTTTTATGCCTAAAAATTGAAATTTTTCTAGCACAGTACAAATCGCTTCTGAGACCCAAAAAACTCGATTTTTCGGTGTTTTTTGGCTAAATTTGGGATATAAACCGGTATCGAAGATGCATGCACAAATCGACTTTTTGGGCCCAAAAAACGTGTTTTAGCATTTTTTTTTTCCTGAAAATTGAAATTTTTCTAGCACAGTACAAATCGCTTCTGAGACCCAAAAAACTCGATTTTTCGGTGTTTTTAGGCTAAATTTGGGATATAAACGGGTATCGAAGATGCATGCACAAATCGACTTTTTGGGCCCAAAAAACGTGTTTTAGCATTTTTTTTTTCCTGAAAATTGAAATTTTTCTAGCACAGTACAAATCTCTTCTGAGACCCAAAAAACTCGATTTTTCGGTGTTTTTAGGATAAATTTGGGATATAAACCGGTATCGAAGATGCATGCACAAATCGACTTTTTGGGCCAAAAAAACGTGTTTTAGCATTTTTTTTGTCTGAAAATTGAATTTTTTCTAGAACAGTGTAGACATGTACAAATCGCTTCTGAGACCCAAAAAACTCGATTTTTCGGTGTTTTTAGGCTAAATTTGGGATATAAACGGGTATCGAAAATGCATGCTCAAATTGACTTTTTGGGTCAAAAAAACGTGTTTTAGCATTTTTTTCGCCTGAAAATTGAAATTTTTCTAGAACAGTGTAGACATGTACAAATCGCTTCTGAGACCCAAAAAACTCGATTTTTCGGTGTTTTTAGGCTAAATTTGGGATATAAACGGGTATCGAAGATACATGCACAAATCGACTTTTTGGGCCAAAAAAACGTGTTTTAGCATCTTTTTTGCCTGAAAATTGAATTTTTTCTAGCACAGTACAAATCGCTTCTGAGACCCAAAAAACTCGATTTTTCGGTGTTTTTAGGCTAAATTTGGGATATAAACGGGTATCGAAGATGCATGCACAAATCGACTTTTTGGGCCAAAAAAACGTGTTTTAGCATTTTTTTTGCCTGAAAGTTGATTTTTTTCTAGAACAGTGTAGACATGTACAAATCGCTTCTGAGACCCAAAAAACTCGATTTTTCGGTGTTTTTAGGCTAAATTTGGGATATAAACGGGTATCGAAGATGCATGCACAAATCGACTTTTTGGGCCAAAAAAACGTGTTTTAGCATTTTTTTTGCCTGAAAATTGATTTTTTTCTAGAACAGTGTAGACACGGGTTTAAGCTTGGCTAGGAAGCTAACTTTAAAGAGAGATAACACGCTAGAGTAACCTGTGATCGGGTCGGTTATCTGTAGCTAACTGAGAGGTGAGTGAGTGAGTGAGAGAAGTTACAGTCCACTGGCTGCAATGCAGATCACATGTCCGGGTTTTGGAGGGATGTAGACAGGTACTCAGTGTTAAGGTGAGTGAGTGAGAGAATTTACAGTCCCCTGGCTGCAATGCTAATCACACGTCCGGGTTTTGGAGGGATGTAGACAGGTACTCAGTGTTAAGGTGAGTGAGTGAGAGAAGTTACAGTCCACTGGCTGCAATGCTGATCACACGTCCGGGTTTTGGAGGGATGTAGAACAGGTACTCAGTGTTAAGGTGAGTGAGTGAGAGAATTTACAGTCCACTGGCTGCAATGCTGATCACACGTCCGGGTTTAGGAGAGATGTAGAACAGGTACTCAGTGTTAAGGTGAGTAAGTGAGAGAAGTTACAGTCCACTGGCTGCAATGCTGATCACACGTCCAGGTTTTGGAGGGATGTAGAACAGGTACTCTGTGTTAAGGTGAGTGAGTGAGAGAAGTTACAGTCCACTGGCTGCAATGCTGATCACACGTCCGGGTTTTGGAAGGATGTTGAACAGGTACTCAGTGTTAAGGTGAGTGAGTGAGAGAAGTTACAGTCCACTGGCTGCAATGTTGATCACACGTCCGTGTTTTGGAAGGATGTTGAACAGGTACTCAGTGTTAAGGTGAGTGAGTGAGAGAAGTTACAGTCCAATGGCTGCAATGCTGATCACACGTCCGGGTTTTGGAGGGATGTAGAACTGGTACTCAGTGTTAAGGTGAGTGAGTGAGAGAAGTTACAGTCTACTGGCTGTAATGCTGATCACACTTCCGGGTTTTGGAGGGAAGTAGAACAGGTACTCAGTGTTAAGGTGAGTGAGTGAGAGAAGTTACAGTCCACTGGCTGCAATGCTGATCACACGTCCGTGATTTGGAAGGATGTAGAACAGGTACTCAGTGTTAAGGTGAGTGAGTGAGAGAAGTTACAGTCCACTGGCTGTAATGCTGATCACACGTCCACTGGCTGCAATGCTGATTACACGTCCGGGTTTTGGAGGGATATAGAACAGGAACTCAGTGTTAAGGTGAGTGAGTGAGAGAAGTTACAGTCCACTGGCTGCAATGCTGATCACACGTCCGGGTTTTGGAGGGATGTAGAACAGGTACTCAGTGTTAAGGTGAGTGAGTGAGTGAGAGAAGTTACAGTCCACTGGCTGCAATGCTGATCACACGTCCGGGTTTTGGAGGGATGTAGAACAGGTACTCAGTGTTAAGGTGAGTGAGTGAGAGAAATTACAGTCCAATTGCTGCAATGCTGATCACACGTCCGGGTTTTGGAGGGATGTAGAACAGGTACTCAGTGTTAAGGTGAGTGAGTGAGAGAAGTTACAGTCCAATTGCAGCAAAGCTGATCACACGTCCGGGTTTTGGAGGGATGTAGAACAGGTACTCAGTGTTCAGGTGAGTGAGTGAGAGAAGGTACAGTCCACTGGCTGCAAAACTGATCACATGTCCGGGTTTTGGAGGGATGTAGAACAGGAACTCAGTGTTAAGGTGAGTGAGTGAGAGAAGTTACAGTCCACTGGCTGCAATGCTGATCACACATCCAAGTTTTGGAGGGATGTAGAACAGGTACTCAGTGTTAAGGTGAGTGAGTGAGAGAAGTTGCAGTCCACTGGCTGCAATGCTGATCACACGTCCGGGTTTTGGAGGGATGTAGAACAGGTACTCAGTGTTAAGGTGAGTGAGTGAGAGAAGTTACAGTCCACTGGCTGTAATTCTGATCACACGTCCGGGTTTTGGAGGGATGTAGAACAGGTACTCAGTGTTAAGGTGAGTGAGTGAGAGAAGTTACAGTCCACTGGCTGCAATGCTGATCACACGTCCGGGTTTTGGAAGGATGTTGAACAGGTACTCAGTGTTAAGGTGAGTGAGTGAGAGAAGTTACAGTCCACTGGCTGCAATGTTGATCACACGTCCGTGTTTTGAAGGGATGTAGAACAGGTACTCAGTGTTAAGGTGAGTGAGTGAGAGAAGTTACAGTCCACTGGCTGCAATGCTGATTACACGTCCGGGTTTTGGAGGGATGTAGAACAGGTACTCAGTGTTAAGGTGAGTGAGTGAGAGAAGTTACAGTCCACTGGCTGCAATGCTGATCACACGTCCGGGTTTTGGAGGGATATAGAACAGGAACTCAGTGTTAAGGTGAGTGAGTGAGAGAAGTTACAGTCTAATGGCTGCAATGCTGATCACACGTCCGGGTTTTGGAGGGATGTAGAACAGGTACTCAGTTTTAAGGTGAGTGAGTGAGAGAAGTTACAGTCCACTGGCTGTAATGCTGATCACACTTCCGGGTTTTGGAGGGATGTTGAACAGGTACTCAGTGTTAAGGTGAGTGAGTGAGAGAAGTTACAGTCCACTGGCTGCACTGCTGATCACACGTCCGGGTTTTGGAGGGATGTAGAACAGGTACTCAGTTTTAAGGTGAGTGAGTGAGAGAAGTTACAGTCCACTGGCTGCAATGCTGATCACACGTCCGGGTTTTGGAGGGATGTAGAACAGGTACTCAGTGTTAAGGTGAGTGAGTGAGAGAAGTTACAGTCCACTGGCTGCAATGCTTATCACACGTCCGGGTTTTGGAGGGATGTAGAACAGGTACTCAGTGTTAAGGTGAGTGAGTGAGAGAAGGTACAGTCCACTGGCTGAGATGCTGCTCACACGTCCGGGTTTGTGAGGGATGTTGAACAGGTACTCAGTGTTAAGGTGAGTGAGTGAGAGAAGTTACAGTCCACTGGCTGCAATGCTGCTCACACGTCCGGGTTTTGGAGGGATGTAGAACAGGTACTCATTGTTAAGGTGAGCGAGTGAGAGAAGTTACAGTCCACTGGCTGCAATGCTGCTCACACGTCCGGGTTTTGGAGGGATGTAGAACAGGTACTCTGTGTTAAGGTGAGTGAGTGAGAGAAGTTACAGTCCACTGGCTGCAATGCTGATCACACGTCCGGGTTTCGGAGGGATGTAGAACAGGTACTCAGTGTTAAGGTGAGTGAGTGAGAGAAGTTACAGTCCACTGGCTGAGATGCTGCTCACACGTCCGGGTTTGTGAGGGATGTAGAACATGTACTCAGTGTAAAGGTGAGTGAGTGAGAGAAGTTACAGTCCACTGTCTGCAATGCTGCTCACACGTTCGGGTTTTGGAGGGATGTAGAACAGGTACTCAGTGTTAAGGTGAGTGAGTGAGAGAAGTTAAAGTCCACTGGGTGCAATGCTGATCACACGTCCGGGTTTTGGAGGGATGTAGAACAGGTACTCAGTGTTAAGGTGAGTGAGTTAGAGAAGTTATAGTCCACTGGCTGCAATGCTGATCACACGTCCGGGTTTTGGAGGGATGTAGAACAAGTACTCAGTGTTAAGGTGAGTGAGTGAGAGAAGTTACAGTCCACTGGCTGTAATGCTGCTCTCACGTCCGGGTTTTGGAGGAATGTATAGAACAGGTACTCAGTGTTAAGGTGAGTGAGTGAGAGAAGTTACAGTCCACTGGCTGCAATGCTGCTCACAAGTCCGGGTTTTGGAGGGATGTAGAACAGATACTCAGTATTAAGGTGATTGAGTGAGAGAAGTTACAGTCCACTGGCTGCAATGCTGCTCACACGTTCGGGTTTTGGAGGGATGTAGAACAGGTACTCAGTGTTAAGGTGAGTGAGTGAGAGAAGTTACAGTCCACTGGCTGCAATGCTGATCACACGTCCGGGTTTCGGAGGGATGTAGAACAGGTACTCAGTGTTAAGGTGAGTGAGTGAGAGAAGTTACAGTCCACGGGCTGCAATGCTGATCACACGTCCGGGTTTTGGAGGGATGTAGAACAGGTACTCAGTGTTAAGGTGAGTGAGTGAGAGAAGTTACAGTCCAATGGCTGCAATGCTGATCACACGTCCAGATTTTGGAGATATGTAGAACAGGTACTCAGTGTTAAGGTGAGTGAGTGAGAGAAGTTACAGTCCACTGGCTGCAATGGTAATCACACGTCCGGGTTTAGGAGGGAAGTAGAACAGGTACTCAGTGTTTAGGTGAGTGAGTGAGTGAGAGAAGTTACAGTCCACTGGATGCAATGCTGCTCATACGTCCGGGTTTTGGAGGGATGTAGAACAGGTACTCAGTGTTAAGGTGAGTGAGCGAGAGAAGTTACAGTCCACTGGCTGCAATGCTGATCACACGTCCGGGTTTTGGAGGGATGTAGAACAGGTACTCAGTGTTAAGGTGAGTGAGTGAGATAAGTTACAGTCCACTGGCTGCAATGCTGCTCACACGTCCGGGTTTTGGAGGGATGTAGAACAGATACTCAGTGTTAAGGTGATTGAGTGAGAGAAGTTACAGTCCACTGGCTGCAATGCTGCTCACACGTTCGGGTTTTGGAGGGATGTAGAACAGGTACCCAGTGTTAAGGTGAGTGAGCGAGAGAAGTTACAGTCCACTGGCTGCAATGCTGATCACACGTCCGGGTTTTGGAGGGATGTAGAACCGGTAATCAGTGTTAAGGTGAGTGAGCGAGAGAAGTTACAGTCCACTGGCTGCAATGCTGATCACACGTCCGGATTTTGGAGGGATGTAGAACAGGTACTCAGTGTTAAGGTGAGTGAGTGAGAGAAGTTACAGTCCACTGGTCGCAATGCTGATCACACATCCGGGTTTTGGAGATATGTAGAACAGGTACTCAGTGTTAAGGTGAGTGAGTGAGAGAAGTTACAGTCCACTGGCTGCAATGCTGCTCACACGTCCGGGTTTTGGAGGGATGTAGAACAGGTACTCATTGTTAAGGTGAGCGAGTGAGAGAAGTTACAGTCCACTGGCTGCAATGCTGCTCACACGTCCGGGTTTTGGAGGGATGTAGAACAGGTACTCTGTGTTAAGGTGAGTGAGTGAGAGAAGATACAGTCCACTGGCTGCAATGCTGATCACACGTCCGGGTTTCGGAGGGATGTAGAACAGGTACTCAGTGTTAAGGTGAGTGAGTGAGAGAAGTTACAGTCCACTGGCTGCAATGCTGATGACACGTCCGGGTTCCGGAGGGATGTAGAACAGGTACTCAGTGTTAAGGTGAGTGAGTGAGATAAGTTACAGTCCACTGGCTGCAATGCTGCTCACACGTCCGGGTTTTGGAGGGATGTAGAACAGATACTCAGTGTTAAGGTGATTGAGTGAGAGAAGTTACAGTCCACTGGCTGCAAATGCTGCTCACACGTTCGGGTTTTGGAGGGATGTAGAACAGGTACCCAGTGTTAAGGTGAGTGAGCGAGAGAAGTTACAGTCCACTGGCTGCAATGCTGATCACACGTCCGGGTTTTGGAGGGATGTAGAACCGGTAATCAGTGTTAAGGTGAGTGAGCGAGAGAAGTTACAGTCCACTGGCTGCAATGCTGATCACACGTCCGGGTTTGTGAGGGATGTTGAACAGGTACTCAGTGTTAAGGTGAGTGAGTGAGAGAAGTTACAGTCCACTGGCTACAATGCTGTTGACACGTTCGGGTTTTGGAGGGATCTAGAACAGGTACTCAGTGTTAAGGTGAGTGAGTGAGAGAAGTTAAAGTCCACTGGCTGCAATGCTGATCACACGTCTGGGTTTTGGAGGGATGTAGAACAGGTACTCAGTGTTAAGGTGAGTGAGTGAGAGAAGTTACAGTCCACTGGCTGCAATGCTGATCACACGTCCGGGTTTTCGAGGGATGTAGAACAGGTACTCAGTGTTAAAGTGAGTGAGTGAGAGAAGTTAAAGTCCACTGGCTGCAATGCTGCTTACACGTCCAGGTTTTGGAGGGATGTAGAACCGGTAATCAGTGTTAAGGTGCGTGAGCGAGAGAAGTTACAGTCCACTGGCTGCAATGCTGATCACACGTCCGGATTTTGGAGGGATGTAGAACAGGTACTCATTGTTAAGGTGAGTGAGTGAGAGAAGTTACAGTCCACTGGCCGCAATGCTAATCACACATCCGGGTTTTGGAGGGATGTAGAACAGGTACTCAGTGTTAAGGTGAGTGAGTGAGAGAAGTTACAGTCCACTGGCTGCAATGCTGATCACACGTCTGGGTTTTGGAGGGATGTAGAACAGGTACTCAGTTTTAAGGTGAGTGAGTGAGAGAAGTTACAGTCCACTGGCTGCAATGCTGATCACACGTCCGGGTTTTGGAGGGATGTAGAACAAGTACTCAGTGTTAAGGTGAGGGAGTGAGTGAAGTTACAGTCCACTGGCTGCAATGCTAATCACACGTCCGGTTTTTGGAGGGATGTAGAACAAGTACTCAGTGTTAAGGTGAGTGAGTGAGAGAAGTTACAGTCCACTGGCTGCAATGCTGCTCACACGTCCGGGTTTTGGAGGGATGTAGAACAGGTACTCAGTGTTAAGGTGAGTGAGGGAGAGAAGTTACAGTCCACTGGCTGCAATGCTGATCACACGTCCGGGTTTTGGAGGGATGTAGAACAGGTACTCAGTGTTAAGGTGAGTGAGTGAGAGAAGTTACAGAGCACTGGCTGCAATGCTGATCACACGTCCGGGTTTTGGAAGGATATAGAACAGGTACTCAGTGTTAAGGTGAGTGAGTGAGAGAAGTTACAGTCCACTGGCTGCAATGCTGATCACACGTCTGGGTTTTGGAAGGATGTAGAACAGGTACTCAGAGCTAAGGTGAGTGAGTGAGAGAAGTTACAGTCCACTGCCTGCAATGCTGATCACACATCCGGGTTTTGGAGGGATGTAGAACAGGTACTCAGTGTTAAGGTGAGTGAGTGAGAGAAGTTGCAGTCCACTGGCTGCAATGCTGATCACACGTCCGGGTTTTGGAGGGATGTAGAACAGGTTCTCAGTGTTAAGGTGAGTGAGAGAGAGAAGTTACAGTCCACTGGCTGCAATATTGATCACACGTCCGGGTTTCGGAGGGATGTAGAACAGGTACTCAGTGTTAAGGTGAGAGAGTGAGAGAAGTTGATTACACGTCCGGATTTTGGTGGGATGTAGAACAGGTACTCAGTGTTAAGGTGAGTGAGTGAAAGAAGTTACAGTCCACTGGCTTCAATGCTGATCACACGTCCGGGTTATGGAGGGATGTAGAACAGGTACTCAGTGTTAAGGTGAGTGAGTGAGAGAAGTTACAGTCCACTGGCTGCAATGCTTATCACACGTCCGGGTTTTGGAGGGATGAAGAACACGTACTCAATGTTATTGTGAGAGAGTGAGAGAAGTTACAGTCCTCTAGCTGCAATGCTGATCACGCGTCCGGGTTTTGGAGGGATGTAGAACAGGTACTCAGTGTTAAGGTGAGTGAGTGAGAGAAGTTACAGTCCACTGGCTGCAATGCTGATCACATGTCCGTGTTTTGGAGGGATGTAGAACAGGTACTCAGTGTTAAGGTGAGTGAGTGAGAGAAGTTGCAGTCCACTGGCTGCAATGCTGATCACACGTCCGGGTTTTGGAGGGATGTAGAACAGGTACTCAGTGTTAAGGTGAGTGAGTGAGAGAAGTTAAAGTCTACTGGCTGCAATGCTGATCACACGTCCGGGTTTGGAGTGATGTAGAACAGGGACTCAGTGTTAAGGTGAGTGAGTGAGAGAAGTTACAGTCCACTGGCTGCAATGCTGATCACACGTCCGGTTTTGGGAGGGATGTAGAACAGGTACTCAGTGTTAAGGTGAGTGAGTGAGAGAAGTTACAGTCCACTGGCTGCAATGCTAATCACACGTCCGGGTTTTGGAGGGATGTAGAACAGGTACTCAGTGTTAAGGTGAGTGAGTGAGAGAAATTACAGTCCACTGACTGCAATGCTGATCACACGTCCGGGTTTTGGAGGGATGTAGAACAGGTACTTAGTGTTAAGGTGAGAGAGTGAGAGAAGTTACAGTCCTCTGGCTGCAATGCTGATCACGCGTCCGGGTTTTGGAGGGATGTAGAACAGGTACTCAGTTTTAAGGTGAGTGAGTGAGAGAAGTTACAGTCCACTGGCTGCAATGCTGATCACACATCCGGGTTTTTGAAGGATGTAGAACAGGTACTCAGTGTTAAGGTGAGTGAGTGAGAGAAGTTAAAGTCCACTGGCTGCAATGCTGATCACACGTCCGGGTTTGGAGGGATGTAGAACAGGTACTCAGTGTTAAGGTGAGTGAGTGAGAGAAGTTACAGTCCACTGGCTGCAATGCTAATCACACGTCCGGGTTTTGGAGGGATGTAGAACAGGTACTCAGTGTTAAGGTGAGTGAGTGAGAGAAATTACAGTCCACTGACTGCAATGCTGATCACACGTCCGGGTTTTGGAGGGATGTAGAACAGGTACTTAGTGTTAAGGTGAGAGAGTGAGAGAAGTTACAGTCCTCTGGCTGCAATGCTGATCACGCGTCCGGGTTTTGGAGGGATGTAGAACAGGTACTCAGTTTTAAGGTGAGTGAGTGAGAGAAGTTACAGTCCACTGGCTGCAATGCTGATCACACATCCGGGTTTTTGAAGGATGTAGAACAGGTACTCAGTGTTAAGGTGAGTGAGTGAGAGAAGTTAAAGTCCACTGGCTGCAATGCTGATCACACGTCCGGGTTTGGAGGGATGTAGAACAGGTACTCAGTGTTAAGGTGAGTGAGTGAGAGAAGTTACAGTCCACTGGCTGCAATGCTGATCACACGTCCGGTTTTGGGAGGGATGTAGAACAGGTATTCATTGTAAAGGTGAGTGAGTGAGAGAAGTTACAGTCCACTGGCTGCAATGCTGATCACACGTCCGGGTTTTCGATGGATTTAGAACAGGTACTCAGTGTTAAGGTGAGTGAGTGAGAGAAGTTACAGTCCACTGGCTGCAATGCTGATCACACGTCCGTGTTTTGGAGGGATGTAGAACAGGTACTCAGTGTTAAGGTGAGTGAGTGAGAGAAGTTACAGTCCACTGGCTGCAATGCTAATCACACGTCCGGGTTTTGGAGGGATGTAGAACAGGTACTCATTGTTAAGGTGAGAGAGTGAGAGAAGTTACAGTCCACTGGCTGCAATGCTGATCACACTTCCGGGTTTTGGAGGGATGTAGAACAGGTACTCAGTGTTAAGATGAGTGAATGAGAGAAGTTACAGTCCACTGGCTGCAATGCTAATCACACGTCCGGGTTTTGGAGGGATGTAGAACAGGTACTCAGTGTTAAAGTGAGTGAGTGAGAGAAGTTACAGTCCACTGGCTGCAATGCTGATCACATGTCCGGGTTTTGGAGGGATGTAGAACAGGTACTCAGTGTTAAGGTGAGTGAGTGAGAGAAGTTACAGTCCACTGGCTGCAATGCTGATCACACGTCCGGATTTTGGAGGGATGTAGAACAGGTACTCAGTGTTAAGGTGAGTGAGTGAGAGAAGTTACAGTCCACTGGCTGCAATGCTGATCACACGTCCGGGTTTACGAGGGATGTAGAACAGGTACTCAGTGTTAAGGTGAGTGAGTGAGAGAAGTTACAGTCCACTGCCTGCAATGCTGATCAGACGTCCAGGTTTTGGAGGGATGTAGAACAGGTACTCAGTGTTAAGGTGAGTGAGTGAGTGAATTTACAGTCCACTGGCTGCAATGCTGATCAAACATTCGGGTTTGGGAGGGATGTAGAACAGGTACTCAGTGTTAAGGTGAGTGAGTGAGAGAAGTTACAGTCCACTGGCTGCAATGCTGATCACACGTCCGGGTTTTGGAGGGATGTAGAACAGGTACTCAGTGTTAAGGTGAGTGAGTGAGAGAAGTTACAGTCCACTGCCTGCAATGCTGATCACACGTCCGGGTTTTGGAGGGATGTAGAAAAGGTACTCAGTGTTAAGGTGAGTGAGTGAGAGAAGTTACAGTCCATTGGCTGCAATGCTGATCACACGTCCAGGTTTTGGAGGGATGTAGAACCGGTAATCAGTGTTAAGGTGCGTGAGCGAGAGAAGTTAAAGTCCACTGGCTGCAATGCTGATCACACGTCCGGATTTTGGAGGGATGTAGAACAGGTACTCATTGTTAAGGTGAGTGAGTGAGAGAAGTTACAGTCCACTGGCCGCAATGCTAATCACACATCCGGGCTTTGGAGGGATGTAGAACAGGTACTCAGTGTTAAGGTGAGTGAGTGAGAGAAGTTACAGTCCACTGGCTGCAATGCTGCTCACACGTCCGGGTTTTGGAGGGATGTAGAACAGGTACTCATTGTTAAGGTGAGCGAGTGAGAGAAGTTACAGTCTACTGGCTGCAATGCTGCTCACACGTCCGGGTTTTGGAGGGATGTAGAACAGGTACTCTGTGTTAAGGTGAGTGAGTGAGAGAAGTTACAGTCCACTGGCTGCAATGCTGATCACACGTCCGGGTTTCGGAGGGATGTAGAACAGGTACTCAGTGTTAAGGTGAGTGAGTGAGAGAAGTTACAGTCCACTGTCTGCAATGCTGCTCACACGTTCGGGTTTTGGAGGGATGTAGAACAGGTACTCAGTGTTAAGGTGAGTGAGTGAGAGAAGTTAAAGTCCACTGGGTGCAATGCTGATCACACGTCCGGGTTTTGGAGGGATGTAGAACAGGTACTCAGTGTTAAGGTGAGTGAGTGAGAGAAGTTACAGTCCACTGGCTGCAATGCTGATCACACGTCCGGGTTTTGGAGGGATGTAGAACAGGTACTCATTGTTAAGGTGAGTGAGTGAGAGAAGTTACAGTCCACTGGCCGCAATGCTAATCACACATCCGGGTTTTGGAGGGATGTAGAACAGGTACTCAGTGTTAAAGTGAGTGAGTGAGAGAAGATACAGTCCACTGGCTGCAATGCTGATCACACGTCTGGGTTTTGGAGGGATGTAGAACAAGTACTCAGTGTTAAGATGAGGGAGTGAGTGAAGTTACAGTCCACTGGCTGCAATGCTAATCACTCGTCTGGTTTTTGGAGGGATGTAGAACAGGTACTCAGTGTTAAGGTGAGTGAGTGAGAGAAGTTACAGTCCACTGGCTACAATGCTGTTGACACGTTCGGGTTTTGGAGGGATCTAGAACAGGTACTCAGTGTTATGGTGAGTGAGTGAGAGAAGTTAAAGTCCACTGGCTGCAATGCTGATCACACGACTGGGTTTTGGAGGGATGTAGAACAGGTACTCAGTGTTAAGGTGAGTGAGTGAGAGAAGTTACAGTCCACTGGCTGCAATGCTGATCACACGTCCTGGTTTTCGAGGGATGTAGAACAGGTACTCAGTGTTAAAGTGAGTGAGTGAGAGAAGTTAAAGTCCACTGGCTGCAATGCTGCTCACACGTCCAGGTTTTGGAGGGATGTAGAACCGGTAATCAGTGTTAAGGTGCGTGAGCGAGAGAAGTTACAGTCCGCTGGCTGCAATGCTGATCACACGTCCGGGTTTTGGAAGGATATAGAACAGGTACTCAGTGTTAAAGTGAGTGAGTGAGAGAAGTTACAGTCAACTGGCTGCAATGCTGATCACACGTCCGGGTTTTGGAGGGATGTAGAACAGGTACTCTGTGTTAAGTTGATTGAGTGAGAGAAGTTACAGTCCACTGGCTGCAATGCTAATCACACGTCCGGGTTTTGGAGGGATGTAGAACAAGTACTCAGTGTTAAGGTGAGTGAGTGAGAGAAGTTACAGTCCACTGGCTGCAATGCTGCTCTCACGTCCGGGTTTTGGAGGAATGTAGAACAGGTACTCAGTGTTAAGGTGAGTGAGTGAGAGAAGTTACAGTCTACTGGCTGCAATGCTGCTCACATGTCCGGGTTTTGGAGGGATGTAGAACAGGTACTCAGTGTTAAGGTGAGCGAGTGAGAGAAGTTACAGTCCACTGGCTGCAATGCTGCTCACACGTCCGGGTATTGGAGGGATGTAGAACAGGTACTCTGTGTTAAGGTGAGTGAGTGAGTGAAGTTACATTCCAATGGCTGCAATGCTGATCACACGTCCGGGTTTCGGAGGGATGTAGAACAGGTACTCAGTGTTAAGGTGAGTGAGTGAGAGAAGTTACAGTCCACTGGCTGCAATGCTGATCACACGTCCGGATTTTGGAGGGATGTAGAACAGGTACTCATTGTTAAGGTGAGTGAGTGAGAGAAGTTACAGTCCACTGGCCGCAATGCTAATCACACATCCGGGCTTTGGAGGGATGTAGAACAGGCACTCAGTGTTAAGGTGAGTGAATGAGAGAAGTTACAGTCCACTGGCTGCAATGCTGATCACACGTCCAGGTTTTGGAGAGATGTAGAACAGGTACTCAGTGTTAAGGTGAGTGAGTGAGAGAAGTTACAGTCCACTGGCTACAATGCTGCTCACACGTCCGGGTTTTGGAGGGATGTAGAACAGGTACTCAGTGTTAAGGTGAGTGAGTGAGAGAAGTTACAGTCCACTGGCTGCAATGCTGATCACATGTCCGGGTTTTGGAGGGATGTAGAACAGGTACTCAGTGTTAAGGTGAGTGAGTGAGTAAAGTTGCAGTCCAATTGCTCCAATGCTGATCACACGTCCGGGTTTTGGAGGGATGTAGAACAGGTACTCAGTGTTATGGTGAGTGAGTAAGAGAAGTTACAGTCCACTGGCTGCAATGCTGCACACACGTCCGGGTTTTGGAGGGATGTAGAACAGGTACTCAGTGTTAAAGTGAGTGAGTGAGTGAGAGAAGTTACAGTCCACTGGCTGCAATGCTGCACACACGTCCGGGTTTTGGAGGGATGTAGAACAGGTACTCAGTGTTAAGGTGAGTGAGTGAGAGAAGTTACAGTCCACTGGCTGCAATGCTGATCACACGTCCGGGTTTTGGAGTGATGTAGAACAGGTACTCAGTGTTAAGGTAAGTGAGTGAGAGAAGTTACAGTCCACTGGCTGCATTGGTGATCACACGTCCGGGTATTGGAGGGATGTAGAACAGGTACTCAGTGTTAAGGTGAGTGAGTGAGAGAAGTTACAGTCCACTGGCTGCAATGCTGATCACACGTCCGGGTTTGAGAGGGATGTAGAACAGGTACTCAATGTTAAGGTGAGTGAGTGAGAGAAGTTACAGTCCACTGGCTGCAATGCTGATTACACGTCCGGGTTTTGGAAGGATGTAGAACAGGTACTCTGTGTTAAGGTCAGTGAGTGAGAGAAGTTACAGTCCACTGGCTGCAATGCTAATCATATGTCCGGGTTTTGGAGGGATGTAGAACAGGTACTCAGTGTTAAGGTGAGTGAGTGAGAGAAGTTACTGTCCACTGGCTGCAATGCTGATCACATGTCCGGGTTTTGGAGGGATGTAGAACAGGTACTCAGTGTTAAGGTGACTGAGTGAGAGATGTTACAGTCCAATTGCTGCAATGCTGATCACACGTCCAGGTTTTGGAGGGATGTAGAACAGGTACTCAGTGTTAAGGTGAGTGAGTGAGTAAAGTTACAGTCCAATTGCTGCAATGCTGATCACACGTCCGGGTTTTGGTGGGATGTAGAACAGGTACTCAGTGTTATGGTGAGTGAGTAAGAGAAGTTACAGTCCACTGGCTGCAATGCTGATCACACGTCCGGGTTTTGGAGGGATGTAGAACAGGTACTCAGTGTTCAGGTTTGTGAGTGAGAGAAGTTACAGTCCACTGGCTGCAATGGTAATCACACGTCCGGGTTTTGGAGGGATGTAGAACAGGTACTCAGTGTTAAAGTGAGTGAGTGAGTGAGAGAAGTTACAGTCCACTGGCTGCAATGCTGCACACACGTCCGGGTTTTGGAGGGATGTAGAACAGGTACTCAGTGTTAAGGTGAGTGAGTGAGAGAAGTTACAGTCCACTGGCTGCAATGCTGATCACACGTCCGGGTTTTGGAGTGATGTAGAACAGGTACTCAGTGTTAAGGTGAGTGCGTGAGAGAAGTTACAGTCCACTGGCTGCATTGGTGATCACACGTCCGGGTTTTGGAGGGATGTAGAACAGGTACTCAGTGTTAAGGTGAGTGAGTGAGAGAAGTTACAGTCCACTGGCTGCAATGGTAATCACACGTCCGGGTTTTAGAGGGATGTAGAACAGGTACTCAGTGTTATGGTGAGTGAGTGAGAGAAGTTACAGTTCACTGGCTGCAATGCTGATCACACGTCCGGGTTTTGGAGGGATGTAGAACAGGTACTCAGTGTTAAGGTGAGTGAGTGAGTGACAGAAGTTACAGTCTACTGGATGCAATGCTGCTCACACGTCCGGGTTTTGGAGGGATGTAGAACAGGTACTCAGTGTTAAGGTGAGTGAGTGAGAGAAGTTACAGTCTACTGGCTGCAATGCTGATCACACGTCCGGGTTTTGGAGGGATGTAGAACAGGTACTCAGTGTTAAGGTGAGTGAGTGAGAGAAGTTACAGTCCACTGGCTGCAATGCTATTCACACGTCCGGGTTTTGGAGGGATGTTGAACAGGTACTCAGTGTTAAGGTGAGTGAGTGAGAGAAGTTACAGTCCACTGGCTGCAATGTTGATCACACGTCCAGGTTTTGGAGGGATGTAGAACAGGTACTCAGTGTTAAGGTGAGTGAGTGAGAGAAGTTACAGTCCACTGGCTGCAATGCTTATCACACGTCCGGGTTTTGGAGGGATGTAGAACAAGTACTCAGTGTTAAGGTGAGTGAGTGAGAGAAGTTACAGTCCACTGGCTGCAATGCTGATCACACGTCCGTGTTTTGGAGGGATGTAGAACAGGTACTCAGTGTTAAGGTGAGTGAGTGAGAGAAGTTACAGTCTACTGGCTGCAATTCTGATCACACGTCCGGGTTTTGGAGGGATGTAGAACAGGTACTCAGTGTTAAGGTGAGTGAGTGAGAGAAGTTACAGTACACTGGCTGCAATGCTGATCACACGTCCGGGTTTTGGAGGGATGTAGAACAGGTACTCAGTGTTAAGGTGAGTGTGAGAGAGAAGTTACAGTCCACTGGCTGCAATGTTGATCACATGTCCGGGTTTTGGAGGGATGTAGAACAGGTACACAGTGTTAAGGTGAGTGAGTGAGAGAAGTTACAGTCCACTGGCTGCAATGCTGATCACACGTCCAGGTTTTGGAGGGATGTAGAAAAGGTACTCAGTGTTAAGGTGAGTGAGTGAGAGAAGTTACAGTCCACTGGCTGCAATGCTGATCACACGTCCTGGTTTTGGATGGATTTATAACAGGTACACAGTGTTATGGTGAGTGAGTGAGAGAAGTTGCAGTCCACTGGCTGCAATGCTGATCACACGTCCGGGATTTGGAGGGATGTAGAACAGGTACTCAGTGTTAAGGTGAGTGAGTGAGAGAAGTTACAGTCCACTGGCTGCAATGCTAATCACACGTCCGGGTTTTGGAGGGATGTAAAACAGGTACTCAGTGTTAAGGTGAGTGAGTGAGAGAAGTTACAGTCCACTGGCTGCAATGCTGATCACACGTCCGGGTTTTGGAGGGATGTAGAACAGGTACTCAGTGTTAAGGTGAGTGAGTGAGAGAAGATACAGTCCACTGCCTGCAATGCTGATCAAACGTCCGGGTTTTGGAGGGATGTAGAACAGGTACTCAGTGTTAAGGTGAGTGAGTGAGAGAAGTTACAGTCCACTGGCTGCAATGCTGATCACACGTCCGGGTTTTGGAGGGATGTAGATCAGGTACTCAGTGTTAAGGTGAGTGAGTGAGAGAAGTTACAGTCCACTGGCTGCAATGCTGATCACACGTCCGGGTTTTAGAGGGATGTAGAACAGGTACTCAGTGTTAAGGTGAGTGAGTGAGAGAAGTTTCAGTCCACTGGCTGCAATGCTGATCACACGTCCGGGTTTTGGTGGGATGTAGAACAGGTACTCAGTGTTAAGGTGAGTGAGTGTGAGAAGTTACAGTCCACTGCCTGCAATGCTGATCAAACATCCGGGTTTTGGAGGGATGTAGAACAGGTACTCAGTGTTAAAGTGAGTGAGAGAGAGAAGTTACAGTCCACTGGCTGCAATGCTGATCACACGTCCGGGTTTTGGAGGGATGTAGAATAGGTACTCAGTGTTAAGGTGAGTGAGTGAGAGAAGTTAAAGTCCACTGGCTGCAATGCTGATCACACGTCCGGGTTTGGAGGGATGTAGAACAGGTACTCAGTGTTAAGGTGAGTGAGTGAGAGAAGTTGCAGTCCACTGGCTGCAATGCTGATCACATGTCCAGGTTTTGGAGGGATGTAGAACAGGTACTCAGTGTTAAGGTGAGTGAGTGAGAGAAGTTGCAGTCCACTGGCTGCAATGCTGATCACATGTCCAGGTTATGGAGAGATGTAGAACAGGTTCTCAGTGTTAAGGTGAGTGAGTGAGAGAAGTTACAGTCCACTGGCTGCAATGCTGATCACACGTCCGAGTTTTGGAGGGATGTAGAACAGGTACTCAGTGTTAAGGTGTGTGAGTGAGAGAAGTTACTGTCCACTGGCTGCAATGCTGATCACACGTCCGGGTTTTGGAGGGATGTAGAACAGGTACTCAGTGTTAAGGTGACTGAGTGAGAGAAATTACACTCCAATGGCTGCAATGCTGATCACACGTCCTGGTTTTGGAGGGATGTAGAGCAGGTACTCATTGTTAAGGTGACTGAGTGAGAGAAGTTACAGTCTAATTGCTGCAATGCTGATCACACGTCCGGGTTTTGGAGGGATGTAGAACAGGTACTCAGTGTTAAGGTGAGTGAGTGAGTAAAGTTACAGTCCAATTGCTGCAATGCTGATCACACGTCCGGGTTTTGGAGGGATGTAGAACAGGTACTCAGTGTTAAAGTGAGTGAGTGAGTGAGAGAAGTTACAGTCCACTGGCTGCAATGCTGCACACACGTCCGGGTTTTGGAGGGATGTAGAACAGGTACTCAGTGTTAAGCTGAGTGATTGAGAGAAGTTACAGTCCACTGGCTGCAATGCTGATCACACGTCCGTGTTTTGGAGGGATGTAGAACAGGTACTCAGTGTTAAGCTGAGTGAGTGAGACAAGTTACAGTCCACTGGCTGCAATGCTGCACACACGTCCGGGTTTTGGAGGGATGTAGAACAGGTACTCTGTGTTAAGGTGAGTGAGTGAGAGAAGTTACAGTCCACTGGCTGCAATGCTGATCACACGTCCGGGTTTTGGAGGGATGTAGAACTGGTACTCAGTGTTAAGGTGAGTGAGTGAGAGAAGTTACAGTCCACTGGCTGCAATGCTGCTCAAACGTCCGTGTTTTGGAGGGATGTAGAACAGGTGCTCAGTGTTAAGGTGACTGAGTGAGAGAAATTACAGTCCACTGGCTGCAATGCTGATCACACGTCCTGGTTTTGGAGGGATGTAGAGCAGGTACTCATTGTTAAGGTGACTGAGTGAGAGAAGTTACAGTCCAATTGCTGCAATGCTGATCACACGTCCGGGTTTTGGAAAGATGTAGAACAGGTACTCAGTGTTAAGGTGAGTGAATGAGTAAAGTTACAGTCCAATTGCTGCAATGCTGATCACACGTCCGGGTTTCGGAGGGATGTAGAACAGGTACTCAGTGTTATGGTGAGTGAGTAAGAGAAGATACAGTCCACTGGCTGCAATGCTGATCAAACATCCGGGTTTTGGAGGGATGTAGAACAGGTACTCAGTGTTAAGGTGAGTGAGTGAGAGAAGTTGCAGTCCACTGGCTGCAATGCTGATCACATGTCCAGGTTTTGGAGGGATGTAGAACAGGTACACAGTGTTAAGGTGAGTGAGTGAGAGAAGTTGCAGTCCACTGGCTGCAATGCTGATCACATGTCCAGGTTATGGAGAGATGTAGAACAGGTTCTCAGTGTTAAGGTGAGTGAGTGAGAGAAGTTACAGTCCACTGGCTGCAATGCTGATCACACGTCCGAGTTTTGGAGGGATGTAGAACAGGTACTCAGTGTTAAGGTGTGTGAGTGAGAGAAGTTACTGTCCACTGGCTGCAATGCTGATCACACGTCCGGGTTTTGGAGGGATGTAGAACAGGTACTCAGTGTTAAGGTGACTGAGTGAGAGAAATTACACTCCAATGGCTGCAATGCTGATCACACGTCCTGGTTTTGGAGGGATGTAGAGCAGGTACTCATTGTTAAGGTGACTGAGTGAGAGAAGTTACAGTCTAATTGCTGCAATGCTGATCACACGTCCGGGTTTTGGAGGGATGTAGAACAGGTACTCAGTGTTAAGGTGAGTGAGTGAGTAAAGTTACAGTCCAATTGCTGCAATGCTGATCACACGTCCGGGTTTTGGAGGGATGTAGAACAGGTACTCAGTGTTAAAGTGAGTGAGTGAGTGAGAGAAGTTACAGTCCACTGGCTGCAATGCTGCACACACGTCCGGGTTTTGGAGGGATGTAGAACAGGTACTCAGTGTTAAGGTGAGTGATTGAGAGAAGTTACAGTCCACTGGCTGCAATGCTGATCACACGTCCGTGTTTTGGAGGGATGTAGAACAGGTACTCAGTGTTAAGGTGAGTGAGTGAGAGAAGTTACAGTCCACTGGCTACAATGCTGCTCACACGTCCGGGTTTTGGAGGGATGTAGAACAGGTACTCAGTGTTAAGGTGAGTGAGTGAGAGAAGTTACAGTCCACTGGCTGCAATGCTGATCACACGTCCGGGTTTTGGAGGGATGTAGAACAGGTACTCAGTGTTAAGGTGAGTGAGTGAGAGAAGTTACAGTCCACTGGCTGCAATGGTAATCACACGTCCGGGTTTTAGAGGGATGTAGAACAGGTACTCAGTGTTATGGTGAGTGAGTGAGAGAAGTTACAGTTCACTGGCTGCAATGCTGATCACACGTCCGGGTTTTGGAGGGATGTAGAACAGGTACTCAGTGTTAAGGTGAGTGAGTGAGTGACAGAAGTTACAGTCTACTGGATGCAATGCTGCTCACACGTCCGGGTTTTGGAGGGATGTAGAACAGGTACTCAGTGTTAAGGTGAGTGAGTGAGAGAAGTTACAGTCTACTGGCTGCAATGCTGATCACACGTCCGGGTTTTGGAGGGATGTAGAACAGGTACTCAGTGTTAAGGTGAGTGAGTGAGAGAAGTTACAGTCCACTGGCTGCAATGCTATTCACACGTCCGGGTTTTGGAGGGATGTTGAACAGGTACCCAGTGTTAAGGTGAGTGAGTGAGAGAAGTTACAGTCCACTGGCTGCAATGTTGATCACACGTCCAGGTTTTGGAGGGATGTAGAACAGGTACTCAGTGTTAAGGTGAGTGAGTGAGAGAAGTTACAGTCCACTGGCTGCAATGCTTATCACACGTCCGGGTTTTGGAGGGATGTAGAACAAGTACTCAGTGTTAAGGTGAGTGAGTGAGAGAAGTTACAGTCCACTGGCTGCAATGCTGATCACACGTCCGTGTTTTGGAGGGATGTAGAACATGTACTCAGTGTTAAGGTGAGTGAGTGAGAGAAGTTACAGTCCACTGGCTGCAATGCTGATCACACACACACACGTCCGGGTTTTGGAGGGATGTAGAACAGGTACTCAGTGTTAAGGTGAGTGAGTGAGAGAAGTTACAATCCACTGGCTGCAATGCTGATCACACGTCCGTGTTTTGGAGGGATGTAGAACAGGTACTCAGTGTTAAGGTGCGTGAGTGAGAGAAGTTACAGTCCACTGGCTGCAATGCTGATCAAACGTCCGGGTTTTGGAGGGATGTAGAACAGGTACTCATTGTTAAGGTGAGTGAGTGAGAGAAGTTACAGTCCACTGGCTGCAATGCTGATCACATGTCCGGGTTTTGGAGGGATGTAGAACATGTACTCAGTGTTAAGGTGAGTGAGTGAGAGAAGTTACAGTCTACTGGCTGCAATTCTGATCACACGTCCGGGTTTTGGAGGGATGTAGAACAGGTACTCAGTGTTAAGGTGAGTGAGTGAGAGAAGTTACAGTACACTGGCTGCAATGCTGATCACACGTCCGGGTTTTGGAGGGATGTAGAACAGGTACTCAGTGTTAAGGTGAGTGTGAGAGAGAAGTTACAGTCCACTGGCTGCAATGTTGATCACATGTCCGGGTTTTGGAGGGATGTAGAACAGGTACACAGTGTTAAGGTGAGTGAGTGAGAGAAGTTACAGTCCACTGGCTGCAATGCTGATCACACGTCCAGGTTTTGGAGGGATGTAGAAAAGGTACTCAGTGTTAAGGTGAGTGAGTGAGAGAAGTTACAGTCCACTGGCTGCAATGCTGATCACACGTCCTGGTTTTGGATGGATTTATAACAGGTACACAGTGTTATGGTGAGTGAGTGAGAGAAGTTGCAGTCCACTGGCTGCAATGCTGATCACACGTCCGGGATTTGGAGGGATGTAGAACAGGTACTCAGTGTTAAGGTGAGTGAGTGAGAGAAGTTACAGTCCACTGGCTGCAATGCTAATCACACGTCCGGGTTTTGGAGGGATGTAAAACAGGTACTCAGTGTTAAGGTGAGTGAGTGAGAGAAGTTACAGTCCACTGGCTGCAATGCTGATCACACGTCCGGGTTTTGGAGGGATGTAGAACAGGTACTCAGTGTTAAGGTGAGTGAGTGAGAGAAGATACAGTCCACTGCCTGCAATGCTGATCAAACGTCCGGGTTTTGGAGGGATGTAGAACAGGTACTCAGTGTTAAGGTGAGTGAGTGAGAGAAGTTACAGTCCACTGGCTGCAATGCTGATCACACGTCCGGGTTTTGGAGGGATGTAGATCAGGTACTCAGTGTTAAGGTGAGTGAGTGAGAGAAGTTACAGTCCACTGGCTGCAATGCTGATCACACGTCCGGGTTTTAGAGGGATGTAGAACAGGTACTCAGTGTTAAGGTGAGTGAGTGAGAGAAGTTTCAGTCCACTGGCTGCAATGCTGATCACACGTCCGGGTTTTGGTGGGATGTAGAACAGGTACTCAGTGTTAAGGTGAGTGAGTGTGAGAAGTTACAGTCCACTGCCTGCAATGCTGATCAAACATCCGGGTTTTGGAGGGATGTAGAACAGGTACTCAGTGTTAAAGTGAGTGAGAGAGAGAAGTTACAGTCCACTGGCTGCAATGCTGATCACACGTCCGGGTTTTGGAGGGATGTAGAATAGGTACTCAGTGTTAAGGTGAGTGAGTGAGAGAAGTTAAAGTCCACTGGCTGCAATGCTGATCACACGTCCGGGTTTGGAGGGATGTAGAACAGGTACTCAGTGTTAAGGTGAGTGAGTGAGAGAAGTTGCAGTCCACTGGCTGCAATGCTGATCACATGTCCAGGTTTTGGAGGGATGTAGAACAGGTACTCAGTGTTAAGGTGAGTGAGTGAGAGAAGTTGCAGTCCACTAGCTGCAATGCTGATCACATGTCCAGGTTATGGAGAGATGTAGAACAGGTTCTCAGTGTTAAGGTGAGTGAGTGAGAGAAGTTACAGTCCACTGGCTGCAATGCTGATCACATGTCCGAGTTTTGGAGGGATGTAGAACAGGTACTCAGTGTTAAGGTGTGTGAGTGAGAGAAGTTACTGTCCACTGGCTGCAATGCTGATCACACGTCCGGGTTTTGGAGGGATGTAGAACAGGTACTCAGTGTTAAAGTGAGTGAGTGAGTGAGAGAAGTTACAGTCCACTGGCTGCAATGCTGCACACACGTCCGGGTTTTGGAGGGATGTAGAACAGGTACTCAGTGTTAAGGTGAGTGATTGAGAGAAGTTACAGTCCACTGGCTGCAATGCTGATCACACGTCCGTGTTTTGGAGGGATGTAGAACAGGTACTCAGTGTTAAGCTGAGTGAGTGAGACAAGTTACAGTCCACTGGCTGCAATGCTGCACACACGTCCGGGTTTTGGAGGGATGTAGAACAGGTACTCTGTGTTAAGGTGAGTGAGTGAGAGAAGTTACAGTCCACTGGCTGCAATGCTGATCACACGTCCGGGTTTTGGAGGGATGTAGAACTGGTACTCAGTGTTAAGGTGAGTGAGTGAGAGAAGTTACAGTCCACTGGCTGCAATGCTGCTCAAACGTCCGTGTTTTGGAGGGATGTAGAACAGGTGCTCAGTGTTAAGGTGACTGAGTGAGAGAAATTACAGTCCAATGGCTGCAATGCTGATCACACGTCCTGGTTTTGGAGGGATGTAGAGCAGGTACTCATTGTTAAGGTGACTGAGTGAGAGAAGTTACAGTCCAATTGCTGCAATGCTGATCACACGTCCGGGTTTTGGAAAGATGTAGAACAGGTACTCAGTGTTAAGGTGAGTGAATGAGTAAAGTTACAGTCCAATTGCTGCAATGCTGATCACACGTCCGGGTTTCGGAGGGATGTAGAACAGGTACTCAGTGTTATGGTGAGTGAGTAAGAGAAGATACAGTCCACTGGCTGCAATGCTGATCACACGTCCGGGTTTTGGAGGGATGTAGAACAGGTACTCAGTGTTAAGGTGAGTGAGTGAGAGAAGATACAGTCCACTGCCTGCAATGCTGATCAAACGTCCGGGTTTTGGAGGGATGTAGAACAGGTACTCAGTGTTAAGGTGAGTGAGTGTGAGAAGTTACAGTCCACTGCCTGCAATGCTGATCAAACATCCGGGTTTTGGAGGGATGTAGAACAGGTACTCAGTGTTAAAGTGAGTGAGAGAGAGAAGTTACAGTCCACTGGCTGCAATGCTGATCACACGTCCGGGTTTTGGAGGGATGTAGAATAGGTACTCAGTGTTAAGGTGAGTGAGTGAGAGAAGTTAAAGTCCACTGGCTGCAATGCTGATCACACGTCCGGGTTTGGAGGGATGTAGAACAGGTACTCAGTGTTAAGGTGAGTGAGTGAGAGAAGTTACAGTCCAATTGCTGCAATGCTGATCACACGTCCGGGTTTTGGAGGGATGTAGAACAGGTACTCAGTGTTAAAGTGAGTGAGTGAGTGAGAGAAGTTACAGTCCACTGGCTGCAATGCTGCACACACGTCCGGGTTTTGGAGGGATGTAGAACAGGTACTCAGTGTTAAGGTGAGTGATTGAGAGAAGTTACAGTCCACTGGCTGCAATGCTGATCACACGTCCGTGTTTTGGAGGGATGTAGAACAGGTACTCAGTGTTAAGCTGAGTGAGTGAGACAAGTTACAGTCCACTGGCTGCAATGCTGCACACACGTCCGGGTTTTGGAGGGATGTAGAACAGGTACTCTGTGTTAAGGTGAGTGAGTGAGAGAAGTTACAGTCCACTGGCTGCAATGCTGATCACACGTCCGGGTTTTGGAGGGATGTAGAACTGGTACTCAGTGTTAAGGTGAGTGAGTGAGAGAAGTTACAGTCCACTGGCTGCAATGCTGCTCAAACGTCCGTGTTTTGGAGGGATGTAGAACAGGTGCTCAGTGTTAAGGTGACTGAGTGAGAGAAATTACAGTCCAATGGCTGCAATGCTGATCACACGTCCTGGTTTTGGAGGGATGTAGAGCAGGTACTCATTGTTAAGGTGACTGAGTGAGAGAAGTTACAGTCCAATTGCTGCAATGCTGATCACACGTCCGGGTTTTGGAAAGATGTAGAACAGGTACTCAGTGTTAAGGTGAGTGAATGAGTAAAGTTACAGTCCAATTGCTGCAATGCTGATCACACGTCCGGGTTTCGGAGGGATGTAGAACAGGTACTCAGTGTTATGGTGAGTGAGTAAGAGAAGATACAGTCCACTGGCTGCAATGCTGATCACACGTCCGGGTTTTGGAGGGATGTAGAACAGGTACTCAGTGTTCAGGTTTGTGAGTGAGAGAAGTTACAGTCCACTGGCTGCAATGCTGATCACACGTCCGGGTTTTGGAGGGATGTAGAACAGGTACTCAGTGTTAAGGTGAGTGAGTGAGAGAAGTTACAGTCCACTGGCTGCAATGGTAATCACACGTCCGGGTTTTGGAGGGATGTAGAACAGGTACTCAGTGTTAAAGTGAGTGAGTGAGTGAGAGAAGTTACAGTCCACTGGCTGCAATGCTGCACACACGTCCGGGTTTTGGAGGGATGTAGAACAGGTACTCAGTGTTAAGGTGAGTGAGTGAGAGAAGTTACAGTCCACTGGCTGCAATGCTGATCACACGTCCGGGTTTTGGAGTGATGTAGAACAGGTACTCAGTGTTAAGGTGAGTGAGTGAGAGAAGTTACAGTCTAATGGCTGCAATGCTGATCACACGTCCGGGTTTTGGAGGGATGTAGAACAGGTCCTCAGTGTTAAGGTGAGTGAGTGAGAGAAGTTACAGTCCACTGGCTGCAATGCTGATCACGCATGTCCGGGTTTTGGAGGGATGTAGAACAGGTACTCAGTGTTAAGGTGAGGGAGTGAGTGAAGTTACAGTCCACTGGCTGCAATGCTAATCACACGTCCGGGTTTTGGAGGGATGTAGAACAAGTACTCAGTGTTAACGTGAGTGAGTATGAGAAGTTACAGTCCACTTGCTGCAATGCTGCTCTCACGATCGGGTTTTGGAGGAATGTAGAACAGGTACTCAGTGTTAAGGTGAGTGAGTGAGAGAAGTTACAGTCCACTGGCTGCAATGCTGCTCACACGTCCGGGTTTTGGAGGCATGTAGAACAGGTACTCAGTGTTAAGGTGAGTGAGTGAGAGAAGTTACAGTCCACTGGCTGCAATGCTGCTCACACGTCCGGGTTTTGGAGGGATGTAGAACAGGTACTCTGTGTTAAGGTTAGTGAGTGAGAGAAGTTGCAGTCCACTGGCTGCAATGCTGATCACACGTCCGGGTTTCGGAAGGTTGTAGAACAGGTACTCAGTGTTAAGGTGAGTGAGTGAGAGAAGTTGCAGTCCACTGGCTGCAATACTGATCACACGTCCGGGTTTTGGAGGGATGTAGAACAGGTACTCAGCGTTAAAGTGAGTGAGTGAGAGAAGTTACAGTCCACTGGCTGCAATGCTGATCACACATCCGGGTTTTGGAGGGATATAGAACAGGTACTCAGTGTTAAGGTGAGTGAGTGAGAGAAGTTACAGTCTAATGGCTGCAATGCTGATCACACGTCCGTGTTTTGGAGGGATGTAGAACAGGTTCTCAGTGTTAAGGTGAGTGAGTGAGAGAAGTTACAGTCCAATGGCTGCAATGCTGGTCACACGCCCGGGTTTTGGAGGGATGTAGAACAGGTACTCAGTGTTAAGGTGAGTGAGTGAGAAAAGTTAAAGTCCATTGGCTGCAATGCTGATCACACGTCCGGGTTTTGGAGGGATGTAGAACAGGTCCTCAGAGTTAAGGTGAGTGAGTATGCGAAGTTACAGTCCACTTGCTGCAATGCTGCTCTCACGATCGGGTTTTGGAGGAATGTAGAACAGGTACTCAGTGTTAAGGTGAGGGAGTGAGTGAAGTTACAGTCCACTGGCTGCAATGCTAATCACACGTCCGGGTTTTGGAGGGATGTAGAACAAGTACTCAGTGTTAACGTGAGTGAGTATGCGAAGTTACAGTCCACTTGCTGCAATGCTGCTCTCACGATCGGGTTTTGGAGGAATGTAGAACAGGTACTCAGTGTTAAGGTGAGTGAGTGAGAGAAGTTACAGTCCACTGGCTGCAATGCTGCTCACACGTCCGGGTTTTGGAGGCATGTAGAACAGGTACTCAGTGTTAAGGTGAGCGAGTGAGAGAAGTTACAGTCCACTGGCTACAATGCTGCTCACACGTCCGGGTTTCGGAAGGTTGTAGAACAGGTACTCAGTGTTAAGGTGAGTGAGTGAGAGAAGTTACAGTCCACTGGCTGAGATGCTGCTCACACGTCCGGGTTTGTGAGGGATGTTGAACAGGTACTAAGTGTTAAGGTGAGTGAGTGATAGAAGTTACAGTCCACTGGCTGCAATGCTGCTCACACGTCCGGGTTTTGGAGGGATGTAGAACAGGTACTCAGTGTTAAGGTGAGTGAGTGAGAGAAGTTACAGTCCACTAACTGCAATACTGATCATACGTCCGGGTTTTGGAGGGATGTAGAACAGGTACTCAGTGTTAAGGTGAGTGAGTGAGAGAAGTTACAGTCCACTGGCTGCAATGCTGATCACACGTCCGGGTTTTGGAGGGATGTAGAACAGGTACTCAGTGTTAAGGTGAGTGAGTGAGAGAAGTTACAGTCCACTGGCTGCAATACTGATCACACGTCCGGGTTTTGGAGGGATGTAGAACAGGTCCTCAGTGTTAAGGTGAGTGAGTGAGAGAAGTTACAGTCCACTGGCTGCAATGCTAATCACACATCCGGGTTTTGGAGGGATATAGAACAGGTACTCAGTGTTAAGGTGAGTGAGTGAGAGAAGTTACAGTCTAATGGCTGCAATGCTGATCACACGTCCGGGTTTTGGAGGGATGTAGAACAGGTCCTCAGTGTTAAGGTGAGTGAGTGAGAGAAGTTACAGTCCACTGGCTGCAATGCTGATCACACATGTCCGGGTTTTGGAGGGATGTAGAACAGGTACTCAGTGTTAAGGTGAGGGAGTGAGTGAAGTTACAGTCCACTGGCTGCAATGCTCATCACACGTCCGGGTTTTGGAGGGATGTAGAACAAGTACTCAGTGTTAACGTGAGTGAGTATGAGAAGTTACAGTCCACTTGCTGCAATGCTGCTCACACGTCCGGGTTTTGGAGGCATATAGAACAGGTACTCAGTGTTAAGGTGAACGAGTGAGAGAAGTTACAGTCCACTGGCTGCAATGCTGCTCACACGTCCGGGTTTTGGAGGGATGTAGAACAGGTACTCTGTGTTAAGGTTAGTGAGTGAGAGAAGTTACAGTCCACTGGCTGCAATGCTGATCACACGTCCAGGTTTTGGAGGGATGTAGAACAGGTCCTCAGAGTTAAGGTGAGTGAGTGAGAGAAGTTACAGTCCACTGGCTACAATGCTGCTCACACATCCGGGTTTTGGAAGGTTGTAGAACAGGTACTCAGTGTTAAGGTGAGTGAGTGAGAGAAGTTACAGTCCACTGGCTGAGATGCTGCTCACACGTCCGGGTTTGTGAGGGATGTTGAACAGGTACTAAGTGTTAGGGTGAGTGAGTGATAGAAGTTACAGTCCACTGGCTGCAATGCTGCTCACACGTCCGGGTTTTGGAGGGATGTAGAACAGGTACTCAGTGTTAAGGTGAGTGAGTGAGAGAAGTTACAGTCCACTAACTGCAATACTGATCATACGTCCGGGTTTTGGAGGGATGTAGAACAGGTACTCAGTGTTAAGGTGAGTGAGTGAGAGAAGTTACAGTCCACTGGCTGCAATGCTGATCACACGTCCGGGTTTTGGAGGGATATAGAACAGGTACTCAGTATAAAGGTGCGTGAGTGAGAGAAGTTACAGTCCACTGGCTGCAATCTGATCACACGTCCGGGTTTTGGAGGGATGTAGAACAGGTACTCAGTGTTAAGGTGAGTGAGTGAGAGAAGTTACAGTCCACTGGCTGCAATGCTGACCACACGTCCGGGTTTTGGAGGCATGTAGAACAGGTACTCAGTGTTAAGGTGAGCGAGTGAGAGAAGTTACAGTCCACTGGCTACAATGCTGCTCACACGTCCGGGTTTCAGAAGGTTGTAGAGCAGGTACTCAGTGTTAAGGTGAGTGAATGAGAGAAGTTACAGTCCACTGGCTGAGATGCTGCTCACACGTCCGGGATTGTGAGGGATGTTGAACAGGTACTAAGTGTTAAGGTGAGTGAGTGATAGAAGTTACAGTCCACTGGCTGCAATGCTGCTCACACGTCCGGGTTTTGGAGGGATGTAGAACAGGTACTCAGTGTTAAGGTGAGTGAGTGAGAGAAGTTACAGTCCACTAACTGCAATACTGATCATACGTCCGGGTTTTGGAGGGATGTAGAACAGGTACTCAGTGTTAAGGTGAGTGAGTGAGAGAAGTTACAGTCCACTGGCTGCAATGCTGATCACACGTCCGGGTTTTGGAGGGATGTAGAACAGGTACTCAGTGTTAAGGTGAGTGAGTGAGAGAAGTTACAGTCCACTGGCTGCAATACTGATCACACGTCCGGGTTTTGGAGGGATGTAGAACAGGTACTCAGTGTTAAGGTGAGTGAGTGAGAGAAGTTACTGTCCACTGGCTGCAATGCTGATCACACATCCGGGTTTTGGAGGGATATAGAACAGGTACTCAGTGTTAAGGTGAGTGAGTGAGAGAAGTTACAGTCTAATGGCTGCAATGCTGATCACACGTCCGGGTTTTGGAGGGATGTATAACAGGTCCTCAGTGTTAAGGTGAGTGAGTGAGAGAAGTTACAGTCCACTGGCTGCAATGCTGATCACACATGTCCGGGTTTTGGAGGGATGTAGAACAGGTACTCAGTGTTAAGGTGAGGGAGTGAGTGAAGTTACAGTCCACTGGCTGCAATGCTAATCACACGTCCGGGTTTTGGAGGGATGTAGAACAAGTACTCAGTGTTAACGTGAGTGAGTATGAGAAGTTACAGTCCATTTGCTGCAATGCTGCTCTCACGATCGGGTTTTGGAGGAATGTAGAACAGGTACTCAGTGTTAAGGTGAGTGAGTGAGAGAAGTTACAGTCCACTGGCTGCAATGCTGCTCACACGTCCGGGTTTTGGAGGCATGTAGAACAGGTACTCAGTGTTAAGGTGAGTGAGTGAGAGAAGTTACAGTCCACTGGCTGCAATGCTGCTCACACGTCCGGGTTTTGGAGGGATGTAGAACAGGTACTCTGTGTTAAGGTTAGTGAGTGAGAGAAGTTACAGTCCACTGGCTGCAATGCTGATCACACGTCCGGGTTTCGGAAGGTTGTAGAACAGGTACTCAGTGTTAAGGTGAGTGAGTGAGAGAAGTTGCAGTCCACTGGCTGCAATACTGATCACACGTCCGGGTTTTGGAGGGATGTAGAACAGGTACTCAGTGTTAAAGTGAGTGAGTGAGAGAAGTTACAGTCCACTGGCTGCAATGCTGATCACACATCCGGGTTTTGGAGGGATATAGAACAGGTACTCAGTGTTAAGGTGAGTGAGTGAGAGAAGTTACAGTCTAATGGCTGCAATGCTGATCACACGTCCGGGTTTTGGAGGGATGTAGAACAGGTTCTCAGTGTTAAGGTGAGTGAGTGAGAGAAGTTGCAGTCCAATGGCTGCAATGCTGGTCACACGCCCAGGTTTTGGAGGGATGTAGAACAGGTACTCAGTGTTAAGGTGAGTGAGTGAGAAAAGTTAAAGTCCATTGGCTGCAATGCTGATCACACGTCCGGGTTTTGGAGGGATGTAGAACAGGTCCTCAGAGTTAAGGTGAGTGAGTGAGAGAACTTACAGTCCACTGGCTGCAATGCTGATCACATATGTCCGGGTTTTGGAGGGATGTAGAACAGGTACTCAGTGTTAAGGTGAGGGAGTGAGTGAAGTTACAGTCCACTGGCTGCAATGCTAATCACACGTCCGGGTTTTGGAGGGATGTAGAACAAGTACTCAGTGTTAACGTGAGTGAGTATGCGAAGTTACAGTCCACTTGCTGCAATGCTGCTCTCACGATCGGGTTTTGGAGGAATGTAGAACAGGTACTCAGTGTTATGGTGAGTGAGTAAGAGAAGTTACAGTCCACTGGCTGCAATGCTGATCACACGTCCGGGTTTTGGATGGAAGTAGAATAGGTACTCAGTGTTAAGGTGAGTGAGTGAGAGAAGTTACAGTCCACTGGCTGCAATGCTGATCACACGTCCGGGTTTTGGAGGGATTTAGAACAGGTACTCAGTGTTAAGGTGAGTGAGTGAGAGAAATTACAGTCCAATTGCTGCAATGCTTATCACACGTCCGGGTTTTGGAGGGATGTAGAGCAGGTACTCAGTGTTAAGGTGAGTGAGTGAGAGAAGTTACAGTCCACTGGCTGCAAAGCTGATCAAACGTCCGGGTTTTGGAGGGATGTAGAACAGGTACTCAGTGTTAAGGTGAGTGAGTGAGAGAAGTTAAAGTCCACTGGCTGCAATGGTAATCACACGTCCGGGTTTTGGAGGGATGTAGAACAGGTACTCAGTGTTAAGGTGAGTGAGTGAGTGAGAGAAGTTACAGTCCACTGGCTGCAATGCTGATCACACGTCCGGGTTTTGGAGGGATGTAGAACAGGTACTCAGTGTTAATGTGAGTGAGTGAGAGAAGTTTCAGTCCACTGGCTGCAATGCTGATCACACGTCCGGGTTTTGGAGGGATGTAGAACAGGTACTCAGTGTTAAGGTGAGTGAGTGAGTGAGAGAAGTTACAGTCCACTGGCTGCAATGCTGATCACACGTCCGGGTTTTGGAGGGATGTAGAACAGGTACTCAGTGTTAATGTGAGTGAGTGAGAGAAGTTTCAGTCCACTGGCTGCAATGCTGATCACACGTCCGGGTTTTGGAGGGATGTAGAACTGGTACTCAGTGTTAATGTGAGTGAGTGAGAGAAGTTACAGTCCACTGGCTGCAATGCTGATCAAACGTCCGGGTTTTGGAGGGATGTAGAACTGGTACTCAGTGTTAATGTGAGTGAGTGAGAGAAGTTAAAGTCCACTGGCTGCAATGGTAATCACACGTCCGGGTTTTGGAGGGATGTAGAACAGGTACTCAGTGTTAAGGTGAGTGAGTGAGAGAAATTACAGTCCAATGGCTGCAATGCTGATCACACGTCCGGGTTTTGGAGGGATGTAAAACAGGTACTCAGTGTTAAGGTGAGTGAGTGAGAGAAGTTACAGTCCACTGGCTGCAATGCTGATCACACTTCCGGGTTTTGGAGGGATGTAGAACAGGTACTGAGTGTTAATGTGAGTGAGTGAGAGAAGTTACAGTCCACTGGCTCTAATGCTGATCACACGTCCGGGTTTTGGAGGGATGTAGAACAGGTACTCAGTGTTAAGGTGAGTGAGTGAGAGAAATTACAGTCCACTGGCTGCAATGCTGATCACACGTCCGGGTTTTGGAGGGATGTAGAACAGGTACTCAGTGTTAAGGTGAGTGAGTGAGAGAAATTACAGTCCACTGGCTGCAATGCTGATCACACGTCCGGGTTTTGGAGGGATGTAGAACAGGTACTCAGTGTTAAGGTGAGTGAGTGAGAGAAGTTACAGTCCACTGGCTGCAATGCTGATCACACTTCCGGGTTTGGGAGGGATGTAGAACAGGTACTCAGTGTTAAGGTGAGTGAGTGAGAGAAGTTACAATCCACTGGCTGCAATGCAGATCACACGTCCGGGTTTTGGAGGGATGTAGAACATGTACTCAGTGTTAAAATGAGTGAGTGAGAGAAGTTGCAGTCCACTGGCTGCAATGCTGATCACACGTCTGGGTTGCGGAGGGATGTAAAACAGGTACTCAGTGTTAAGGTGAGTGAGTGAAAGAAGTTACAGTCCACTGGCTGCAATGCTGATCACACGTCCGGGTTTTGGAGGGATGTAGAACAGGTACTCAGTGTTAAGGTGAGTGAGTGGGAGAAGTTACAGTCCACTGACTGCAATTCTGATCACACGTCCGGGTTTTGGAGGGATGTAGAACAGGTACTCAGTGTTAAGGTGAGTGAGTGAGAGAAGTTACAGTCTACTGGCTGCAATGCTGATCACATGTCTGGGTTTTGGAGGGATGTAGAACAGGTACTCAGTGTTAAGGTGAGTGATTGAGAGAAGTTACAGTCCACTGGCTGCAATGCTGATCTCACGTCCGGGTTTTGGAGGGATGTAGAACAGGTACTCAGTATTAAGGTGAGTGAGTGAGAGAAGTTGCAGTCCACTGGCTGCAATGCTGATCACACGTCCGGGTTTTGGAGGGATGTAGAACAGGTACTCAGTGTTAAGGTGAGTGAGTGAGAGAAGTTACAGTCGACTGGCTGCAATGCTGATCACACGTTCGGGTTTTGGAGGGATGTAGAACAGGTACTCATTGTTAAGGTGAGTGAGTGAGAGAAGTTACAGTCCACTGGCTGCAATGCTGATCACACGTCCGGGTTTTTTAGGGATGTAGAACAGGTACTCAGTGTTAAGGTGAGTGAGTGAGAGAAGTTACAGTCCACTGGCTTCAATGCTGATCACACGTCCGGGTTTGGGAGGGATGTAGAACAGGTACTCAGTGTTAAGGTGAGTGAGTGAGAGAAGTTACAGTCCACTGGCTGATATGCTGATCACACGTCCGGGTTTTGGAGGGATGTAGAACAGGTACTCAGTGTTAAGGTGAGTGAGTGAGAGAAGTTACAGTCCACTGGCTGCAATGCTGATCACACGTCCAGGTTTTGGAGGGATGTAGAACAGGTACTCAGTGTTAAGGTGAGTGAGTGAGAGAAGTTACAGTCCACTGGCTGCAATGCTGATCACACATCCGGGATTTGGAGGGATGTAGAACAGGTACTCAGTGTTAAGGTGAGTGATTGAGAGAAGTTAAAGTCCACTGGCTGCAATGCTGATCACACGTCCGGGTTTTGGAGGGATGTAGAACAGGTACTCAGTGTTAAGGTGAGTGAGTGAGAGAAGTTACAGTCCACTGGCTGCAATGCTGATCACACGTCCGGGTTTTGGAGGGATGTAGAACAGGTACTCAGTGTTAAGTTGAGTGAGTGAGAGAAGTTACAGTCCACTGGCTGCAATGCTGATCACACGTCTGGGTTTTGGAGGGATGTAGAACAGGTACTCAGTGTTAAGGTGAGTGAGTGAGAGAAGTTACAGTCCACTGGCTGCAATGCTGATCACACGTCCGGGTTTTGGAGGGATGTAGAACAGGTACTCAGTGTTAAAGTGAGTGAGTGAGAGAAGTTACAGTCCACTGGCTGCAATGCTGCTCACACGTCCGGGTTTGGGAGGGATGTAGAACAGGTACTCAGTGTTAAGGTGAGTGATTGAGAGAAGTTACAGTCCACTGGCTGCAATGCTGATCGCACGTCCGGGTTTTGGAGGGATGTAGAACAGGTACTCAGTGTTAAGGTGAGTGAGTGAGAGAAGTTGCAATCCACTGGCTGCAATGCTGATCACACGTCCGGGTTTTGAAGGGATGTAGAACAGGTACTCAGTGTTAAGGTGAGTGAGTGAGAGAAGTTACAGTCCACTGGCTGCAATGCAGATCACACGTCCGGGTTTTGGAGGGATGTAGAACAGGTACTCAGTGTTAAGGTGAGTGAGTGAGAGAAATTACAATCCACTGGCTGCAATGCTGATCACACGTCCGGGTTTTGGAGGGATGTAGAACAGGTACTCAGTGTTAAGGTGAGAGAGTGAGAGAAATTACAGTCCTCTGGATGCAATGCTGATCACGCGTCCGGGTTTTGGAGGGATGTAGAACAGGTACTCAGTGTTAAGGTGAGTGAGTGAGAGAAGTTACAGTCCACTGGCTGCAATGCTGATCACACATCCGGGTTTTGGAGGGATGTAGAACAGGTACTCAGTGTTAAGGTGAGTGAGTGAGAGAAGTAAAAGTCCACTGGCCAGGGTTGCCAGATTCTGATCACAAAATTATCGTACAGGGACCTCAAAATTATTGTTTTCATGACAAAATAATGGTACAGTTATTAAAGAAATATCGTACAAATTATCGTACATTTTGAGATTTTATATCTATCCCTTGAGATAAATAAAACTTACACTTTATGCATCATTTCTAAATTTTATTAATATTGAGCAAATTTTTCAACTAAATTGTCTTTCAAACATTAGTGTTTTATTGGAAATAAATAAAATGCTCACATTTTAACACATAGGCCTACCATACCTCAATACCAAATAACATATATAGTAGGCCTCAATGATCATCAAATGAATTAAATGAAAAAAAAAAGTAAATTTACAGAAAACTTGGGCTCACTACATTGTCTATATTAGTATCATCATTATCCACTATTTTGGACCATTCTAACACACTTTTCATCTATGGTGTTTCTCTCGGAAATGCCCCGTTTACAAACATAATTTGGAAACTAGTCTTACCTGACCTGACCTAACCTAACCTAGACCACAACAGACTACCGGAACATAATCTGGGCAAACTACCGGGTATAACCAGTGTAAACTATCATATTATAAAAGGGCAAATTTCCAGGACCTAGCCTAATGTGGTAATACTGCTCAAGCCTAGCCAAAACCCAGTTATTCTGTAATAATACCGAAAAAAAAAATAATGAAAAATTTGCATATTTGTATGAACCAGTGATTAAAAATAACCATTCATATTTTAAACATAATAAGATATACTTTATTGCTTTTCACTTTATTTAGAGTCAGAATCTGATGTGTTATTGTACAATTCCTTGGCTGCCAAGAGAGAATACATATTATTTGTTGGGTTAAAGTTTTTACAGCATGATCCAGTAGATTTCATACATTCTGTTGCTAATAGTGCCCCATTTACAGACTCCACTTTATTAAATCCCACAAAAAAATCTTCTATTCATCATGATCATTATCTGACACATTACTATATATATCTTTCCTTGTCATGCGAGAAAGCATATCCTTGGATGGGGAAAACTTTGTACAACCGTACGGTCTGTGTGTACCAAGACGGACAAGCGACAGCCGACAGGCCGTACTGATATGTCTATAGTCTCTACCGTCACTGAGAATAACTGACTAACCGACAAACTCGCTTATAGCCTGACTACACACCCTTATAGCCTGACTACACATCCAACTCCCACGTTCTGAACAGGACACTCTTGGGTTGTAATTATTCCTCTCCTACCCTCACCTGCTTATATCATGTAAATAATTTTTTTCCTAATTTGTTTAATCATGAAATATTTTTTTTCTTTTCTAGTGAATAAGTAAAATTATCGTACACTATCGTACGAAAATACAGAATTATCCTACATTACGTACGATAATGAGTAGTCCTATCGTACATCGTACCAAGGGTGAAATAATCGTACAAATACGATAATTATCGTACGAATGGCAACCCTGCCACTGGCTGCAATGCTGATCACAGGTCCGGGTTTGGAGGGATGTAGAACAGGTACTCAGTGTTAAGGTGAGTGAGTGAGAGAAGTTACAGTCCACTGGCTGCAATGCTAATCACACGTCCGGGTTTTGGAGGGATGTAGAACAGGTACTCAGTGTTAAGGTTAGTGATTGAGAGAAGTTACAGTCCACTGGCTGCAATGCTGATCACACGTCCGGGTTTTGGAGGGATGTAGAACAGGTACTCAGTGTTAAGGTTGTACAGTGGTACACAGGTGATTTAGCAGATAAAAGGGTAAATGGTCAGTTTTATGGTTTTGGGGTCACTTGGACCAAACAGCAGCTGCTAGACTCACAAACACACGTGGTCATACCAGCTACTCACACACACACACACACACACATCCTACCGTGCTACTCCCTCACACACACACACACCTCCATACATACACACTTCATCATACCGTGCTACTCTCTCACACACACACACAAACACCACGTGTTTGTATGACTATTAGTCTACCTATATGCCTCTAGGACATTTAAACTTTCTAAATCCTAATCTTCATCTCTACCCAAGTACAGGTGTCACGAATGGGTCATTTACTTATTGTGACCATCTTGACCCCTGGTTCAAAAGGGTAGAGAAGGGAGAAAAGAGGGTAAAGAGAGGAATTAAGAGAAGGGAAGAAGAGAAGAGGAGGAGCTATACAAGTTAGGAGGGGCTAATCAAATAGGAGGAGCTATAATGATAGACCTGCCCTTGTGGGCGTGGTAATAGGACTTTACAGTTAGTGCATATATTTCTGGCAACTGTGTAATTGGAAAACATATATAAACTGAGGATGTACAGTTACATTTTAGGATAACTTAAACTGTCTCCAAGGGCTATAGGCTTGTCTCCACAGAGAGAGACTATATACATATAAGACCAGGCACATCAGTATCATTCCCTGTGTAGATATAAGTGTATATAAATAAATGTATTAAGCCTTGAATAAGAAACTTGTGAAATCAATTACCTAAGAACACCACTCCGCCGAACTCGCTACCAACAACCAACAACCAACAACCAACAACTCACTACAACAACAATGTACTGTACCAGATTCTTTGAAGAGACTAGAATCAGGACTGGTACATTTTGGTGACAGCGGTGTTTTTGTGCAACATACAAGATTGCAAAAAGGTAGACTTCACAGGAGACAGTGAATAACATAGTTCAAGACAAGTTGAAGATTTTATTTGTAAATTCTCTCAAATAATTTCTTCAGTGGGAATAATCTTACAACCTCTAACGACAAAGATAACCCACTAATTCATCACCTACAAGAGCCACCTACTTCAACATAACTGCAACTAGACCTACAAGGGGACCTCATCTACTTCACAACAATCAATCATCACTACCCCAGGCGTCCCTGTACGTAAATTCTCTCGTAAGGACAACGCCATCCCTTCAGCACTACCCTTGAGCGTCCCTGGAACGTAAGGACGTCATCACTTCATCACTACTCATGAGCGTCCCTGGAACGTAAGGACAACAACGTCATCACTTCATCACACGAGCGTCCCTGGAACGTAGGACAACGTCATCACGTCATCATCTCCATTCTCCAAGCTGACACCTTGTTACGTAAATTCTCTCGTAAAAGGCAAGTCAACGTTCATCATCTTCACTCCAAGAACGACTGGTAGTGTGTTAGTGTGCGAGCTAACTAACTCATCACTTCAAGACTCGTCACAACACCACACCTAGACGTCAACTCGTCATCATCATCGTTGCAACTAAAGTAATAAAAGTAGGTACACATTACATGTTACATTACATTTTTTTTTACTTGTCCACGAACATGTTAGGATAAAATTAGGTTTCCTCATTAAAGCCCAGAAAGAAAGAAAAGAAGTGCCAAATTAAAACAAAGTAAAGAATTCTTCCCCATTAATCTAAAGGTATCACAATAACTTCGAATATCCCTGATAATGATTCATTACCCTCTGAGCTAGATTCCCCTGCCTCCCTTAAGTCTCGTTGTGGTGCCAACACATACGAGTACATTTTCTTCTTCTCCAACCATAACCCCATTAAATACTAAATCTGTCTACTAATATCGTCCTGTATTATCACTAACAATGACTACTCCTCTACAATCTCCTATCGTCTCTGCTCATCATCTAACAAATACTGATTCCACAATCACTTCTATGCTAACAATGAAACTCTTACCTATCACCATTTCTCATGCAAAGCATTTTAAGGAAGATAATCCAACATATGGGATTCATCTCTTCTTGCATCATTTGGAGAAGATATTTTACAAAGCGAATATAGAGCAGGACGAACATAAAATAGCATTGGTAAGAGAGTATATTGCACAAGATAGTCCAGCCAGTTATAGGTTAAACACAAGTGCTTTTTCTAATCCAAACAATTTAACGTCATATGCCACATTTAGACAGTCACTTATTAATGTTTATGGGGATAATAAAGTACGTAATTCAGTGTCAATGGTTCAAAGAAAGATTAAAACAAAGAATGGCAATACAAGGGAACTAGCAAAAGCACTTGCATCATCAGGATCGATAGAAGTAAATTCGAAGAAATCTCGTATCATACATCATGTATTAAATACAACTCACTTCAGGAGTAAGAATTATAATTTTGATACCATAACTCAAGGGGATTCACACGGACAACGTTGCAAACATTGTAACGAATATATGCATAGGACCAGTGAATGTTATATTAATAAATCTGCAAGAAATAATGGGAAATCTATACATAAATACTGTCATTCACATGAGTCAAATTCGTATTCCTTAAATGAACACATGATCCTTAACATAAAGAAACAAAGCTTGCACAATCGAAACATGATGTATGAAACGAGACCACCACGATATTAAAATGGCATCAATAATCCCATAAATATATAAATACTGTAGGCCCTGTCGTCGTAAATACCTATAATATAATAATAATCCTTGTCTCAAGTATCACATGTAATAATTCATTAATAATAGACACAGGAGCAGCAGTTTCCTTGTTCTTGGATAATTCCTTTAACAAATTGTGCAAGTTAGGTCCCCAGCGGCTTTTATAAACTAAGATTGATCAGGTGACATAGAATTGTCAACCATGACAAATAATAAATGACAGGTACTAGGGACACTAAACCCTTCCTGTACAGTTAGACAAGGAAACTAACTAAATACCCATAATAAGATGCCCTAAACATAAAATAATACATTTTAGGTATTAATGTATTTTAATACAGGATTGTCCAGACCAAAATATAAGTCTATATATATATGTATTGAAAGAAAAACGGGAACTATCCCATTATCATAAAGGCCTACTGCAGATAATACTATATTACCACTAAAGTTCGTCCATAAATTGAAGGTAAAGATTCCATCTCATGTTACAACCACATATTAGTGTTCTATCCTTAGTAGAGTCTGGGAAAATAACCTGGGAATGTATCTACTTTAACTAATGTAAATGATAATAATATTGCCACTATCTATATCTTTAATAAATCATCTACCAATAATCAGGTAAAGAAAAGGATATATTTATGTGATCTGTACAAGATGGAAGTTAGACTAAATACCACAAGGAAATATAATATCAATTTTAACCGAAGAGTTAAAAGATAGTCATATAAGGGAGAAACGTAGAAATTTTGTCAGGAATCTAAATTTTCCAATTTATCGTGATAATTTTATTAAAATCCTAGCCACATATCAAAATGCGATTGCCCTACCTGGTAAAATTTTTAGAAAAACCTATTTATAAATAAGCATATAGACTACCGTACCTCATACTAGGCAGAAAGTTATGTTGGATGAGAGTATTATTAAGATTCTAATTCCCCCCTTTTAATAGTCAAATAATTTTGTTTCAAAAATAATGGTGAATTTAAGCCGGTAATTCTTTACAGAAAATATAATGCTACAAGTAAATATAACTATCCCCTCCCTCCTTTACCAAATGTTTGTCTAACATTGGTCAAACAAAACATTTTATATTTTACATATTCAACTTGGTCAGTGGAAACTGGCAAGTAGCATTAGAAAGTCACTCCTTTACTATATTTAATACTCCCATGGTTATAATGAATACATTCGTAGACCATTTGGGTTAGGTAATGCTCCATCCACATATCAGCATATGTTCAATTTTCATGTTAGTGTTATTAATCACGTAGTCAGCGCTTAGCTAAACAATTTAATTATTTTTCTAATGAGGTACAATCACAATAATTAACAATAAGGAAAGTTAAATTGAGATTACATTAGGTAGGCCTCAAACTTTAAAAATATATGTTTCAATTTATTACCAGCATATTATAATTATAGGTTATACATTAACCATCACTGAGTTCCATACACAATAGCATAAAATACGAACAATGAAAGTTAACAAACGTAAATCACTCTTGGATATATGTTCGTATATAGAATCATTGTAAAGAAATTTATTCCTAAATAATCTCCTCAGGAGAATGACAGATGTGTATGGAAGTCAGAAAAGTTAATAAAGGTTAATTAATGTCAGCTCCAATTCATGCATTTCCATCCTATTCATTACCCAAATAATAATAATATCACGTGTACAGATGCTTCTTCAGTAGACTTAGGCACTGTACTTAGGTAAGATATAGCTAAGTTCTATGTCAGGTATGTACTTATGCATAACGAATATTAAATGCACAGCAAACTCGTTACTCTGTAACGGACCAGGAACAATTAACAAATAATGTTAGGGGCAATTCGTACTTTTAGAAAAATCGTAATAGGCTATCCTTTACAAATAATCGTGAATCACAAATATATTCTTGGCTTACTATAATCTCAAACCTTAGTGTGAAAATTATCCAGATATTATCTAACCATTAAGGATTTTCTCCCACATATTGATATTAACTACCTTCCAGGATGATTAGATAAAATAGCAAATCCCTTAAACAGTCATCTTGTCATTTGATTCCAAAGTCATACTTTACTTTATACTTATACTTTACTGTGGTTCATAAACATTAGCAATTTCTATGCTAAAATATACTAAGTTTATTTAACTCTGAGGATGAAAATAATGGACGAGATATACAGTCACTTAAATAACTTTTCCCATTATGATAAGATTTTACAAAAAGAAAAACTTAGTAAATGTGACTTGTAAACCAATGAAAGTGATACATTAAATAATACTTCCCTCAGTGTTAATTACCCCTTTATCAAAATGCAACAGGACATCCTGGGAGAAAGATCAAAACAATCTCCATATATTATATTATCAACATAAACTATGGGTAGATGATAAAACATATATATCGCTCAGTGCGAAACATGCAATGCTCCATGACAGGAATATAATCCTGGACAAATCAGGAGACATAATAGGAATAATTCTACTTTCCTTACCCAATTACAAAAAAGGGCATAAATAAAATATTACCTATGGTTAACCATTTTCTAGATATTTAGTGGCGGCACCACTACATGATAAAAACCGCAAATAATACGTGCACATATATTTAATCTCAAATTACTATGCCCATTATAAACATGTCCCGATATTATAAAGATATCCAAATTCTACTATATTAAAGCAAACGTTTGTATAACCATATCTCCCCATATCTCCCAGCAGCTAATGGTTAACAATACGGCAAAACCGTAAAATACTACAAGTACTTGGTGGCACAGAAACAATGGAAATCCCTCCACATGGAAAGACTGCATCAAAATGACAGTCTATAAACTCTACAAAACATGGAAATAAAAGGAAAAACTCCTAATCAAATACTATATGGCGTACAAGAAACGTCTTTCATATAATTATATGATATAAAAAAAAAATTGCCACACAGAAGCCAGGCTACAACAAGGACAACTTCGCTGAACAACAGTGAGTTGCAATACAAATTCATCATGATGTACAAAACAATTCTACAGGCTTGCAAGAAAGAAGATGCGTAATCGCCTACACAAGAAATCTACACAAGAAATCTACAGGCTTGCAAGGAAGAAGATGCGTAATCGCCTACACAAGAAATTTACAGGCTTGCAAGAAGAAAAATGCGCAATCGCCGATATACTACAAAAGATAACTCAAATGTTCACTCCAGGTGATACATAATATAATACGGGTACCCGATCGAAGTTTAAAAACTTCACACAGTCAAATCTTTAGTAGGTAATAAACTTTTAATAAAGAATATTTTTACCAGGCGGTTGATATTGTATATGTAAACAGGATAAAGAGATTGGTAAAGCGCGCAAAACCATCCAAAATAAAACCAATCCATATCACTGGAACATAACAATTTCCTCTTCTTAGTAAATTTATCCCTACTATATACTATATACTATATAATGAAATAATCAATTACAAACATAAATCCGATCGGTTTTCTATGAAATAATAATAATTCTTTTTACAGATGTGGCCCAAATCAACCTATATGGATAATAATTTTTGTCTCTACTCTCAACAGCTCCAGGCTCAGACGAGGAACACAACGCAGGACAAATGACGTCTTCAATCCGAGAGCTCTCCTATACAATTTTATTAAGAAGCAGAAGCAAAGAACAGGAAAATAAATAAAGTAATGGTGACTAATGATATGATCACTATTTCTTACTCTTTGCAGATTTTACCCCAGTGAGCAGTGGTTACAGCTACAAGTATTTACTGATACACTAGTTTATTTGACAGGTATCATACAAATGGAATATCCAGATGGAATCCAGCAACTAAGGTAATATTGTTCGCTTATTATAAAAAAAAAAAAATATATATATATGATGGACCTATTACCGTCACCACAGCCCAGAGCGTGGTTTTGATCATTTTTACGTGTATTTTCGTGAACACTATTTGGTACTACTTACATAGTGTATACAAATATATCCCATAAAATAAAAGGTTACAAGACAAACTGTTGCATATCGTGGTAAGTTAGTGTAACAGGTAGAAAGCATTTAAAAATAATTATAGAGCTTTCCTTTACCAATAAAAGAAAATATTCACATATACTTTGTGACTTCTATTTATTTCTGCGTGAAGCAGGAAGCTGTATTACGAGTACAGAAACTTAGAAAGGAAGACAATCATTTATTAGGAGAGTATTTACTTCGGGTAAGATAAGATTAACTCATACTTAATATCACTCAAATAACTATAACATGAAAAGGAAAAATCAGTGTGAAATACTATCTTACTAAATATCTTTCTTCTACCTATTTTGAAATATTATTATACAATCGTGCGTAGTATTTTAACACAACATTATATACTTATTATTAATCCCATAGAAGGTAAAGTAATATTCACAAGCTACGCACTTCAAGAATTCCCAATGAAAATAGAAATAATCTTTTAATGTTCAAATTTCCTCCAAGAAATATTATACTTAGTGATGATGTCATCAATGACACACACTCCTCAAGTACCAGGTTGCATGTCCTTATTTATATGTTGGTTCTGCATAAATATTGGCAAGTATTCCTCCAAAGGATGCGAAATCTCCACTTGCTTTAAAGCAATTCAGGCACTATATGCATGTAATTCATATCTATTACTAATCAAACCTCTCTGTTATCATCAAATTTCTATTTCTACTATCTATGCTTCTCTGCTGATAGACAATTAGAAATATATTACCCTAATCACCCTACACATGGCATGGATTAATATACTGTAGAGTGGCAGACTCAGAGAAAATCGATTCAAGGGAATCGTTACATTGAAAAAAAAATATATATATAATTGCTAGACAACATATCCCACTTTCTTCCACCTTTCAATATATTTCATTTAATATCGACTTGTTTAATATCTCCCAATTATCAGTTGTTCCAGGAAAAATGGAGCTTGGAAGTTATCCAGGGAGACATCCTTCAAAGATCATTTAATTACTCCATATATTGATGAAAATAAAACTTGGTACAAATGTTTAATATCCCATGTCTTACTGGCAAATACTATAACAGTTTTATATAGGAAAGTCTACTGTCATAATTTTGTATTGTATAAATAACTCTATCTACGTAGACTGAATTATCTTGTTATGAAATAATAATCTATAGCTGTTATTTTACAGCCACTAAATAACAAGGCTTCCCCCTTATTAAAATGTGAATCTTTAGCATAGGTTAGCTAAAATACACACAATAACATGCACCTAGCTAAAATTAATATTAAGATGAAATTTTTGTACAATGTATTTCTATTCATGTATTGAGGATATTGTCTATGTTCATCTATGATTTTTATGTTATTATACATGTAATTATTGTTACTTCCAAGTCCCTACCGAAAATTGTAAATCTGTTGCCACAATAATGATTATCTGGGGACAGATAAAATTTTAAATATATATATACTATATATATATATATGTAAAATTTGGATAGCGTGGTTCGAGCGAATGTACAGTGGTACACAGGTGATTTAGCAGATAAAAGGGTAAATGGTCAGTTTTATGGTTTTGGGGTCACTTGGACCAAACAGCAGCTGCTAGACTCACAAACACACGTGGTCATACCAGCTACTCACACACACACACACACACACATCCTACCGTGCTACTCCCTCACACACACACACACCTCCATACATACACACCTCATCATACCGTGCTACTCTCTCACACACACACACAAACACCACGTGTTTGTATGACTATTAGTCTACCTATATGCCTCTAGGACATTTAAACTTTCTAAATCCTAATCTTCATCTCTACCCAAGTACAGGTGTCACGAATGGGTCATTTACTTATTGTGACCATCTTGACCCCTGGTTCAAAAGGGTAGAGAAGGGAGAAAAGAGGGTAAAGAGAGGAATTAAGAGAAGGGAAGAAGAGAAGAGGAGGAGCTATACAAGTTAGGAGGGGCTAATCAAATAGGAGGAGCTATAATGATAGACCTGCCCTTGTGGGCGTGGTAATAGGACTTTACAGTTAGTGCATATATTTCTGGCAACTGTGTAATTGGAAAACATATATAAACTGAGGATGTACAGTTACATTTTAGGATAACTTAAACTGTCTCCAAGGGCTATAGGCTTGTCTCCACAGAGAGAGACTATATACATATAAGACCAGGCACATCAGTATCATTCCCTGTGTAGATATAAGTGTATATAAATAAATGTATTAAGCCTTGAATAAGAAACTTGTGAAATCAATTACCTAAGAACACCACTCCGCCGAACTCGCTACCAACAACCAACAACCAACAACCAACAACTCACTACAACAACAATGTACTGTACCAGATTCTTTGAAGAGACTAGAATCAGGACTGGTACACACACACCCTACCCTCCATCCTTGCTCCATCCTTCCCTTCACATATCCTACCCTCCATCCTTCCCTTCACACACCCTACCCTCCATCCTTCCCTTCACACACCCTACCCTCCATCCTTCCTCCATCCTTCCCTTCACATATCCTACCCTCCATCCTTCCTCCATCCTTCCCCTCACACACCCTACCCTCCATCCTTCCTCCATCCTTCCCTTCACACACCCTACCCTCCATCCTCCCCCTCACACACCCTACCCTCCATCCTTCCTCCATCCTTCCCTTCACACACCCTACCCTCCATCCTTCCTCCATCCTTCCCTTCACATATCCTACCCTCCATCCTTCCTCCATCCTTCCCTTCACATATCCTACCTTCCATTACACAGTATATACGACTGCCTGCAGGACTTACCACAGGATGTACCCCAAAAAAATGAATACATTTATCATTTGCACATTATCAGGAAATTTCCACTGTCACAAGAGAGAGAGAGAGAGAGAGAGAGAGAGAGAGAGAGAGAGAGAGTTAAACCCTCCATCACCTTGCTATAACAGTAAAGAATATATACTATTTTTATTTACAATAAACAATATTACTGATAGAAAATAGGAAATTAAGATAAATTATATTTTTCTCTCATGACAAACTCAGGTGATATAATAATCAGGTTATAATATGTGTTCTTTGTGGAACTCTTGTCAATTAGTTTACCATTTCACCATAGAATGTTAAAACAATAAATAAAAAGGGTTTGAGTTGTGGTATGTATCTGTGATGGTATACTCTGGTGAACGTGAGCCAGGCCAGCCCAACTCCCCACCATGGTACCCAGCCATGGTAGTAAACCCTCAGTAAACAGTTTTAAACTCACGGACCTGTGCGAGGCTACATCTGCCAACGCCAACACTTTACCACTGTACCAGCCAGGGACTTACTATACATTCCTAATATTGTCATTATTATATTTATTAAAACTAAATTGGTCTCCAACAACTTATTATGATCAATATTAAATATTAAACTATTACCTGATAATGTGATGGTTAATGTTGGTAATGTTGGTTCACAATGTCCAAGTGTACCTATTATTACTCAAAGAAGAATTGAGGGAGCATTGCAAGGTGCAACTGTTCACTACAGAAAACAATGTTGCCACAGAAGAAAACTGACCAAAGAATATAGGAGAGGAAAGATAGGAAGTGATAAAGAGAGGGAGAGATTATGAAGAAATACAGAGCATTTCAAAGGAAGACAATCCAAAATAGTTGAGTGCAGGATTTAATTAATAGTAACAACAAAATACTTTACCCAATATGTGGAAGCTTTTTCTTGATAATAAACTCCAGAGGTTGAAGCACTGTTAAGGCTAAATTTGAAAAGGATTTACACAAACTGTGACAAACACAACACTACAAGATGGATACAGATCCTGTAGTGATCACACACACATAAACACACACGCACACAGGAAGTGTCATGGCGGCACCCGTTGGGACAGTGGAGGAAGAGATAAAACATATTAGATAATAAACTCCAGTGTACTGCGAACAACTTAATCCTTTGTAAAATATTGTGTTCTTACCTTCTGCAAATCATTGAGGTATATTTTATTTTACGCCTGACAAGTGTTCCTGATTTGTGTAACAATTACCAAACAACTTTTCTGTATCTAGGGAGAAATACAAGCATTTCAGATTGGCACACACACACACACACACACACACGTGCACGTTAACCACAGAAGAATTTATACCTGCTAGCAATAGTTCAAGTTATTATTTAATAATATTATTTAATAGAATTTAATGATCAATGATTTTACTGGTTAATTCTCTGATATTCAGAGTTTATTATGCTTATTATCAAATTACAGGAATCACCAATTACTAAATCTGTATATCCAAGTTTATTTCAGACGAGACAGGACATAATATTATACAGTAAGTGTTGGTATTGGGTGTACCGGGTGTGCTAAGGGCATTTGTACTACAACTTTCACCACAAACATATGTTGAAGTCGGAATTAAAAAAGCATTGGCAATGATAACACGTCAGTCAACGATAGGGATAGTAAGAACCCAACACACACACACACACACACACACGTTTCCTGTCACAAACACATATAGACAATTTCTCTCTCTTTCTCTCTCTCTCTCTTTCTCTCTATCTCTCTCTCATGAACTAAGAACAGAGTGTTATTGTCAACACCTTAGTATAAAACTTTCTTGCATCTATGAATGGGCGGTACAACGAAGTTAAAGTTGTGTCTGGGAGACAAATAACTTGTAAACAACATGACTGTCAAAGAAAAGATCAGAGTATAACTGGTCCAGCAAAGAAAGTTAAATATTAAGTAACATATGAGTCATAAATAACATGTCTATCAGGTTATATTTAGAGTAGGAGCAGGTAACATACGGCCCACAGAGGCCTATTGTGTGTACCGTGAACATACCCTGAATTAATAATGGAATCCTGCCTGCAAGAGATGGTCAACCTCTACCTACAGACCTGACACAGCCCATGATGGCCTATCGTTCAGCCTATTGTGTGTACAGTGAACATAGCCGGAATTAATAATGGAATCCTGCCTGCAAGAGATGGTCAACCTCTACCTACAGACCTGACACAGCCCATGATGGCCTATCGTTCAGCTCGAGACAATCCTCGGCATTAATATTACAATCCGGCCAACGATACTCCAGCCAACTGTACTAAGTACTCTGTTGACGGGTACAGCTCTCAGCGTGTACTCAAGGCTTTCAAATACATAGGCCTTGGACATATGACCTACTTAAATCCACTAAAACGAGAAGTTCCTCTAACACCTGTTGGTTCAGCAGATGTCAACAAACCACATCAAGTGGTAGGCTCCGGGGCAGCAAGTGTTGGACAGTGGGACAGGACAGGCAATAGTGCTCTATACTATTACCACGAGGCGCTCGACACAAGCGACACTGAGTGAAGGGAGGCTCACCCTGCATCCCAGCAACCTGCCATGGTGGCCGGTAGCCAAGCCTTAAACGAACAGAGGCTACTTTGTGCTCATGAATCTTAAGGCTTTGACGACGGTTGAAATATATGTGATGGCAGACAGACTCGTAGAAGGTGATGGAGATGTTGAAGAGCCTCTCTGCATCCCTGTGTTGCTGTACAGGGAGAAGAGCGGCAGAGAGGATTCTATAGAGGTAACATGTCAGGGAGAGAGGACGTCCAACACCACGATAAGGCAGATGGCAGGCTTCCTTTACTAGTGTGTCAACTGTACCATTGTGACGTATATCTACATGGGATGTCACATATGTATCTCTCGGGATAAAAGCAGGAAGGTTAGACGAGGGCAAGAAATGGGTATACAAAGTAGAGAAACAGCAGGGTGAGGCAGAGAAGGTACGTCGTGCACAGCTGGAGCAAACTTTGCAGTCTTGGCAGCCAGAGGCAAACTGTCCACACCATAGGAATCCTGTGAGGAATCGGACGAGGCTCTAACTGGTCGCTTGATCGAGGGTCATGAGGTGGACGGCTGCAACCTGAGCTGAGGAGTGACCGAGGAGAGGTGGGGAGGGTTGTGTGAGGGCAGCTGAGGAGTGACCGAGGAGAGGTGGGGAGGGTTGTGTGAGGGCAGCTGAGGAGTGACCGAGGAGAGGTGGGGAGGGTTGTGTGAGGGCAGCTCAGGCCAGTGATACTCAACTGGAGACTCGTTGTCCTCTGACATTGTCAAGCAGGAATCCACGCTCTTCATTAGGCCAGGCAAGGCCTAGATAACAAGCAAACAACTAAACACGAACAATCTATCCACCACACACACACACACACACACACACACTGTATATGTATATGTACTGTATATGTATGTATGTGTCTATGTATGTGTATATGTTTGTACATGTGTGTAGATATTATATGTATGTATGGGTATATGTCTATGTGTATGTATGTATATATGTATGTGTGTATCAGTATATGTCTATGTGTATTTATGTATATATGCATGTGTATGTATGTGTGTATGTATGTATATATGTTTATATGTGTGTGACAGCGTAATGAATATATATATATATATATATATATATATATATATATATATATATATATATATATATATATATATATATATATATATATATATATATATATATATATATATATATATATATATATATATATATATATGAATTATGTCTGTACAAATTATATACAGATCATATGTTTATTTGTATGTTTGGTGTGTTTACACTATAAAATAATTCAATTCAATTTAATTCATGCTTCATACTCCATTTCATTTTTCATCAGTTATTTGTAAATGTATATTTTCAGCCCATGGCTGCCCTCTTCTCATTAAACCGTTTATTATTATTATTATTATTTTATTATTATTACACACACACACACACACACACACACACACAGAAAAATTCACAACAAAACAATACACAGAACCACTACAGACAAAAATACCAGCAAGACCACACAAACAACAACACACAAACAACACAAACAACAATGCAGGCAGAGCGCAAAGAGAATGTCAAAACTCCATTAATGTTGGAGCAAGACTCATACATAGCCTTCATACATACATACATATATACACATACAAATATACAGTACATACACATCTTTCTCTATACATACATATAAACATACACACATACATACATATATACACATACATATATACAGTACATACACATCTTTCTCTATACATACATATAAACATACACACATCCATACATATATACACATACAAAAAAAATCCTGCTCCTGACACCGTGAGGTGAGGACAGGTCACCGGCGCTCTGTAGCAGCCTGGGTCAGTCTATTGGCCCCAAATTTCACCACTCATCTCCACTCTACTCCACTCTAGAGATATTTAATACTACGTGCAGTGAACCAAACCACAGAACTTATACATCAATATTTAGTGCTACGTGCAGTGAACTGAACTACAGTACTTGATTATAGGTGTGAACTATATAGTGAAATGTATATAGACTGACAATGCCAACTATCAACACTGCCGCCCTATACAAGCTGAGGAAAGGTTGTGTGTACCCTCCTCCTCACATTATTATGCGACTGAAAACGCTTGGACTTTTCAAAAATAGAAGCCGAAGAGGAGGTAAACATTGTCAAAGGCCAATACCCATCATACACACCACCATACCAGTAAGGAAACCCACACCTGTTAAGCCATACAAACATTTTGAAATTCCCCGACTGTGGTACAATCTGCCCTCTTTGCTTCTCTCCAATGTTACATCACTGCACAACAAATTCGACGAAGTAATGACAACAGTGAAATTATATGAGGCAGACATTGTAGCGATTACTGAGGCATGGCAAATCACTCCAGAAACGACTCAGATAAACAATTATGAAATGTTCCACCACCTCCGAATAGGCAGACGAGGCGGAGGAGTTGTGCTGTTTTGTAGGAGGAAATTAAGTCCATCCCCCCTGGAGGTAGACGTTCCCGAGGGAGTCGAAGCCCTGTGGGTGAGAGTTAACCCGGCCAACCATCCTCGCCATCTCGCCTCCGTTATTATCTGTGTAGCCTACCACCCGCCTCGATCACCTACCGGACACACCCTAATTGAACACCTCATCAACACCACGGACTCTATGAGAGCAAGATATCCAGCAGCCAAGGTAATTTTGTGTGGAGATTTTAATGAACTTACTGGATACTAGTGAAATTCAAACTCAACTAAACGTGTCCCAAATGGTTGACTTTCCCACACACGAGGGACACACACTAGACTTAATCCTGAGTGACCTTGGTGGGCAGTATCTTCCACCTCAACCCCTGCCCCCCATGGGACGTAGTAAGCACGTGTCAATCCTATGGTCACCTGCTCCCACCACCACACAGCCACAGATCACCACTACCAGAATGTACAGGCCCTTGACTGACTCATCAATTCGTCAGTTTGGACAGTGGGTGACTCACTATCCATGGCTGGAAGTACTCACTGTGGAGGATGTTAATGACAAGTGGAAAAACTATGTTGAAACTACAACCTGTGCTTACAACCAGTTCTTCCCTACCAAAGTGATGACTCTACACCCATCAGATGCTCCATGGATTACTCCCCGTGTAAAAAGACTAATACAACAAAGAGACAAAGCATTTTACACAGACCGCAGCCATTACAGAACACTAAGAAACAAGGTTATCAGGGAAATTCGTTCCATCAAGAAATCTTTCTACCCTACTAAAATTCACCACTTGAAACAAGCCAACATCAGCCAGTGGTACAGTAGAGTGAAAGACCTGTGTGGGATTAAGCAGCAGTCATCTCCCTTGCCCTGCATTAACAACCTGACCCCTGGGGAGGCGGCAGCCAAGATTAACGACCACTTCTCTGATATCTGTCAGACCCTGCCTCGCCTTGACCACTCTCACCTACCTGCCTACCTACCAGCTCCCTCACCCCTACCAACCATACAGGAATACCAGGTTTATAATAAGCTTATTAGCTTTAAAGCCACCAGATCAACCACACCTACAGATCTGCCTGTCAAGCTATATCAGCAATTTGCAGCTGAACTTGCCACCCCCCTTTGTTCTATCATCAATGCCTCAATCCATCAAAGTAAATGTCCCACTGATTGGAAAACCTCTTATGTTACACCCATCCCAAAAATCCCTTCCCCACAATCTCTTAATGATCTTAGGCCCATTGCCATTACCCCTATCCCTAGTTTACTCTGTGAGGACTTTATATTCAGTTGGGCCTACACTGACATAGCTAATATTATTGATCCTCAGCAATTCGGCAATGTAAAAACATCTTCCACCACTCATTGCCTTGTCAGTTTCTTGGACTTCATCCACACAAATTTAGATAAACGTAGAACATCAGTTGCAACTGTATTTATTGATTTTAGGAAGGCATTCGACCTGGTAGATCATACAATAGTCATCAATAAGGCAATAGAAATCGGGCTTCATCCCAACCTGGTTTCCTGGCTGGTCAACTTCCTTTGTGAGAGGCGACAGGTTGTAAGATATCAGGGCAGTATCTCACCCCCCCAGCCAATGACAAATGGGGTGCCGCAAGGCACTAAAATGGGTCCCCTGTGCTTCCTGATGCTGATCAATGATGCTCTAATGGGAACACCATTCCGTTGGAAGTACGTTGATGACTCAACAGTGGGTATCACCATCATCAATGACTCACCAGACTACACCCCACTCCAGCATATTCTCGACAGACTACAGACATGGACAACCACCAACATCGTCACCATCAACAGCAACAAGACAGTTGTGATGCACTTCAGCACGTCAGTAACTGGAGTGCCGCCACCAACTGTTACAATAGGGGGACATCAACTACGAGTGGTTGATTCTACCAAACTCCTTGGCATCACTATTGACTCTAAACTTAACTGGAAGCAGCATGTCAGCAACACCATCAAAACTGCTTCCTATAAATTATACATGCTAAGGAGACTAAAATCCCTGGGCATGGCACCACCTGAGCTGAGGACTATATATACAACATTCATTCTCCCCAAACTCACTTATTCAGCACCAGCCTGGGCTTCATCACTCACTCTCACACAACAACGACAACTAGAAAGAGTTCAAAAAAGAGCCTGCAAAATCATACTCGGCGAAACATATACCAGCTACGAACTTGCCCTGACCACCTTGAACCTGACCACACTCTCCCACCACCACATGCACATCCTCAAACAGTTTGGGACCAAGCTGCTCACACACACCAGACATAGACATCTATTACCACCACTAAACCCACCTCCCAGACGCACTACAAGACACCACAACAAAATTAAACCTATCAGAGCAACCACAGACAGATATAAGAAAAGCGCCATACCAACCATAGTCAACACAATAAATAACTCCTAAAAATAACACACACACACACACACACACACACACACACACACACACACAGGCCTACACTGCACCTCAATATTAATCCCCCCTTTAATCCTAACCCTGACCTGACGCCACTACCCTCCCAGAACATGTACTATTGTATTTGTATTTTTCTGTGTTTTTCCTTGTTCAGCAATCAATTTATTATTCATCTCTAATATTTATAAATGTATCCATTCATTCATCCTCATTTTATTATAATTTAAATGTATTATGTATATTTTCAGCCTATCAGCTGCCATTTACCAATAAACCGTATATTATTATTATTATTTATTATTACATACATACATATATATATATACACATACATACATAAATACATATACATGCATACATACACATTCACATACACATACACACAGAAGAGTTACACCCTTTCACTTTCTGCAAGAGACAGACCCACCACAAGTGTCCTTCACCAGGGTGCTGTTCTCCGTCATACATTTACTACCAAGATAGCACTCGTATATAAAGGGACCCTGTACTCGTGTATGAGATCTGGTGGCTTTGGATTCCTCTTGCCTATGCCACGAAGCAAGATCCTTTAATTAGATGGTGTTTGGTGGCAACGTTTGAAAGACTCATTTATCTCCAATTTTCTGACTACCTAACAGGGTCTCTTAATCTATACCAATGGAAATATGAAATCCAATAAACCAAACCACTTTCTGAGACCCGAATAAAGAAGAAAAGTTCATAGTTGCCCTATAGTTCCACACTATACCAGTGGGATCAGTGCAGTGAAGAAACTTGTACAGTCGGAGGAAAAAGTAGAGTCGTCACGTGACATCTGCCAAGTCATGAAATACATTATGGAGATATAAGTTTCACAGGCTCGTAAAATGACTTACCTTATATTGTTTTAAACTCGCTGTACCCGGCCTGCTTCACTGGTCCAACCAAACTTGAAGGTACAGTGCCATAAGGAGTAACAACAATTGATTTTACTTTTTTTCTTTAGCATGGTTTACAAGGTTTTTTATTCAATCCTTTACCTTCCACGTTTTCTTTCTTTTCTTAAGTTTTGTTTTTGTAAGCTGGTATCGTAGTGTGGCGGGTAAAGAATGTACACACACAGACTGTATATGAGGCTCCCGCCGCAAGAGGGAGGAAAGCGACAAATTTGAAAAAATTGAGTTAGGCACGGATCCGGTTGCTAAAAGGGCATAGAATTCATGTGGAAGTGGTGTCATAGGCAAAATCGACCATCTGGATGGGTACAACAAGGCCTAAAGTTCACTCATTGTTAAGTTCTCGCTCCGCCGCCAGACAGAGGTATCTCCAGAGACGACGAGGCAGCGCGGGCACCAATCAGGGCGGAGTATAGGGAGCGGCCATAGCTCTAGCCAATGAGCGCGCGTCCTCCTGCCAGCTGATGATCACACGTGCGAGTTAAAGTCCAATGTTTTCGTTCGTGATTCCATCAATTTCCCTATATTAATGGATTAATTATTGCAAACCAATATTGAAAACAATAAGGAATAGACACTAATACACTTGTAAGAGATAAATACATCAATGTCAATGCATATTAGTTATAAAAAGTGACTAAAAGTCAGATTTTCCTATAGTGATCGAATCTTTAAGAAACATTGACTATGAATTCTGAGGAATTCTGAGGAACTGGTTGAACAATGCTGGCGGGAAAGCAGCTGCACACAAAATCATACACCGCTTCAGACAACCGTCACTTTTTCTCCCATTCACGCCTTTCACGCCCATCCAATTCTGCCACCATGTCTTCCACACGCCGCCCTGACGTTCCTGACGTTCCTGAACCCGTCTACAAGGGGGAGAAGTGGTCTGCTGAATCCTCAGCAAAGAAGAGGAAGGGAAACGAGACGTGGGCGAAAACTATCGCGAAGAAGCAACGTAATTCCGGCCAGGAGTACGTTTCTGTGACCACCAAAGCCAGCAAGCCAGCTGCTTCTGTTGGGGCCCCTTGTGCTTGCCCGAAGAAGTGCTTTGATGTTGTGGGAGCTGACAAGATCCAGGGCATCTTCAGGGAGTATTGGGCTATTGCATCACATAACGCCCAATCTAGCTACCTTGCTACACGGGTGTCAAGGAAGGAGGTTGCTCGCCACAGAATCAACTCGGATGACTCTCGCCGCCAATTCTCGCTTTGCTACACTGTTTGTGTCGATGCAGAGAAGGTGGTGGTGTGCAAGAAAGCCTTCTGCAGCGCTCACGGCATCTCCAAGAAGCGTGTATAGAACGTGGTGGTGAAGGTTGGCTCTACTGGCGTGGCACCGGTAGACAAACGTGGCAAGCAGCCCAGCCACAACAAGGCCTCTCCGGAAGTGAATCAGCTGATCAAGGCTCACATCAAGTCGCTGCCCACCTGTTCGTCACACTACTCTCGGGCAAAGAGTCGTGACAAGGTGTACCTCCCACCAGGTTACACCCACCACACCTGCTACGACCTCTTCAGACAGAAGTGTGCAGAAGATGGAGTGCCTGATCAGCTGATTGCGTCCTTCCACCTCTACAGTCGTCGCTTCTCCACCTTTAACATCGGCCAGAACCCTCCCATGATCGACACCTGCAGCACCTGTGACAAGCTGGACCGGGAGATCGAGGTAGCGAAGGCGGAGAAGGATGCCAGCAAGGAGTCTTCATTAAGCACCGAGAAGAGTGTCCACCTTATGAAGGCAAAGGTGGCTCGGAACATCATGTCAGCATACTCCGAAGACAACGACCAGAAATTGTGTGCCATTGCCGTCGACCTTCAGCAGACTCTTGTGACCCCTCGACTCACAACCAACGTCGCCTACTACAAGAGGAAAATGTGGACGTACAACTTCAGTATCCACAACCTGAAGGAGGCGAACAAGGCACACATGTACGTCTGGAACGAGTCGATAGCCAAGAGAGGGTCCAGTGACATCGGTAGCTGTTTGATGCACTACATCGCTAACTCTGTTCCTGCCCACTGTAGCAAGTTGGTCATCTTTAGCGATAATTGTGGTGGCCAAAACAAGAACATCAACTTGAGTCTTCTTTTGCTGCGCTACATACACAGTGGGAGGTTCAGTCTCATCAAGCAGTACTACCTGATGCCTGGGCACTCTTACCTACCCTGCGACAGGGACTTTGGCGTGTTGGAGCAGCACTTCCGGGGTCAAGAAGTCTACACCACGCCCCACTATGTCCACCTGATGCGAGCAGCCCGGCGGGAACATCCTTTTGAAGTCATCAAGATGGATCGTGACACATTCTTCGATCTTGACGCCCTTCAGGGAGCTTGCACAAAGGCGCAGATGGCCAAGGCCGGCTTCAACAACGCTAGGATGTTCCAGTACACCGCCGAGTACAAGATGGGCTTCAGAGTCTGCCTAGCGTATTTTGAAGACCACTTCAACCTGCCAACCTACGTGAAGCTGCAGAAGGGGAGGGGTGCCACCTACCAGCGAGAGAAGTTTGACCTGAGTGCCATCGACCTGCAACTGAAGTATCCTGAGGGTGTCAAGCTCAAGGACGACAAGCTCGCGGATTTGAACTTCCTGCTGCGCTTCGTTCCTGTTGGTCACAGGTGGTGGTACAACGACCTGTTTGCAGCACAAGGGGCCCTTACAGCACAGGAAGATGAAGATCCTGATGATCCCGACGACGTCCTCGACTTCTAGTGCCAAAGTGTCAAAGTGCAGTGCCAAAGTGTCACAGTGTCACCGTGACCACCAGCCGTGGTGGAATTTTAAATCTCTAGTCAACCCCTTTACTGGTTGAAGGGGGATTTAAAATGGTTGGTAAATCCGCTAAGGGCATTATCTGGAATAAGGACATTCCTAATAATGAACTTAACTGTCTCAAGCCAGTACAAAGGATGAGAGTCAACCAAAATCTATAATGAAACAGTGTGGTAATACACACGCTCAGGCCAATAAACTCACTTGGTAATTTGTTTTTCCATCTCCCCAGCAATACTAAGAAAACAATTCGCAAACTTGAAAAGATTTGCTACAAAATAAACAGCGCAGAGCTCGCAGTTATCTTCAACAAAACTATTATTATTATTATTATTATTATTATTATTATAATTATTATTATTATTATTATTATTTTATTTATTATATCTACTAGTAGTTAGCAGCTTAGATTCAAAACAGCCTCTATAGGACCAACCGGTCTGTTACTGTTTGTATTATATTGTATACATTAATATTGTATTCCTCCTCTCCCTTCCCCTGCTTTAGCATCCCTTATCCCTCCTTCTCTTCCCTCCTTTACATTCTCCTATTCGTCACTCTCCCTCTTCTCCCTTCCCTCCCTCTTCCACCCTTTTCTTTACCCTATTTATCCTTCCCTTCCCTCCCCTACCCTTCTTCTCTCTTCCCCTCCTGTTTCCTCCCTCTCCCTCTCCTTCCTTTACCCTACCTACCCTTCTCTACCCCTCTTTTCCCCTCCATTCCCTATCCCTCCTGTTCCCTCCCTCTCCCTCCCCTTTCGTTACCCTATCTACCCTTTCCTTCCCTTCCCTACTCCCCTCCTCTCCCCTCCCTTCATTTACAGCTTCAAATCCCTTTCCCTTCTTATCCATTACCATCCCCAATCCTCATTTCCCTCTCCTTAACCCTTTTTCTCCCATCCCTTCCTTTAATTTCCTCCCTTTCCTTCATCCTTCCTCTTCCCTTTCCTTCTAATGCTTACCTCAACGTTCCCTCCCAACCCTCCATCCTTCCCCTCACACACCCTACTTTCCATCCTTCCCCTCACACACCCTACCCTCCATCCTTCCTCCATCCTTCCCTTCACACACCCTACCCTCCATCCTTCCCTTCACACACCCTACCCTCCATCCTTCCCCTCACACACCCTACCCTCCATCCTTCCTCCATCCTTCCCGTCACATATCCTACCTCCATTCTTCCCCTCACACACCCTACCCTCCATCCTTCCCCTCACACACCCTACCCTCCATCCTTCCCCTCACACACCCTACCCTCTATCCTTCCCTTCACACAACCTACCCTCTATCCTTCCTCCCTCTTTCCCCTCACACACCCTACCCTCCATCCTTCCCTTCACACAACCTACCCTCTATCCTTCTGTAAGGGCCAACCTATTGGGTCTGTATTATTTATGTAATGTATGTCTTCAGGTATCGTTTATTGTAAACCTGCCAGTTCACCGCTCTTTATGGTAGTTGTTAAATATTTGGGGAAGTCCAGTTTACCGTTTTATTCAGTGTCATTGCTTCAATCTTGGAGGGTTTTATTGAATTTTCGAGGCTGTAGAAGTTTACTTGAGGAGGAAGGTCTAGTGGACAACTCACTCTACTTCCAGACTTCACACAGAACGGGAACTCAGGTATTGTGCTCTTGATAAAATGTATAGTGTTTATTTCCTCGTGTGTTGACTGTTGACTACCATACTGAAAGCTGGTTTACTGACAGGGAATGTACTGTGTGGATAATATTATGTTTCCTTGGTGTTAAAGTAACTTGTCTATTATTGATTTAACTATTAAAGGCCAATGTGCTTCATCGTTTGTTAACGTGCTATATAAAAGTTAATTTCAAGGGAAGTGGCTTATGTACATATTTAATTTAAGGATCCTACACCAGCCGAGGGCCGGATCGGTGAGGCATCCCTTCAACCCAGTTACGTGTCATCCCAGGTCGTCCATGTGTTTTGTGTCCCGTGGTTGTGATTCGGGCTCACTGCTAGCTCCATGTTCCCAGAATTGTGCCTTCGATTCTACAGGAATCACCGATATATTCAGGAGAGGCAATAGATCTGGTAACGAGACTATACACGAGGGTTATATTTATTGAATGTGTATTTATTTAATGTTAATTGATTTCTTGTGTTGGATTTAAAGTGTTAATATATGTGTGTAATTTTTATGACTTAGTTTCTTTTGGTATTCCTTGTGTGGAGGTGAGAGAACTTTTATTCTGGCCTTTACACCTTCCTCCCTCCTTCCCCTCACACACCCTACCCTCCATCCTTCCCCTAACACACCCTACCCTCCATCATTCCTTCATCCTTCCCTTCACACACCCTACCCTCCATCCTTCCTCCATCCTTCCCCTCACACATCCTACCCTCCATTCCACAGTATATACGACTGCCTGCTGGACTTACCACAGGATGTACCAAAAAAAAATATATATATATTTATCGTTTGCACATTATCAGGAAATGTCTACTGTCACAAGAGAGAGAGAGAGAGAGAGAGAGAGAGAGAGAGAGAGAGAGAGAGAGCTAAACCCTCCAACACTTTGCTATAACAATAAAATATATATAATATTTTTGTCTACAATAATCAGTATGAATGTTCAACATATGAAAATAAGACTTAAAATAAGATTTAAAAAACAGACATACTGCATGCTAGATGTTCTTACTGAAATGTTAATTAATACTTAATTAAAATATAAAGATATAAGTGAATATTTTGTTCTCTCATGACAAACTTAAGTGGTATAATAATCAGGTTATAATATATGTTCTTAGTGGAACGCTTGTCAATGTTATTAGACAAAATATAATATAAAAAAAAATACATGTCACATTTACAGAGAAAATATAATCATATAGTGTTACAAGAAAAGATAAACATACAAGAAAGACATAGAGCTAAGACTCTATTGTCTTTATATACTGTATGTGTGTTAATGTGTGTGTGTAGCCTTGTAATAGTGTATGTGTGTTAATGTGTGTGTAGCCTTGTAATAGTGTATGTGTGTTAATGTGTGTGTAGCCTTGTAATAGTGTATGTGTGTTAATGTGTGTGTTGCCTTGTAATAGTATGAGTGTGTTAATGTGTGTGTAGCCTTGTAATAGTATGAGTGTGTTAATGTGTGTGTAGCCTTGTAATAGTATGAGTGTGTTAATGTGTGTGTAGCCTTGTAATAGTGTATGTGTGTTAATGTGTGTGTAGCCTTGTAATAGTGTATGTGTGTGTAGCCTTGTAATAGTGTATGTGTGTTAATGTGTATGTAGCCTTGTAATAGTGTATGAGTGTTAATGTGTGTGTAGCCTTGTAATAGTGTATGTGTGTTAATGTGTGTGTAGCCTTGTAATAGTGTATGAGTATGTTAATGTGTGTGTAGCCTTGTAATAGTGTATGAGTATGTTAATGTGTGTGTAGCCTTGTAATAGTGTATGTGTGTTAATGTGTGTGTAGCCTTGTAATAGTGTATGTGTGTTAATGTGTGTGTAGCCTTGTAATAGTGTGTGTGTGTTAGGTTAGGTGATAGGTTGTGATAGTTTAAGTGGTCTGTCGTCCAGAAAGCATCTGCTATAAATATCACACACTGACACAGGTGGACCAAACATTGTGGTGTCCAAGTGTACCTATTATTACTCAAAGAAGAATTGAGGGAGCATTGTAAAGTGCAACTGTTCAGTACAGAAAAGAATGTTGCCACAGAAGAAACCTGACCAAAGAATATAGGAGAGGAAAGATAGGAAGTGATAAAGAGAGTGCAGGATTTAATTAATAGTAGCAACAAAATACTTTACCCAATATGTGGAAGGTTCTTCTTGATAATAAACTCCAGAGGTTGAAGCACTGTAAGGCAAAATTTGAAATGGATTTACACAAACTGTGACAAACACAACACTACAATATGGTTGCCAATCCGGTAGTGAACACACATACATACATACACACACACACACATGCACATACACACACAGGAAGTGTCATGGCGTCATTCGTAGGGGACAGTGGAGGAAGAGATAAAACATATTAGATAATAAACTCCAGTGTACTGCGAACAACTTAATCCTTTGTAAATTATTGTGTTATTATATCTTGTTAAATCAATATAGTAACTTTCATATTCCCCCTGACAAGGGTTGTATATTTATTACCATACAAACTTTTAGGATGTAGGGAAGAACACTGGAATCTATGAGTGGATAACTTGTAGGATCACACACACACACACACACACACACACACACACACACACACAATGTACGTGTCATAATAACCATTAATAACTTCTTCTGTGTAATAACTGGTCTGAGACACCTGATAATATTTATATACTTGCTAAACAAAGGGATAACAAACCTTTGTTGTTACTATAATATTGTTTGTAGTCCCAGACCCGTGTGTATGGAGGGTAACCTTACACCCAAAAGTTCTCATTGGTGTTAACCTTGGAGAGAGAGGAAATAAACTCACTCCATTTTTGCCTCAACAATGGGAATTTCCTGAGCGTTGACCCACACACACACACACACACACACAGAGAGAGAGAGAGAGAGAGAGAGAGAGAGAGAGAGAGAGAGAGAGAGAGAGAGAGAGAGAGAGTCACCACCATTCTACTTTTATCATTTTGTACAAGCAACAACTAATGTATTTCATCAATGGTAAATAGATAGGCAGAAAGTATAGCTTCACTGTGTGTGTTGGTGAGACAGTTGGATTCAACTACCTACTGTCCAGTAAAGATAGACAAGGTCAAGTTGCCTCTATATAATATTATTGTTAGCTTCACTGTGTGTGTTGGTGAGACAGTTGGATTCAACTACCTACTGTCCAGTAAGGATAGACAAGGTCAAGTTGCCTCCACAAGATGTGTCTCAGGGAATCATAAACACAGCTGTACAGTCAATACCTGAAGTTTGTCTTTCTTAGTCCATGATACGTTCCTGTTAATCAGGGAACACTCTATGTGATAGAATTGACAGGTATATATGGTTTAAATGTCTAATATTACAGATGATCATATGTGAGCTAAAATAATTTAACCACAAATTCCTCAAAGTTATAATTATTATATAAATGTTCAAAAGGTGGAATCATAATATTATCGAGAAATATATGATATTGGTGGAGGAAGATTTTGTTTACAACATCAATACACAGAAATATATATTATGTTGCCAAACAGTTGTCTATTAATTAAATATACCAACACATTTACAGTCATAGAGGCAACATTGTATGAATACAATAACGTTGTCAGATACACACGTCATCAGCACAGATAATGACAGTGTGTGTTTTGTGATTACATGTTTTTTTTTTCTTCTATAAATACATTACTTCCTCTCCTGGCCTTTCCTCTCCCCATATAATGTTAAAAAACCTTCCATTCATACCTCCATTGCTATGAAGTATTAATTTAAACTTCAGTATGTATTTTAGTTACATGAATATATCGTCCCTGTTGTGATATAACATTATTCGTTACCATTTGTTTAACACGGGTAATACAGTGTGACAAATACTCTTGTTTCCATTGTCTTTATCAATCATTCCCTCTTTTGTTACTTCATATTACTACACTGGACTCTTGTTTCTTTCTTGTCTTTCCAATCCCCAATCTCTCCTATCAGTTTTATCTTCATTATGCCTTACTCACTCTGATATATTATATTCTATAAGTTTTCGTTGTACTGACATTTAAATACAATTAGGGTAAACCTTATAGTTTTAAAACTCACAACCATACTCAGATTAATGTGTCTATTAAAATATTATATCAGCTGAAACCACATTCCTCCGGCTCTCTTCCTTCGTATAGCTACATAGTAAATATCTCCGAATAATGGAAGATAAAAGAGTGACGTTCATGTCTACGTATGATATGCATGTGCTCAACAAATTTCAATTTTAATGAATGAGTCTAAATATCTTGAAGTGAAGGAAGAGAAAGAAAGAAGGCCATACTGTTTCTGGAGGACACTAACACGAAAGAAAAAATGAAATGAAGAAGATAAACAGTATCCAGAAGGAAACAGAAGGAAAAGGGAAACAGAAGAATTCCACAATAGAGCCAATAATTTTAATGTATCCTAAAATTGTTAATATATTACTATATTATGCAATGAAACCTTCCATTATATGTTCATTGTTGTAATATATTACCATGTTATGCAATGAAACATTACACCATCTATTCATTGTTGAAATATATTACCATGTTATGCAATGAAACCTTCCTCCCTCTATCTAGTGTTGCAATATATTACAAGTAAACCAATTTTGTTACTTGACCTCAGTCAAGTCATTTTCTGATTAATTACTTTGTGTTACTGGTTACCAACGAATATTGTTTTGTAGTGGAGGGTGACTTAACTACCCAATGATCACTGTCACTTCTACACACCCTGTCCCACACCTCACCCACATCCTCTTTCCATTAGCCTTCTCCTTTACCCATTTCCAGTACTCACTTTACTCCACCATTTCTCAACCACATTCTCCTTCTCACTACCTCCAACATCATTTTGTTTGGCCTAAATTGATTAGTGTGATTATGCAAACAGGACCTGAAAATAAATAATGTGATATTTTATATGCAATTACAATCCATACAATATGGTAGAACATTATATTAATCAGATGGAGTCATTAAATAGTAATATGTCTAGGCCAGACAATCAGACGTTGGAGAACCATCACAAGTGTCAGAGAGAACAGTGTTAAAAAATCTGTGTTAGATTTATACACCCACCTTATGAAACACATTTGCCTTTACTAAACCCCTCTCTCTATCTCATTCTGTAGTGAGTGGTTCGTATCAGGATCACACGTGGTTAGGGATTCTAATTTCTGTGTGCCTCAGCATGCACGTGCATAATCGGACACACGGAGACACTGTGGGTTAGGGTGACCATCCCTTGCCACTCCCACAACACCACTTCCATCATAGTCTGTGTTGTATATCATCCACCACGTGCCACTACAGCACAGCTATTCACTGACCACATTATTGACACGGATGACAGACACTCTGAGGGTGAGATATCCTGCTGCTAAGTTAGTCATATGTGGGGATTTCAACCGCTTGGATGTGAGTGACATCCAACACCAACTCAACCTCACCCAAGTCGTGGATTTCCCCACCCACGGTCAGGCTACTCTCGACCTTATTTTGACTGACCTGGACCATCAGTCCTCAGCTCCCCGCCCCCTCACCCCCGTAGGACGAAGCAACCACTTGTCCATCTTATGGTCACCGACACCTACCACATCAGTGCCAAGGGAAACTGTCACCCAATCCTATCGGCCAACACCTGACTCGTCGATAAGAGAGTTTGGACAGTGGCTGGTACACCACCCATGGATAGAGGTGACGGAACCACAAGACGTCCACACTAAATTCCACAACTACGTCAACACCACTACAGAGGCCTACCATCACTACTTCCCCACCAAGACCATCCGTGTGCATCCAGCTGACACCCCATGGATGACACCACGAATAATGCGGCTGTTACAGCTACGAAACAAGCTCTTCTACACCGACCCAGCCCAGTACAGAAGCCTCAGAAACAGGGTAATCAGGGAGATCAAGACTGCCAAGGCTCGCCACTACCCAGAAAAAGTGCAACACCTAAAACAGGCCAACAACAGACAATGGTACTCCAAGATTAAATCTCTCTGTGGATTACAAAAGCAATCCCCCTCCTTCCCCTGTACTTCACATCTTTCCCCTGATAATGCAGCTGAGGAGCTTAATGGTCACTCTGCCACTATGTTTCAAACCCTCTCCCCTCTTCAGACCAGCCTTCTCCCTGCCTTCCTCCCCTCCCCATCCACACTCCCCTCTGTCCATGAGGCTGAGGATGCCAATATGATAACTTCATTTACAGTAAATCTAACAGATCCACCACACTGATGACCTCTCCATTAATATTTACAAAGAATTTTCCCATGAACTAGCCACGCCCCTCTGCTCCATAATCAATGCCTTCCTTTCTCAAAATGCTTACCCTGCTGACTGGAAAAATGTCCTCTGTCACTCCCATCCCTAAAACTCCCATCCCACAACCCTTTAATGACCTAAGCCCAGTTGCCATCACACCTCTCCCTAGCCTCCTTTGTGAAGATTTCGTGTTTAACTGGTCTTATTCACAAATTAGCAAACAGCTTCACACTCGTCAGTTCGGCAACATCAAATCCACCTCCACCTCCCACTGCCTAGTCAGCTTCCTTGAGTTTATCCACAGCCACTTGGACAAAAGTAACACATCTCTCGCCCTTGCTTTTGTAGACTTTAGGAAAACATTATATTTTGATCTTGTAGATCACACTGTTGTCATCAACAAGGCCATTAACCTAGGACTTTACCTCAGCCTGGTAGCTTGGCTGGCTAACTTCCTCACAGGAAGGTAGTAGGTGGTCTGTTATTAGGGCTCCATATCTCCCCTACAACAGCTGACTTGTAGGGTTCCGTAAGAAACTAAATCTGGATCACTATGTTTCCTCATGCTCATTACCGACACCCAGCATCGATAAAAATACATGGATGACTGCACTGTTGGCATCCCAGTCAACACTATGACGCCAGATTACAACCCACTGTAAGCCACCCTTGACAGACTGCAGACGTGGACAGAGCACAACAACGTCACCATCAACCACACCAAGACCTTAGTGATGCATGTCTGCACTCATCTGCTGTTGTGCCCCCCCCCCCCCAGTTCACAATTGGCCCTCATCCACTCCAAGTCATCCACTCCTTCAAGCTCCTCGGCATCACAGTGGATGATAAATTATCATGGAAGCAACATGTAGCTAGGATGGTCAAGGAAGCCTCATACAAGCTGTACATGCTGCAGAGACTCAGGTCTCTGGGGACTCCAGCAGGGGATTTGAAGGCAGTTTACACCTCCTTCATATTACCCTCACTGCTGTACGCCTCCCCAGCATGGTCTTCATCTCTGAACAAAACACAACAACAACAGCTTGAGAAGATTCAGAAGAGGGCATGCAAAGTCATACTTGGCCCTGCCTATACCAGTTACAATGATGCCCTCACCACCCTGGGTCTGCCCAGGATGCTCACCTACTGGCTAAAGAAAAACATAAAGAGTGTGTAGCAGCAGCATCTCCATCAGCTACATGGTATGCAAATACCACACAATATCAGCCTCTCACTGTATCAAGAACCATCCCATCACATGTTTGCACATCCCTCTATAGAATACGTCCGGGGTATAAATGTAAAGTACAAATACTCAATCCTGCCACTGAAGAGAGGTGCAGCCATTGTGATGTTGAGACCAACACTACCATTGCTACACTATCGCCTTAACTATCCTGCCACTGCTAGTATTAGACAGGGTCATCCTGTCTTACCTCACCATACTGTTCCTGAGGCACCAGTCACAGCATCTCACCTTATTTCTAAAACACCAACAGCTACACTGGTGGTGGTGGTGGTGGTCACTACCTATCCACCACCAAGGTAATAGGCACCTCAGAGTAGCCTCACTGGAGAGCCGCCAAAGGTAAAGGCTCACTCCAACCCCCCTCCCATATTTCTGGAGGTGTTGGTAAACCAAACAACAAAAACAATCCCTACCCTTCTTCTCACTAACCCTCCCTCTCCCTTCCCTTCCTTTACTCTATCTACCCTTTCCTCCCTTCCCTACTCCTCTTCAAACCTCTCTTCCATACCACTCTTCTACCTACCCCTCCCTTTCCCTCCTTTCTTTTACCCTACCTACCCTTCCCTTCTTCCCACAATTCTCTATCTCTCCTGTACCCTCCCTCACCCTCCCCATCCGTTACCCTATCTACCCTTTCCTTCCTTTCCCAACATCCCTCCTCCCTTCGCCTCTCCTCCCCTCCCTTCCTTCACAGCTTCAAATTCCTTTCCTCTTCTTTACCATCCTCCTCTTCCCTCTCCTCCTAACGCTTACCTCATCCTTCCCTCCCAACCCTCTATCTGTCCCCTCTCCTTCCCCTCACACACCCTACCCTCCATCCTTCCCCTCAAACACCCTACCCTCCATCCTTCCCCTCACACACCCTACCCTCCATCCTTCCCCTCACACACCCTACCCTCCATCCTTCCCCTCAAACACCCTACCCTCCATCCTTCCCCTCACACACCCTACCTTCCATCCTTCCCCTCACACACCCTACCCTCCATCCTTCCCCTCACACACCCTACCCTCCATCCTTCCCTTCACACACCCTACCCTCCATCCTTCCCTTCACACACCCTACCCTCCATCCTTCCCTTCACACACCCTACCCTCCATCCTTCCCCTCACACACCCTATCCTCCATCCTTCCCCTCACACACCCTACCCTCCATCCTTCCCTTCACACACCCTACCCTCCATCCTTCCCTTCACACACCCTACCCTCCATCCTTCCTCCATCCTTCCCTTCACATATCCTACCCTCCATCCTTCCTCCCTCCTTCCCTTCACATATCCTACCTTCCATTACACAGTATATACGACTGCCTGCAGGACTTACCACAGGATGTACCCCAAAAAATTAATACATTTATCATTTGCACATTATCAGGAAATTTCCACTGTCACAAGAGAGAGAGAGAGAGAGAGAGAGAGAGAGAGAGAGAGAGAGAGAGAGAGAGAGTTGAACCCTCCATCACTTTGCTATAACAGTAAGAAATATAAACTATTTTTATCTAAAATACACGATGTTACTGACAGAAAATATAAAAATACATGCAAGGAGTATTATGTTCATACTAAATTGTTAATTAATAATACTTAAATAGAATATAATGATATAAGTAATCATCTTTTTCACTCATGACAAACTCAGGTGATATAATAATCAGGTTATAATATGTGTTCTTTGTGGAACTTTTGTCAATTAGATTACCATTTCACCATAGAATGTTAAAACAATAAATAAAAAGGGTTTGAGTTGTGGTATGTATCTGTGATGGTATACTCTGGTGAACGTGAGCCAGGCCAGCCCAACTCCCCACCATGGTACCCAGCCATGGTAGTAAACCCTCAGTAAACAGTTTTAAACTCACGGACCTGTGCGAGGCTACATCTGCCAACGCCAACACGTTACCACTGTACCAGCCAGGGACTTACTATACATTCCTAATATTGTCATTATTATATTTATTAAAACTAAATTGGTCTCCAACAACTTATTATGATCAATATTAAATATTAAACTATTACCTGATAATGTGATGGTTAATGTTGGTAATGTTGGTTCACAATGTCCAAGTGTATCTATTATTACTCAAAGAAGAATTGAGGGAGCATTGCAAGGTGCAACTGTTCACTACAGAAAACAATGTTGCCACAGAAGAAACCTGACCAAAGAATATAGGAGAGGAAAGATAGGAAGTGATAAAGAGAGGGAGAGATTATGAAGAAATACAGAGCATTTCAAAGGAAGACAATCCAAAATAGTTGAGTGCAGGATTTAATTAATTGTAACAACAAAATACTTTACCCAATATGTGGAAGCTTTTTCTTGATAATAAACTCCAGAGGTTGAAGCACTGTTAAGGCTAAATTTGAAAAGGATTTACACAAACTGTGACAAACACAACACTACAAGATGGATACAGATCCTGTAGTGATCACACACACATAAACACACACGCACACAGGAAGTGTCATGGCGGCACCCATTGAGACAGTGAAGGAAGAGATAAAACATATTAGATAATAAACTCCAGTGTACTGCGAACAACTTAATGCTTTGTAAATTATTGTGTTCTTACCTTCTGCAAATCATTGAGGGATATTTTATTTTACGCCTGACAAGTGATCCAGATTTGTGTAACAATTACCAAACAACTTTTCTATATCTAGGGAGAAATACAAGCATTTCAGATTGGCACACACACACACACACACACACACACACATGCACGTTAACCACAGAAGAATTTATACCTGCTAGCAATAGTTCAAGTTATTATTTAATAATATTATTTAATAGAATTTAATGATCAATGATTTTACTGGTTAATTCTCTGATATTCAGAGTTTATTATGCTTATTATCAAATTACAGGAATCACCAATTACTAAATCTGTATATCCAAGTTTATTTCAGACGAGACAGGACATAATATTATACAGTAAGTGTTGGTATTGGGTGTACCGGGTGTGCTAAGGGCATTTGTACTACAACTTTCACCACAAACATATGTTGAAGTCGGAATTAAAAAAGCATTGGCAATGATAACACGTCAGTCAACGATAGGGATAGTACGAACCCAACACACACACACACACACACACACGTTTCCTGTCATTTACACATATATATAATTTCTCTCTCTTTCTCTCTCTCTATATTTTTCTCTCTATCTCTCTCTCAGAGTGTTATTGTCAACACCTTAGTATAAAACTTTCTAGCATAAAGCATCTATGAATGGGCGGTACAACGAAGTTAAAGTTGTGTCTGGGAGACAAATAACTTGTAAACAACATGACTGTCAAAGAAAAGATCAGAGTATAACTGGTCCAGCAAAGAAAGTTAAATAGTAAGTAACATATGAGTCATAAATAACATGTCTATCAGGTTATATTTAGAGTAGGAGCAGGTAACATCCGGCCCACAGAGGCCTATTGTGTGTACCGTGAACATACCCGGAATTAATAATGGAATCCTGCCTGCAAGAGATGGTCAACCTCTACCTACAGACCTGACACAGCCCATGATGGCCTATCGTTCAGCCTATTGTGTGTACCGTGAATATACCCGGAATTAATAATGGAATCCTGCCTGCAAGAGATGGTCAACCTCTACCTACAGACTTGACACAGCCCATGATGGCCTATCGTTCAGCCTATTGTGTGTACCGTGAACATACCCGGAATTAATAATGGAATCCTGCCTGCAAGAGATGGTCAACCTCTACCTACAGACCTGACACAGCCCATGATGGCCTATCGTTCAGCTCGAGACAATCCTCGGCATTAATATTACAATCCGGCCAACGATACTCCAGCCAACTGTACTAAGTACTCTGTTGACGGGTACAGCTCTCAGCGTGTACTCAAGGCTTTCAAATACATAGGCCTTGGACATATGACCTACTTAAATCCACTAAAACGAGGATGGTGCACCAGAGGTTCCTCTAACACCTGGTGGTTCAGCAGATGTCAACAAACGACATCAAGTGGCAGGCTCCGGGGCAGCAAGGCAGGCCAAGCAATAGTGCTCTATACTATTACCACGAGGCGCTCGACACAAGCGACACTCAGTGAAGGGAGGCTCACCCTGCATCCCAGCAACCTGCCATGGTGGCCGGTAGCCAAGCCTTAAACGAACAGAGGCTACTTTGTGCTCATGAATCTTAAGGCTTTGACGACGGTTGAAATATATGTGATGGCAGACAGACTCGTAGAAGGTGATGGAGATGTTGAAGAGCCTCTCTGCATCCCTGTGTTGCTGTACAGGGAGAAGAGCGGCAGAGAGGATTCTATAGAGGTAACATGTCAGGGAGAGAGGACGTCCAACACCACGATAAGGCAGATGGCAGGCTTCCTTTACTAGTGTGTCAACTGTACCATTGTGACGTAAATCTACATGGGATGTCACATATGTATATCTCGGGATAAAAGCAGGAAGGTTAGACGACGGCAAGAAATGGGTATACAAAGTAGAGAAACAGCAGGGTGAGGCAGAGAAGGTACGTCGTGCACAGCTGGAGCAAACTTTGCAGTCTTGGCAGCCAGAGGCAAACAGTCCACACCATAGGAATCCTGCGAGGAATCGGACGAGGCTCTAACTGGTCGCTTGATCGAGGGTCATGAGGTGGACGGCTGCAACCTGAGCTGAGGAGTGACCGAGGAGAGGTGGGGAGGGTTGTGTGAGGGCAGCTGAGGAGTGACCGAGGAGAGGTGGGGAGGGTTGTGTGAGGGCAGCTGAGGAGTGACCGAGGAGAGGTGGGGAGGGTTGTGTGAGGGCAGCTGAGGAGTGACCGAGGAGAGGTGGGGAGGGTTGTGTGAGGGCAGCTGAGGAGTGACCGAGGAGAGGTGGGGAGGGTTGTGTGAGGGCAGCTCAGGCCAGTGATACTCAACTGGAGACTCGTTGTCCTCTGACATTGTCAAGCAGGAATCCACGCTCTTCATTAGGCCAGGCAAGGCCTAGATAACAAGCAAACAACTAAACACGAACAATCTATCCACCACACACACACACACACACTGTATATGTATATGCACTGTATATGTATGTATGTGTGTATGTATGTGTATATGTTTGTACATGTGTGTAGATATGTATATGTATGTATGGGTATATGTCTATGTGTATGTATGTATATATGTATGTGTGTATCAGTATATGTCTATGTGTATGTATGTATATATGTATGTGTATGTATGTGTGTATGTATGTATATATGTTTATATGTGTGTGACAGCGTAATGAATATATATATGAATTATGTCTGTACAAATTATATACAGATCATATGTTTATTTGTATGTTTGGTGTGTTTACACTATAAAATAATTCAATTCAATTTAATTCATGCTTCATACACCATTTCATTTTTCATCAGTTATTTGTAAATGTATATTTTCAGCCCATGGCTGCCCTCTTCTCAATAAACCGTTTATTATTATTAGTTTATTATTATTACACACACACACACACACACACACACACACACACAGAAAGATTCACAACAAAACAATACACAGAACCACTACAGACAAAAATACCAGCAAGACCACACAAACAACAACACACAAACAACAACACACAAACAACAACACACAAACAACAACACACAAACAACACAAACAACAACACACAAACAACAACACACAAACAACAACACACAAACAACACAAACAACAATGCAGGCAGATCGCCAAGAGAATGTCAAAACTCCATTAATGTTGGAGCAAGACTCATACATAGCCTTCTTACATACATACATAAATACACATACAAATATAAAGTACATACATATCTTTCTCTATTCATACATAGCCTTCATACATACATACATAAATACACATACAAATATACAGTACATACACATATTTCTCTATACATACATATAAACATACACACATACATACATAAATACACATACAAATATACAGTACATTCACATCTTTCTCTATACATACATATAAACATACACACATATATATATATATATATATATATATATATATATATATATATATATATATATATATATATATATATATATATATATATATATATATATATATATATATATATATATATATATATATATATATATATATATATATACACATACATACATAAATACATATACATGCATACATACACATTCACATACACATACACACAGAAGAGTTACACCCTTTCACTTTCTGCAAAAGACAGACCCACCACAAGTGTCCTTCACCAGGGTGCTGTTCTCCGTCATACATTTACTACCAAGATAGCACTCGTATATAGAGGGACCCTGTACTCGTGTATGAGATCTGTTGGCTTTGGATTCCTCCTGCCTATGCCACGAAACAAGATCCTTTAATAAGATGGTGTTTGGTGGCAACATTTGAAGGACTCATTTATCTCCAATTTTCTGACTACCTAACAGGGTCTCTTAATCTATACCAATGGAAATATGAAATCCAATAAACCAAACCACTTTCTCAAAGCCGAATAAATTGCAGAAAAGTTCATAGTTTCCCTATAGTTCCACACTATAAGAGTGGGATCAGTGCAGTGAAGAAACTTGTAGTCGGAAGCAAAAGTCAAGTCATCACATGTTCCAAGTCATTAAATACAGTATGGAGATATAAGCTTCACAGGCTCGAACAAATGACTTACCTTATATTGATTAAAGTAAATGTACACGGCCTGCTTCACTGATCCAACTTGAAGGTACAGTGCCTTAAGGAGTAACAACAATAGATTTTCAAGATTTTTTTTTTTCGTATTTCAGCATTGTTTACAGACAGGATTTTTATCTCAATCGTTTACCTGCCGCTATTTCTTTCTTTTCTTAAGTTTCGTTTTTGTAAGTTGGTGTAGTAGTGTGGCGGTTAAAGCATGTACACACAAAAACTGTATATAACATAAACAGCAAAGATTTTACTGTGTTATGGTCAAACTTTCATTGCCAAACTTCAGTGCACACAACAGTTTTTGTGTTTTGGTTTGGAGTCAATATATAGACGTTCTCTATAGAGCTGCCCATGTGTGAAGGTTGGATATTCAGAGAGATCAAGCCCTATAGATAAGTTTGTTTAACCTTGACTCTTATTAATTAATAGTCATTCCAAATGACAGTTTCAGAAGTTATTGTGATCTTTTTATTGTGAATTTTTTATGTACATTCCTTAAACCTTCCCTGAGTCATGCACTTTCAGATCTATATTATCTGGAGGAGAGAGTGATAATGGCTAGGGATAAGAACACATGGACCAGTAAATAGATGATGTGTTGTCTGTGTGTGTGTTACTTACCTTTCCTTTGTGACCACCAGACCACAGATGGACTTGTCCAGCGGGACTTCACCTGTTGTTTCAGATATCCAGCCAGACCTTGAGGACTACATATAAAGGTGTATATTAATATTGTAAACATTTACTGTGTTACAGATGTCCCTCAGTACTGTACATATAAAGGTGTATATTAATATTGTAAACATGTACTGTGTTACAAATGTCCCTCAGTACTGTACATATAAAGGTGTATATTAATATTGGAAACATGTACTGTGTTACAGATGCACGCACGTACACAAACACACGGATGCACACACAAGGGCACAGGCACGCAGGCCAGCACACACAACTCTCTATCTCTTCCTGTTTAGTAATCTATACAACTTAGTAAAAGTGTTCACACCATGATAAGGAAAGGTTGAGTTATTACTACTGTCACCATTCACTGTGTGTGTATGTGTGTGTGTGTGTGTATGTATGTGTGTGTGTTAATTCATATATGTGTATACTGTTTGGGTATGTGTGTGTGTGTAATACATATATGTGTATACTGTTTGTGTGTGTGTGTGTGTGTATGTGTGTGTGTTAATACATATATGTGTATACTGTTTGGGTATGTGTGTGTGTGTATGTGTGTGTGTGTAATACATATATGTGTATACTGTTTGGGTGTGTGTGTGTGTGTATGTGTGTGTTAATACATATATTTGTATACTGTTTGGGTATGTGTGTGTGTGTATGTGTGTGTGTGTTAATACATAATATATGTGTATAGTGTTTGGGTATGTGTGTGTGTGTATGTTAATACATACGTGTGTATATACTATTAGTGTATGTGTGTGTATGTTGTGTGTGTGTTAATACATACGTGTGTATACTGTTTGTTTGTGTGTGTGTGTGTATGTGTTTGTATACTATTAGGGTAAGTGTGTGTGCATGTGTGTGTTAATACATATGTGTGTATACTATTAGGGCTTATGTGTGTGTGTATGTGTGTGTTAATACTACCTCCATCTTTCTCTTGCCTCTAAAACCACTCTCTCTCCCCTTTACTACCTCTCTCTCTCTCACACACACACACATACACACACCTTTACTACCTCTCTCTCTATCTCTCTCTCTCTCACACACACACCTTTACTACCTCTCTCTCTATCTCTCACACACACACCTTTACTACCTCTCTCTCTATCTCTCACACACACACACCTTTACTACCTCTCTCTCTATCTCTCACTCACACACACCTTTACTACCTCTCTCTCTATCTCACACACACACACCTTTACTACCTCTCTCTCTATCTCTCTCACACACACCTTTATTACCTCTCTCTCTATCTCTCACACACACACACCTTTACTACCTCTCTCTCTATCTCTCACTCACACACACCTTTACTACCTCTCTCTCTATCTCTCACTCACACACACCTTTACTACCTCTCTCTCTATCTCTCACACACACACACCTTTACTACCTCTCTCTATCTCTCTCTCACACACACCTTTATTACCTCTCTCTCACACACACTTTTACTACCTCTCTCTATCTCTCTCACACACACACACCTTTACTACCTCTCTCTATCTCTCTCTCTCTCTCTCACACACACACACACATTTTACTTTCTCTCTCGCTCACATTCAACACTTTACCCCTCTTTCTCTCTCTCTCTCTCTCTTTCTCTCTCTCTCTCTCTCTCTCTCTCTCTCTCTTCAACTTCAACATTATAATGGTAATACAAGATGGTAGTGCTCACTTGTTACTTATATTAATAAATAAATAAAGTGGCATTAGAAATATACCAACAATTAGCCAGGAAGTTAAAGGGAAGTAGTACAGTGTTGGTAAATCTGGAGCAACTGATTCCTCCATACTATTCCAAGCAACAGAACACCATTATTTATGTTAATGTTGTCCTGTTTCCTGAGACACTTGGGAGGAATCAAAGTGCTCCAATGAACCCTAAGTATATTACCCCTACCCTTCCCTCAATTTCTTATCCCTCTTCTCCTTACCCTTTTCTCTCCCTCCTTTTCTTTACCCTATCTACCCTTCCTTTCCATTTTCTCCTCCTCTCCTCCTTTCCCCTCTTCTTCATTCCCTTCCCTATCCCTTTTCCTCCCTCCCTTCCACATCCCACTTCTCCCTTCCCTTCCTTATCTATCCATTCCTTACCTACCTCTTTTCTCCCTACCCCTTCCTTTCCCTTCCATTCCTTTACCCTATCTACCCTTCCCTTTCCTTCTCTATCCCTCTTCACCTCTCCCTTCCCTACCTTTACCCTATCTACCCTTTCCTTCCCTTTCCTACCCTTCTCCTCTCTTCCTCTCCTGTTACCTCCCTCTTCCTCACCTTCCTTTACTCTATCTATCCTTCCCTTTCCTATCCCTCTTCAAATCTCCCTTCCCTACCCCCCTTCTTCTTTCCCTTCCCTATCCCTCTTCTTCCCTCCCTTCCATACCATTCTTCTCCCTACCCCTTCCACTTCTTCCCTTTATTTTACCCTACCTACCCTTTCCTTCCCTTCCCTACCCCTCTCCTCCCATCCCCTCCTCTCCCTTCCCTTCCTTTACAGCTTCAAATCCCTCTCCTTTACCATCCCCAATCCTCCCTTCCCTCCCCTTAACCTTTTTCTTCTATCCCTTCCTTTAATTTCCTCCTTTTCCTTCATCGTTCCTCATCCCTCTCTTTCTAACACTTACCTCATCTTTCCCTCCCAACCCTCCATCCTTCCCCTCACACACCCTTCCCCTCACACACCCTTCCCTCCATCATTCCCCTCACACACCCTAACCTTCATCCTTCCCCTCTCCTTCCCCTTCACACACCCTACCCTCCATCTTTCCCGTCACATATCCTACCCTCCATCCTTCCTCCATCCTTCCCCTCACACACCCTACCCTCCATCCTTCCTCCATCCTTCCCTTCACACACCCTACCCTCAATCCTTCCCTTCACATATCCTACCCTCCATCCTTCCTCCATCCTTCCCTTCACATATCCTACCCTCCATTACACAGTATATACGACTGCCTGCAGGACTTACCACAGGATGTACCCAAAAAAATGAATACATTTATCGTTTGCACATTATCAGGAAATTTCCACTGTCACAAGAGAGAGAGAGAGAGAGAGAGAGAGAGAGAGAGTTGAACCCTCCATCACTTTGCTATAACAGTAAGAAATTTAAACTATTTTTATCTAAAATAAACGATGTTACTGACAGAAAATATAAAAATAAGAGTGTCCTATTATAAACAGTGATTTAAAAGAACAGACATACTACATGCAAGGAGTATTATGTTCATACTAAAATGTTAATTAATACTTAAATAGAATATAATGATATAAGTAATCATCTTTTTCTCTCATGACAAACTCAGGTGATATAATAATCAGGTTATAATATGTGTTCTTTGTGGAACTTTTGTCAATTAGTTTACCATTTCACCATAGTATGTTAAAACAATAAATAAAAAGGGTTTGAGTTGTGGTATGTATCTGTGATGGTACCATGGTACCCAGCCATGGTAGTAAACCCTCAGTAAACAGTTTTAAACTCACGGACCTGTGCGAGGCTACATCTGCCAACGCCAACACGTTACCACTGTACCAGCCAGGGACTTACTAAACATTCCTAATATTGTCATTATTATATTTATTAAAACTAAATTGGTCTCCAACAACTTATTATGATCAATATTAAATATTAAACTATTACCTGATAATGTGATGGTTAATGTTGTTAATGTTGGTTCACAATGTCCAAGTGTACCTATTATTACTCAAAGAAGAATTGAGGGAGCATTGCAAGGTGCAACTGTTCACTACAGAAAACAATGTTGCCACAGAAGAAAACTGACCAAAGAATATAGGAGAGGAAAGATAGGAAGTGATAAAGAGAGGGAGAGATTATGAAGAAATACAGAGCATTTCAAAGGAAGACAATCCAAAATAGTTGAGTGCAGGATTTAATTAATAGTAACAACAAAATACTTTACCCAATATGTGGAAGCTTTTTCTTGATAATGCACTCCAGAGGTTGAAGCACTGTTAAGGCTAAATTTGAAAAGGATTTACACAAACTGTGACAAACACAACACTACAAGATGGATACAGATCCTGTAGTGATCACACACACATAAACACACACGCACACAGGAAGTGTCATGGCGGCACCCGTTGGGACAGTGGAGGAAGAGATAAAACATATTAGATAATAAACTCCAGTGTACTGCGAACAACTTAATCCTTTGTAAAATATTGTGTTCTTACCTTCTGCAAATCATTGAGGTATATTTTAGTTTACGCCTGACAAGTGTTCCAGATTTGTGTAACAATTACCAAACAACTTTTCTGTATCTAGGGAGAAATACAAGCATTTCAGATTGGCACACACACACACACACACACACACACACATGCACATTAACCACAGAAGAATTTATACCTGCTAGCAATAGTTCAAGTTAGTCTTGAAGGGATTTAATGATCAATGATTTTACTGGTTAACTCTCTGATATTCAGAGTTTATTATGCTTATTATCAAATTACAGGAATCACCAATTCCTAAATCTGTATATCCAAGTTTATTTCAGACGAGACAGGACATAATATTATACAGTAAGTGTTGGTATTGGGTGTACCGGGTGTGCTAAGGGCATTTGTACTACAACTTTCACCACAAACATATGTTGAAGTCGGAATTAAAAAAGCATTGGCAATGATAACACGTCAGTCAACGATAGGGATAGTAAGAACCCAACACACACACACACACACACACACACACGTTTCCTGTCACAAACACATATAGACAATTTCTCTCTCTTTCTCTCTCTCTCTCTTTCTCTCTATCTCTCTCTCATGAACTAAGAACAGAGTGTTATTGTCAACACCTTAGTATAAAACTTTCTTGCATAAAGCATCTATGAATGGGCGGTACAACGAAGGTAAAGTTGTGTCTGGGAGACAAATAACTTGTAAACAACATGACTGGCAAAGAAAATATCAGAGTATAACTGGTCCAGCAAAGAAAGGTAAATAGTAAGTAACATATGAGTCATAAATAACATGTCTATCAGGTTATATTTAGAGTAGGAGCAGGTAACATCCGGCCCACAGAGGCCTATTGTGTGTACCGTGAACATACCCGGAATTAATAATGGAATCCTGCCTGCAAGAGATGGTCAACCTCTACCTACAGACCTGACACAGCCCATGATGGCCTATCGTTCAGCTCGAGACAATCCTCGGCATTAACATTATATAAGAAATATAAGAAAGAAATAAGCCAAGAAAATATATTATATGATAATACGTATGGATCAGTTTTGTAATTTAAGTTAAGAATCAACACCCATACAGTGTTATTCTTAAAAACAGTTCTTTCCCTACATCTTTCATTCCCTTCCATGGATTTTTCATTCCCCTCGTTATGCTAAAATATTTCCTTGGAAGGGAAAGAAAAATGTAGATGTTGGTAGCCCTGTACCCTTGAAATGAGAAACGTTTGTGCGGTTGGTATGTCGGGGTAGCCTCAGGGCATCAATAGTAAACAAAACCACGCTGGCAATAACACGCGTGTTCACTTTTCTTCCTTCTCGCCACTTCACTTGCACTATTCTCCCCACCATGGACTCCCAATGCAAGAGTAGGCTTCCTCCATTATCAGCTGAAGGAATGTCCTTGCTTATAGATATCGTGGGACACCATTCAGTTGTAAATGATCGTCGTTCAGATGCGAGAATAGTGGGTAAAAAACTTGAAGCATGGGAGGAGATCGCCACGAGATTCAATGCAACAGGCATTGGAAAGCTGCCACGCACTGGAAAGCAGCTAAAGAAGTAAGTATATCTATAAATTCATATTACTAGGGTATTGCTAAAGATAACCTGCTCAGGGGCTGACAAAATGGCCAGTGCTACAGACAACAAACTGTTTGGCCCTGCAGTTTTTGGTAGGCTATCGAGTTAGGTAAAGCAGTTTTTGGTAGGCTATCGAGTTAGGTAAAAAAGATATTAATTTAGTATACATTGCAGTGGAATACAGTAATATGGGTAATAACATCAATTTATAGAAATCCAATATTTTATCATCTATAGGATTAACTGCATAACCATTTCTTCATCCTATTTCCCCCCTTCATTTTGGAATGCACGGATCTAATGTTTTTTATTTGCTTGTTGGAAATTGTGTATTTTGTTACTAGACAAGCCAACCTCACCAGACTAGGACCTTTGGCCCTAATTTTGATTTCCTTCAGTCCTATCCTTTGACCTTACCCCAGGCATTCTTTGGTTCTATTTTTTGTTTCCATTGGTTCTAACCTGGCATCCTTTGTTCCTAACAAAGCATCCCTTTTCAGCGGCAGTAGTGTGCATTTCCAACAAATAAATAACATAAAAGCATCAAATCTTTACATTCCTTGATAATCCCATCCTAAATTTAACATATGAATGGATTGAGGAAGGATTCCATAGCTTATACTTTTTTGTTGGTCTGCTCTAGAGCTTGCTTGCATTACTGTAACTCTTTCATTATTTAAAAAAAAAAGTAAAAGTGAGATTTCCATAAACTTAGACCTTCAAAATATTATACTGCGTCTTGATATTTCAGTTAGTTATTTTTTTACTTGTATGGAGTACTGTTTATGCATAGAGATATTATGCACCAGAAAAAAAAAATTCATGTGAGTCACAGAAAAACAATAGTTCATGCATACCTTCAATCATGGAGTCCAATAAGTACAAAATGATATCCTATACCTAGGTTAATTTAATTGATAAAATATTATGACAAACTTTTTCTTGCAGAGCCAAAGAAGAACATGACTCCTTCAAGCCAAAAGTAAAGGAGACTGGTGGTGGCCCTGCACCGACTCCGTACACCGAAGAAACGGCAAGAGTGCTGGATTTGATTCGTGGAGAAGTCAGCGATACGGGGAATATTTATGACTCTGATGCAGTTGATCTAGATGACCCTATGGCCATTATTGAACTTCCAGTACCAGATCTAGAGGTAATTCCACAAGATATATTAGGCCTACCTGCTGGTTCACCTTGTGTGCAACCTTCACCTTTAAATATTCCCTGTACCAGTACTCCAGCAAATTCAGCTTCTGCTGGAAAGTGCCACCAAAAACGTGGAAGTGTTCAGGCACCAGCAAGAAAAAAGTTTTGCCGAGAATTAAAGTTCTCGAACAAAGATGAAATTGAAATTACGAAGATAAAGAACAAGTTTTATGAAGAAGCCCTTGACATGGAAAAAGACATCTTAAGAGAAAAACTAAGAATTACCCAAGTGCAGAGAGAGGTAGCAGAGGAAGAAGGCAAAATCAAACTCAAAATGGCCCAAGAGCAGAGAGAGGTAGCAGAGGAAGAAGGCAAAATAAAAATAAAAAGTGCCCAAATGCGGAGTCATATTGATGAAGAAGAAGGCAACCTCAAAATGGAAATTTTAAATATAATAAAAAAGTATGAATTACTAAAATGCCAACAAGGTGAAACTAATTATAGAAATTTTCCTCTGAGGTGAACTTTACATGAAAAAAGGAATGAGGGAGTAAGGAAGCAATAATTATGAAGTGCAATAATATAGTACAAAATTGCAGTACAATACTGTACTGGAAAGTGCAAAAGTTTATTTTATATGTCCTTCACTTATAGATAACTTTGTTTTAAATAAATTATGTTGGTGTAACCTGAGTGTTTGGTGTTATTCCTTATACTAATTTTACTGAAACTGATCTGGGCACTGGTTTGGGTTGGAGAACTGTTATTGGGTATACTGTATTGTACCCATGGTTGGTAAGTTATTAGGTTGGATGGTGTGTAATGCCAAAAACAAACGTAGGTTTGGTTATCTGCAGTTATGTGGAGATGGGTACCCAATAAACTACATCAATAATAAACTATTCACCAGATACTGCATGTGAAGTACAATACAATAAAATTTACTTGTGAATTATGTACAGTACAAGTGGTAAGCAATTAAGGCCTTATTTATAAGGTTGTATGGTATATGATACTGTATTAACACTATTATGTAACAAGAACAGGTTACCTATATAATTGTTATCCCATTTAGTAATTTTGCATTACTTATTTTCCCGATACCAAGTTCATTGCATTGCTAAAATACTCTTCACATCAGATGTTGGTTAAATGATGGATGAACAGTAAAATTTTAGTTTATTGAGAATAAATATTTTCATATATTGTACAAATATGTAAATTATATATATATTTATTATATATACCACACTCGCCAACAACATAATATACACTCTCTGAGGGCACTGTGGGAATGCCCGGTTCAGGCCATGGCCTTCCTCAGGAGCTCGGGGCTGCTCGGCCAGACACCTTGACCAACTTCAACAACAACCAGAAGTGGCTGTAAAAATTCTGAAACAATCCTAAAAATAATTATCAATAATATTCCTTCTCTTAGCCTGAACCTGGACATTATTTCCATTATGAATTCCAGCATCAATATGCTGTTGCACATCATTCCCATCAAGCATTTGTTGTGGATCAATCACTCTTGTGGTCACAGCCATGTTATGCAGTACAAAAGCTGCAACAATTATTGCTTTTGTTGTATCTTGGTCAGTTCTCATGACTTTACCCAAATATCCAAATCTTTTCTTCAACACACCAAAAGCTCTTTCTACTGTATTTCTCGTTTTAATGTGACTTGCATTATACCTCTCTTCCTGTTGGCCCTGTGGGTTTTGGACGGGAGTTAACAAGTATTTGCGGCATGGATAGCCACTATCACCAAGAAGATGACCTTGGTATTCCCCTGCCTCTAATGAATCATATATCTGGGTGGTTCGGAAAACTCTGCTGTCATGCACACTGCCTGGCCAACGTGCAACAACGTTATAAAACTCTAAATTAGGTCCACAAATTGCTTGAACATTATAGGAAAAATATCCTTTTCTACATCTATAATATTCAGCATTGTTGCATGTCGGCTTGAGAATGGCAATGTGTGTACAGTCAATGCAACCTATGACACCAGGCATCCTTGCTATATTATAAAACTAGCTGCTCCGCCGCCCTTCGGGCGGCTAGGAGCCGCTAGCTCCTGCGGAGAGCTGGCGGCCTACGGCCGCCCTTCGGGCGGTGGATGCTATATGGAAGGAGCTTATTTGTTTCTTGGCATAGACAGGAGTAATCAGGCAGAAGCCTCCAATTTTCATACACGATCAAAGATTTCTAAATAAACAAAGGATATAATAATACAACACTGATATGTAACAAATGCAAACTGCACTACCACCACTACTACATCAACCACTACCACCTCCACTACTACATCAACCACTACCACCTCCACTACTACATCAACCACCACTACTACTACATCAACCACCACTACTACTACATCAACCACTACCACCACTACTACAATCACCACCACTACTACCACCACCACCACCACCACTACATCAACCACTACCACCTCCACTACTACCACCATCACCTATTCCCGCACCCCCAACCCCCCCACCCCAAGCCTTGCCTTACCTAGTGTATGTGTGTGTTTGTGTGTGTGTGTGTGTACGGTAGGGATGTGTGTGTTTGTATTTATGTGTATGTGTGTGTATGGGGCATGCTTAGGGTGTGTGATGGTAGGGGACAGGCTTTTTACCCCCCCCCAGCCTGTCCCCTATTCCAGCACCCCGCAAACCCCCCCACCCCAAGCCTGTCCCTTATTCCCGCATATATAGTCTATCTCTCTCACATACAGTCTCTCTCTCTCTCTCTCTCTCTCTCTCTCACAGTCTCTCTCTCTATCTCTCTCTCACAGTCTAGCTAGCTATCTATCTCTACCTCTCACACACACTATATCTATTTTTCACTCTTTCTCCCCCCCCCCCACACACACACACTATCTCTCTCTCACACACAAATATAACCAAACCCAGTATTACCTCTCTCGCTCTCACACACACACACCCTCTCTCTCTCTCTCTGAAATTAAAAATAGAGATAGAGAGAGAGAGAGCCTGTGAGGGAGAGAGAGAGAGCATGTGAGAGAGAGCATGTGTGTGTGTGTGTGTGTGTGTGTGTGTGAGAGAGAGAGAGAGAGAGAGAGAGAGAGAGAGAGAAAGCTTGTGCGTGTCACTAATCTAGGGGTTCGAATCCTCCTCAAAACATTAAAAAAAATTGAAAAACATGAAAAACATTTTTTTTATAGATCCAAAACACTCCCCAAGTATTAGCGATCACACCCATGTAAAAAATTTCACTCTAGGACGAAGGATCTTGGCGTGCATAGAGGACACACACACACACACAGAGAGAGAGAGACACACACAGAATTTCGGCTTTATGTATATAGATGCTAATACCACACTCTGGAGTTCCTGGCCATCAGGAAACTTTACATATCGAGGCCTCAGTCTTGCTATGCCTTTGGCTACTCGTGACAGGCATCTGCTTACAGTTGGTTGGGAAACACTGTAGCAATCCCCCATGATATTTTGGTTGCTATCAGTTGCCATACAGCCAAGGGCAATTAGCACTTGGAGTTGAGGTGGAACAGGTGACCCTGAAAAAAGGAGACACTCGTTATTAGAAGGCTTTATAGAGAAATTGTGCAAGTTGTGGATTGAGGTTTAAGTTGGTATTCTAATATTTGCACATTTGGTCTTTCATCGACATTAATTTTACATCTTGACAAGCAGTAACTCGCATTAAATGTGAAAGGAAGTGTTTATACTGAAATGGAAAAATAATTAAACTTACAGCACTGCAGAGCATATGCAGGTATAATGTCCCACAATGCAGTAAGCTACGTACTACAAGTCATTATTAAATGCAGGACTTTACAGTACATTTATATTCATAATAGATTAATTCATCTGCAGTACTATAGCACAGTACAATCTGTGACCAAAAAACCTTTACATGCTTACAGTATGTAGTACTTCATACAGTACATGAATTTAAAAAATACATTTAATTTGCTAAATTTGTATGCTTGGCACAGATTTGTTTCTGTTTCACAATCATATAGTAAAGACCAGTCTAATTTGATTTACCTCTCTGATCAACTGTTGTTAATAGCTGATTTTCAAGATCATTGATCAGATTTTGAACAGAGTTCTTACGAAGTCGGAAGCGTTCTATAAACTCCTCTTCAGTCATTGCCTGGAATGGATCCATCCTGTCGACAATAATCCTACGAGGGCGACGTACTCGTTGCTCATTCAGGTGATTGACCATTTCTTCCCATCGGTTGATATCAATATTCCATCTCTGTGGCATATCAGGCACCTCCAAGAAAGGATTGTGAAGACGATCCATGCTGTGTTTATCTAAAAATAATATGAATTTATTACAGACCTATAAGTATTACTAATAATGACTTCCAAACTATGGGCATAGTATACTGACAGTGAAATGGTGAAGTGTAGTATATGTAAAAATATTGAATTCCCATTTGACATATCATTTAATAGTTTAAGCGAACTACTGGTTAGGTTAGGTTGGGTTTGGTTATTTTAGCAATACCCAGTGCAATCATCTTATGAAAATATACTTTAGATAAAGTAAATTATTTTAATTTTAAGCTAAAAAAAAAATAACCAAGGGACTCCAACAAACATCTTGTTTGATGTAAGTTTTAGGCTACATCCTTTTCATTATTCAACCAAGATGTTAGTGTTTGTTCATTGTTTTGTTTTTGTCTTGCTATAAGTTGAATTTTATGTCAATTCCTTACTGTAAAACTTAATCCAGCTACACCTGTATAGGCAATAGCAAGTGCATCTTTTTGGCATTAAACTATTATTATATATCTTGACCATGTAAAGTATTCCTGAACAACAGGTCCTTCGGGATTTCTCAGTCATTTTTATGATGTTCAGATATTAAAAGAAATGCTTTGATAAGCAATACTTACTAGAGACAATATATGTAGTAGTGTAATCAGTGGAAGTCTGCAGCGTGATCAGCGTCCAGTGTGGTTTGTTTTTTTGTTTACACTAAATTCTTTTTCCTTCGGTTGTATAATGCTAGTGCATGTCTTTCCGATATATTATGATAATATAAAGAGCATATAAACAATACAGGATAAAATACAACAAAGGAATTATGGAAGGAATGGGGTAAATTTTTCCTTCATGTTCCAATAATATACTCGATTCAAGGGAATGAATTTAAGGCCTGGAGAGGAATGAAATATTCGAGAATAGAAAATGAGTGATATATTTCTTTCCCATGCTTTTGAAGGGAAAGATTTTTTTATGAATACCACCGTAAATTTAATTAAGTGATAGAAAGTGACTTATAGGAGAATCAGAGAAATGTGAAGGATATGTGTGTGTGTGTGTGTGTGTGTGCAGAAAAGGAACACTTAGAATATTGTTTACTCTATTTACCAAATTTACAGAATTCATCAGAATACATCAAAATTATGTGAACAATTATTATTTGAAAATATAGAAAAAGTAAAAGATATATTAGTAGTAGAAGTGTGGAAAAAAAAAACAGGGATATAGGTAGAAAGTGGAAACTGGGTGGAAATGGGATTGAAAGGACACAATATATAGATACTTAGGAATAATTGTGGATGAGAAAGGGTGTGATAGGACAAAGACTGATAGGTTATCAAGAGCAAACCAGTAGGTAGGAAGACTAGGAAGTGTGGCAAGGTGTAGAGCTAATAAGTATGAATTAGTGTGTGGTGTATGGAAAGGTATGGCTGTACCTGGACTAATGTATGGACTGGAGACTATGACATGGATAATGAATGACTTGAATAGACTGGAGGTAGTACAGAATAGGATAGGAACAACAGCTTTAGGTACAAACAAGTATGTACAGTAGGTGTGGAAGCAATAAGAGGTGAGGCTGGATGGAGTACGTTTGAGGAGAGGATAGACAGTGAGAGAGTACCGTTGTAAAGGTGACACTCAGTCATCATCATCACTGGCAACACTGACGCCTCAGATCATCACTGGCAACACTGACGCCTCAGTTTGTTTACCTCTGTGAAGCTCAAAGCCTGGCAGGGGAATATTTTAGTATTTATTTGCATTTTAAGGGCATTTAAGGATATTTTAAGGGCTCAAGATTATATTAAGGGTTAGTTAAGGGTATACAGTTAATGGTGAAGGGACATAAATAAGGGTAAGTTGGTGAAATGAGGGAATTTTGAAGGGTTTAAATAAGGATGGATAATAATGGCTGTGCTAAAATGTTACCATAAATATTAGAATGACTTTGTTTTATTATTTTTAAGGGTTCACTGTTATTTTAAGGGTATATAAATAAGGACAAATTGGAGATATAAGGAGATTTTTATAGATAAAGGATTTAATTAACAAGAAATATATTAATTAACGTTAAATTTATTTATTTCAGAAGTGGGATTACAGAAGAAGGATTTACATACGAAGATTTACATCAAGGGATTTACAAAAGGAGGATTACAATGACTACACCAAGGTATTTATGAAGAAGAATTATTATGGGTAAATTTACAGAAAACCTGGGTTCACTATATTGTATATATTAGTATCATTACCCACTATTTTGGACCATTCTAAGACACTTTTCATCTATGGTGTTTCTCTCGGAAATGCCTCCTTTTCAAGATATGCCCCGTTTACAAACATGATTTGGAAACTAGTCTTACCTGACCTGACCTAACCTAACCTAACCTAACCTAACCTAACCTAGACCACAGCAGACTACGGGACCTAACCTGGGCAAACTACTGGACCTAACCTGGGCAAACTACTGGACCTAACCTGGGCAAACTACCGGGACCTAACCTGGGCAGACTACGGGACCTAACCTGGGCAGACTACGGGACCTAACCTGGGCAAACTACCGGGACCTAACCTGGGCAAACTACCGGGTATAACCAGTGTAAACTATCATAAAATGACCTGGGCAAATTTCCAGGACTTAGCCTAATGTGGTGATACTGCTCAAGCCTAGCTGAAAACCCAGTTATTCTGTAATAATACATTATGATCTATCTATCTATCTATCTATAGCTCTGATGCCTCGCTCCCTCCGGGAACTTCCCCCAAGGGGGTGGCCACGGCAGAAAAGTCTCCAGTCTTCCCTGTTCCAACACTCCCTCCTTACTTGGTCCAGCCCTCCCCTCCCTCTCACATTACTCTCCTTTACATACTCCCTCCTTACTCCGTACTCTGTCCCTCACATTACTCTCCTTTACATACTCTTCCACTCTGTTCCAACACTCTCTCCTTACTCCCTACTCCCTCTCATGTTACTCTCCTTTACATACTCTTACACTCTGTTCTGCCATCTAACTGGTGGTCTGCCTCTCACACCACAGCCCACAACTTCACTTCCATACACCTTATTTACAAACTCCTCACCTTGCATTCTCTCTACATGTCCAAACCATCTTAATGTATTACATTTCACATTATTATTATTACTATCATTTTTATTATTATTATAACTACTATTATTATTACTACTTCAACTACTTTTATGATTATTATTATCGGTAAATATTGAAAGAATTATAGTTATTGTGTATGGTGTTTCTACCTTTATTGAGTTCATTTTTAACATCCATTTTATTGTGCAAATTTAATGTTTTATCCATACATAAATCACCTAACCTAGCCTATCCTAACATAACCCAACCTAACCTAACCTAATCTAATCTAACCTAATCTTAACCATTGCAGACTACCAGGACCTAACCTGAGCAGACTATTGGAAGTTTCACAAGGTAAGTAAGACCTAGATCAAAGTTATTATTATTATTATTATTATTATTATTATTATTATTATTATTATTATTATAACATATATAAAACACCTGAATTTAGGAAAAAAATTACATGTGTCAATAATGGTGCAATTTTTATTATTATTATTATTATTATTATTAATATGAAAATTATTATTATTATTATTATTAATATGAAAATTATTATTATTATTAATATTATTATTAGTATTAGTATTATTATTACATATACCGTACCATAAAACACCCAAACTTTGGACATTTTTTAGGTGTGTTTGTGAATAATTGTGTTAATAATGGTACAATGTTATTGGTATTAGTGTCATGTGTTAGCCAGCCAGCCAGGTAGCCTACAGTACCTACCCAATACATATAACAAACAAAATTAACCATGCTAAATTGGCTTCTTCTTTTTTTCAATTTTCAAGTGTCTGAAGTTGGGCAGAAATTTCCGAACTTGTGACAGCTCTTGCCAATAGGAGGTGCAAGGGGAGGGGGAAAATCTTACCACATACCTCCAGATTTGTTATTTTTTTATCATGAACTTAGCAGTTAACGGGGCCACCTTCTTTATTATTAATATAACCACATTTTTCTCATTCATATTATGTTTCTACATTGTTATTTAAAAGCTCATAAATACGTTTGTATTTGTTTTTTTTTACTGTTCTTTGATAATGACCGTATATGTCTCAGGGTGAAGATATACTTGTGGTACATATAATTAAATATGTAATATAATATAAATTCTTATATGAATGTTCTCAATGGTCGTCATCTTTGGTATATATGTATATAATGGGCAAATTAGTTTAAGGAGGCTACGAGCACATTCACAGGAAAAAGGTATTATAGTCATAATATGAATAGATATTTAGTTATATATAAGAAAATAATCTTTAGATTAATTAAAATTAACCAATGAATGCTCATATACGTTTATCTCCTCTATAAAACTATATATCTACAAACTTTACTAAAGTAAGAAATGCCTAGTTTATTATTAGGATGAATGGCGATCATAATTGACTACAACCTTATAATGCTACATGTTTATGCAAAAGGATACTATTGTAAAGTCATAAATAATATTTTAAAGTCAAATTAGTCCGTGTATCAGCCGTTAAATGAAAAAGACTAAGCACAAGCCTTATCACAAAGTAGAATTATCATAAGCCCGTACTCTCTGGTTTCTGGGGTGGCTGGGGTATGAGCAAACATAAACAAACTGGATGTTCTGCGCCTCTGTTGCCATTCTTATGGTTTTCGGGCCACATTGGGCTACTTTGCGAATGACTGCTGACGCGTAAATTGTTCATGTACGACCTTTGAATAATCCAAATCGTACATTAATCTTCACAAAATATGAATTTTTAAGAATGAATTACAATATAATGACGTATATACTAAGAATTTGTTCTTTCTCTGGCCACTGGTTGGGCTACTTTTGTTCGTTTGCCTAGACTTTAGGAGGTTTCCCGCCACCAAGTGGCTACAATATCCTGTAGCAACTAACAACACTGTCGTAGCAGATTCTGCTTGTAGCTCCAGCTTCGTCTTGGTTATAGTTATTTAACCATGACAAATTACGCATGTGCCGTGGCCGACTGCAAATCAGACTCAAGACAGAAAAAGAATATGAGACATCGCTACCTCAAAGGTTGGGCAAGGTTTCCAGCTGCTATGAATTCCCCTAAGAGAAGAAAGCTCTGTGAAGCAAGGTGCAGGAGGGGAGCAGGTTGGAAGGCCATGAAAAACAATGCTATTTGCTCCTTGCATTCCATAGGATGGGACAAAGGGAAACCGAAGGGAGAAAATTCCGACCCAGTTCTTTTTTATTATAATGGATGGGGAGATAAGACCTTGAGCTCTCGGCTGAGGCCGGAGCTAAAAACGTCATGGAAGTGATAACAAGAGAGAAAAATAGCCTTCAGTGTCAAGTCAAAGTACCTAATGTGGAAGTTGATGAACCATGTACAAGCATCCCTTCAAGCACAGCACCCACATCTAACGTTAGTCAACCTACAATAAGTGAGGAAGAGATGTTGCTTGATGACATTCAGGACTGGTGTGTGGTTGAAGTATCCAGCAATCAGAATGTGTCGGCATCTACACATGCAGGTAATTATCTCAATATTTGGTCATAATAAGCCACAGAGAAGGAATTTATTGACCAAATCTGTTTATGGTTTGAATGGTTATTTTTCATGTCTTACAGAACTGGTAAAACAGTGAAATAAAGTTATGTCTTTAATGTTTTCCTTTTCTATGACAAAATTCAATGTTATAGTTATCTTCTTTCTCAATCACTTTCATTTTGGTAGATAGACCACTTGTGGGAGAAGGCATTTTGTATAAAAAAGTGAAATATCTTTTTAAAATTTTCAGTTCAAGAGAAGACAATGCTGGCTACTGCAGACCACACTTATGCGAGTGCACTTCCAGACAGAGAAGCAAAAGTAGGAATACAAGTAGGAGATTCAGGGGTGCAGATTGACCAGGTGAAGCATGATAAGACTGAAAAGGTTAGTGCTTTTATCTATACAATATGTACATCCTCTGAAAAAGGGGGAACTACCAGGACTAAAATGAGGACACACCACCATTCATTCTCACTTATCGGCCCCAGGCCTTAATGTTTACCCAGTTTTTTTGCATATTTAGTTGTTTCACGTATAGTGTCATTGTATGTGCAACCCATCATGTATTCCACAAGTTGGTGGCATCTGTATCTTTGCAATATATTTACTTTCATGCTGCAGCTTAGGTATAATGATAATTACTTTTTTCAGGTGAAGCCGAGTGGTGAGGGACCTCTGTGGACAGCCTTCACAACAAAAATATTAGAGAGTAGCAAAACTATTAAGAAGTATACAGGAATGGTTGACAGAGGACATTTAGATTATGTGTTTCATGTTGCCGAGGAAACTACGTCAGAAAAGAGATCTCGGTCAAACAGACTTAGGAAACTGTCTCACTTCGAAAAATACTTAATGACTCTTGTGTTTATAAGAGTAGGCTTTGACTACCAAATGTTAGGCCATTTTTTTGAAGTGAGTAGAACTATTGAGAGTAATACTGTCTCCATATGGGTACGTATAATCTACGATATATTGAATGGGTGCCTTATATGGCCTAGTGCTGCAACAGTATGTGAGTGTCTTCCAGTAGATTATCCTTCTGAATTTGCAAACACTAGAATAATCTTAGACTGTACTGAGGTCTTTACAGTAAAAGCAACTAATTCTTCTATACAAGCTGCTACTTACTCATCATACAAGCATCGTAATACGTACATTGAAGTTCCTTGTAGTAGTAACACCTTTGGGACATATAACATTTGTATCAAGAGTTTATGCAGGAAATGTTTCTGACAGGTACATAACAGAAATGGAGTTTCTTGAAAAGGTAGAGCCAGGAGATGCTATTATGGCAGATAGAGGGTTTAATATTGGTGACTTCCTCCTTCAGCGAGGTGCAAAATTATATATGACACCTTTTACAAGAAAGATGGAGAATGGAACAAGGAGGACACTAAATCAAAATGAAATAACTACAACACGGAAAATAGCAGCCCTACGTATTCATGTTGAAAGGGCAATTCAGAGGATGAAGACTTTCAAAATTTGTTCTCATTCGGTGGACGCTACTCTGTGGCCAATCATGGATTATATTATTGTAATTGTAGCTGTTCTTGGCAACATGATGGTTCCACTTAAAGAATAGTAACTAATATGTATTTAAGCATGGTATTTACTTTGACTTAACTACAGGTGGAGCTCTGTTAAAGATTTACCAAAAAGGAGTAAACAAGGCTTTGTTTACAAACAAGAGTCTACTACTACGATAGTCAAAGGAACAAGAACATGAAGGAAAACCCTTCAAAAGCTCCGGCTCTTAATGATTCAAGTGAAATAATAAAATATCCATATGTAAAGGTCTCAAAAATATTAATTATGTTTTATCTTGATTTTCATATTCATATGGTTATATTGAAATTTTGAAAATGAACCCTTTTTATTGAGGGTGAACCCCTCGGATAAATGATTCAATGTCGGTAAAAGAAAATGGATGGGAGGAAGAGAGTGAGTGAGTCAGTCAGTCAGGTTGGTGTGCGTAAATTATGAGTTGACATTTCTAGTCCTTCCAACCTTCGTTTTATATCTAGATCAATAATGTTTTTACCCTATTTGCAGAGATAGGTGATGCATCTGTCATATAAATTTCATCAACGTGTCTCTTGTAGATTTTGTGTAAAACGGTAATTACCTCTCAATTTGAGAGTTTTCGAAATTATGTAATGGCGGTAAAACTATGAATAGATTATCAATTTCCTTTGGTACACTGATAAGAGACATCCTGAAACACCTACAATGTTTTTTTGTAAACTAAGCAAATGAGAAAAGTGATTTATGCCACGACAAAAAATAGAAATAAAAATTTAATAAAATCGACTTTTAAAATTATAGCATATATGTATTTGATGGAGGTAAGGTATGATTGAGCTGACATTAGTAGATATATGCTGTGTGAACATTTTGAGAAAAAAAATATTTAAATTACATAATTACACAGTGAGATATTCTCACCTGGATGCGAGAAAATAACTTTTGAGATAAATGCACTTTTATGTTATAAAGTTTTCTACCCCATAAAAATGGTGGCAATTAATAACAAATTACATTTCTTACTTACATATCCCTTCAGCATTTCATGGAACGTCTGTAGTGGAGGTTCAGGTCATTACATGTCATGTTTATGTCACCTGTGTAGCCCCAGTGTGGGAGAGTTCTCCAAGGTCAAGTAGACCTCTTCTAAAGCAAGGCTCCTGGTCCCCTGTTATTAATATATCAAATCTATATAATACTTGATAACAATATTATATATTTGTAATATAAAAATAACATATTCAGAGGGTATCGGTGGAGCCTACCCACCTCATTGTTGCCAGGAACATACACTTTAGTAACCACCAGGTTGGTAGTCAGGGCCAGGTGCTGTCTTGGGTTTTTTCTTTTTTTTCTTTTTTTCTTGGGGTTATTTTCTTGTTGTCCATTCTTTGCCTGGCTTCAAGACTAGATGATGTGGCAATGAAACCGAGATATTGCAAGAATTTATTTGCCACGTACCCAAAATTGTGATCTATTATTGTCAGTTGTGTTGCAAAATTCACTCTGTTCATGCCAGCATGTTTGGCTTTGCTCTGGTGTTTCCAATGCTTGGAATGAAAGCCTGCATTTCTGTTCTGGCTTTCACCTTTCAGACATTTCTGCAGGAGCACAGGGCTTGATAAGTCACTGTAAATGTCTCTTATTCTATCCTCATACTTCTTTTCGATTCTTATATAGTTTCTCATGATGTTGTGTGATGGGAGTGGTTTGTCTTCCTCTATGGCTTTCTTGAAGATACACCATGCTGAATCACAGTGAATGTGGTGATGATTTCCATCCCCATCTTTTGATATTGCATGCCAGAATCATGACACGATTTTCAGTTTCATGGTTGTACAATCTGTTCTCACACTATCCCTGATTGCCTTCCCATAATACCGTTGGAAGGCATCAATTTGCTTATCTGTCAGTTGGTGTTTTCCACCAACTAAACTTCTCTTGATAACTTTCCCGGTTTTTGTGGTTTTGTCTTCCTTTAGCTTTCTTAGACGTGTGCCCATTCTTTTCTGAACGTGGTTCACACACTCTTCCTTCACTACAGTTACATCATTGTAAGGTCCTTTTCCTCCATTCATACTACTTACTGCTTTGAAGGAACTCGAGTCTCCATCTCCTAGGAATGTTTCTAGGCTCCTTCCCCATAACCTTACAGCTCCTTCTGCCTCCATACCACCCGACGTACCATCAAAGTTCTTCTGACACTTCCTTGCATGTTCAGTTCTCCTCCACTCCTCGAAGCTTTTCTTATCTTTCTTTTTCTGTGCAACAACACATGGCCAACAAAAATTGCACAATATTTCAAAGTCAAGCGTCATTCCTGAGCTAATATCCATTACGAAAGTCGCACCAATATGTGATTTATGCCCTTTCGTCATCAAAGTGCCATCGAAACTTACGTCCTGCACACAATTTTCCATCATTGACATTTGTTTTTCCTTCCTTTTCGTATAGCTTTTCAACACAGCTCTTCACCACAAGTTGTTGTTTATCATAGAAACTGTTCATTTCTAAATATATAAATTTTGCTCTCTCTAAAAAAGTAGTAGTGGACATTTCCTTGGCACCAATAGCACTAGAGAGCCGCGACTGTCCTGCTCTCCCATACCCTTCAGTCAGAGCATGATATACATACATAATGTTGCCCTCAGTAAACTTGCCACCCTTACATTTGTTAGGCTCTGAATGGTGTACAATCATTGCACGAGAGGGTAACTAATGCCCTAGTATTGTTCACATCCTTTGTATCTCGCAGTTCACTAGGCAGTAAACTATGTCTGATACTTGCTGCAGACACGTGGGGAGTGTTTGGTGGAGGGAAGGAAGGTGCAGCTGCAGTGACACCCTGGGGACAAGGGAGTGACTCTTCCACCCCTTCTCTCTGTTTCTCACGTCTTATTCTTTGCCTTGCCAGCCCTTTCACACGATTTATTTCACCGAGTGCCTTTCTTTTCGCACTAACACGAGGCATTGTCACTTTATGGGGTAGAAAACCACTCAAATAAAAACAATAACAGAAGCAACAGGTTTGAAATCATGCATGTGTACTCGCTCTCCTTCTATCGATCGCACTGGCAACGGTATGAGTAGGCAGTGGTGCCGCGTTTTCTACACAACAGTGTGGAATACTAGAGTGTTGCCATCATCAGGGCTACATTTTTCACATATAGGTTCTTAATTGGCAACTGAACACTGCGAGTTGTAATGTGTCAATATTCTGCTGATTAAATCATTCGTGTAGAAGAAAACGTATATTGAGGGTGAAATTAGTTAAAGTTTACACTTGTATCACATTACTGATGATTATATTTCTTTCGTTGTATTGTTGTGTCTCAAAGAACTTATTATTCAGAGCTCAATTGTTTATAAAGGGAAAATGAATTATAAGTGTATATAAGAGTGTTTTAATTCCAAAATATATCAATCATATTTGTAAACTTAACAAAAATCAATGAACATATATAACAACTAATTGCATAAACATGATCCCTATTCCCGCACCCCCTTAAAGACAATCCGTCATTGCCTGAGATGGCTTAAACTTAAAACACCCCCCATGCTGTCTGACTGCTTCTGAAATTTAACAGAATCTAAATTTAGCTTGTTTCTGATATCTGTTTTGATTAAATGTAATTTAGAAAATAGACGTTCTGCGTCAGTATTTGTGACAGGCAGTGCTAAAATGTTTAATGAAAATATTGCCAAATTCCTGAAAACATAATCATTACATTTTGTCACATTTGCAAGTTTATTGTAAAATGAAACGGGATCACACGATTTTGTATTCAAATCGGTGGGCAATGGAATGCTATCCAAAGTTCTCCATTCATTGTCAAGTTTTTGAATGTCACCCACATACATTCTCGGTAAACATTCTACTAAGGGGAACAATGAAGGCATCGTATCTCGCGATCTTGGGTCAATGAATTTTTCTGGAAGAAAGTATGAAGTCATTTGCATCTCATCATCTCTTCCATAGATATTAATCAGATCGAACATTCTTGTAAAAAATTTCCCCTTGAGTGAATAAAAAAATGTTACAATAAATGTTAAGCATTTTGTTGCACTTGCATCTGTTGACTCATCAATTATAACTGAAAATTTATTTTGCCTCAACTGTAGCACCAAGTCCTCTGCTATAACACATCCCAATTTCTTAGTAATATTTGTGCATTTAGTTATTTTCATTTGCAGTCCTTGGGCAATAGCAGAGTCAGGAAATATAGCCTTACACAGATCAGTTAAATGGTCGGCAATGAGGAATGGAAAATTATGCTCAGCTATAAAACAAATTATTAAAAGCATTGCAAAGTTTATTTGGCCACTAAGACCTGCCACTGCTGAAGTACTCTGCTCCGGCTGATCTTGCTGGATGGAACTGGCGGCGTGTATCTGTGTCTCCTGTGAAAAAGAACATAAGAAATCAACTTTATTTTCTATATTTCGTACGGTTCGTACAATAATATTCTATGTATATTACAACTCGACCTTGAATACACAGGACAGTGATAAGTTTTGGGCTACATTATTAAAAGATAAACCTGGCTTCATATATCTTTCACAATTTGCACTATATGTGTTCTTAGCCTACCCCATTTGAGTGCAGAATGTGAGTGTTTTTTTTTTTTTTTCATATAAAATTAACCTTTTCGAAACAAAGATAAGAAAATAGGTTGAAGACAGCAACTGTAAATGGGGTACTATTAGCAATAGAATGTATGAAATCTACTAGATCATAAAAAAAACTTTATCCCAACAAAATATAATTATATATGCTCTCTTGGCAGCCAAGGAACTATACAGTAACACATCAGATTCTGACTCTGAGTAAAGTGATAAGCAATAAGGTATAGCTTATTATGTCTAAAATATGAATGGTTATTTTTAATTACATATAAATAAGCAAATTTTTTTTCTAAAAAGAGTTTTCATTTTATTCAACTGATGATGAGGCCTACAACATGTTATTTGCTATTGTGGTATGGTATGTGGTAAAATGGGATTATTCTATATATTTCCAATAAAACACTAATCTTTGAAAGATAATTTAGATGAATTTGCTCAATATTAATAAAATGTAGAAATTATGCTTAAAGTGTATGTTTTATTTATCTCAAGGGATAGATATTCGATATCAAAGTGTACTATAATTTGTACGATATTTCTTTAATAAATGTATCATTGTTTTGTCATGAAAACAATAATTTTGAGGTCTCTGTACGATAATATTGTGTTCAGAATCTGGCATCCCTGGAATCCTAAGGGAGATTTGCTAATAACTTAACCGTTACCCTACTCAACCCCTACAGACGGTTACATAATTTATGAACTGGCCATTGATGGACAGATTAATTATAGTTATAATAGTGCCTTACCATGTGTCGCTTTACTGTTGTCAGGTCACCTGAAAATGTCTTCTGGCATTTTTTGCAGTAGGCTTTAGTTGGTTCTCCATCAAACCTCGATAACCATGGTTTAAATTCTTTCTGCAACCATTCATCTCTAAATTTCCTTTTACTAGCCATAGTAACCTGAAAATATATAAATAACTGTCTCAATATATACAAAAGTCTTAGGTAGACATCCCATTTTCTTTTCTGAACTTTAGTCCATTTTCTGTTAATATTGTAACGAGTAACTCCTTTATTTTCACTATAGAGGTAAACACTTGCAGAATCACAAGCCACAGAACTTTGTTGTATATTTACACTTACCGGAGTTAGAGGGAACAAATTAGGTGATATAATTCCAACGAACAGTGACAGCTTTGGAGTACCTTCAGAGTTGTAGTCTCTATGAAAACAGACACAGAAGTGACAGTGCAGGCTGATGTCTGTTTACTGTACGTGTCATAATTTGACAGATATTTGGTTCTTGCTGACAAATTGTTACCCAATTTATAAATATATTACAAATTTCGACTCGGATACATCTAATAAAATTTCTAAATTAATAATGACATCATATATTAGCTTAAATAAGGCTGATTATGAAATGTAGAATTTTATTCTACACTTTGAGGAATAAGAAAACTTCTATTTAATATGTGACAAAATAGAATTGGGGATCGTGCTTGTCAATGAAACACATGCAGTTTTTTATTTCATTTATTGTCTTACAAGTATCACATTATTTACTCATTACATATAGATTTATACAAAAAATTTTGTTGCCGACATTGGATGTAGAAAAATATTCTACGTGCGGTTGCCAGGTGTCGCTATTTTTCTACGTTAACAACTAGAATTCTACAAAACGGCAACACTGTGAGTAAGCAGAGCTGCTGCCAGCCACTGAACACAGCCCAAAGTATCATACAGCAATAATACACAAAAAAAATAGAAAAAGCAAGAAAAACGGATGAAATACAAGGAAAACAACTCATGAAGTAAAAGTGGGTGGAGTGAGCGCGCAGGCATTTAAATATCCAGCCATTTAAACCCGCCATTACGTGAACTGGGGCCCATTATGTGCCTGGCAACCCTCGCACTGGGTGTGCTAGACGGTCGGTCAGCCACACACAAATTTTCTAAAAAAAAAAAAAAAATCCCCGAATCGACCAACCTCCCCCTTAAGAAGTTGTCGCCCCAAGAACAATAATTACGATAAAACCTAGAGCTCTCGGCTTAGGCCGGAGCTAAAAACTGTAAATCTTTAAAATAGCTCCACCTGCCACAGTGGAAAGGGCTGGAGTGACTTCTTACCTCCCATATCTATTCGTACATAATTTTATTTATTCTTTTTTTTTTTTTACGCTACCTACGGTAATATATCCTATCTTAACCTAATACAAGGTACCTACCTAACCAAATACTGTACAACCTACCCAATTTATTAAAACCTAGTTGATTTGTTGCTTTTAAATATTTATCTATTATAATTCCTTTCCTTCTACTGATTTCACATTATTTCTAAGAGTCTTAAGAGTGTATCTGATCCATAACTCTGTACCAGTTATACCATATTGGTGATAGTAATGTATAATATTAATATAGTACATAGTGTTACTTGCATTGTATGTTTGTACAAATAAATATATCATAAGTTTAAACACTTGGTTTTTTTTTTATCATGTCCTGTATTTGTGACTACTTTTTCTGAAGCCGTATTCTTGGGCATTTGTCAGTACAGTACTTCTGTTATTTTATTTTAAACTCGAGAGGGTCAGGGAAACAAATATAATAGTACAGTTTATTTATAAAGTATGCAAAATATATCTGAAAATAATTTAAATATGATTATCGAACATTATATAAGGAAGAAATGTTAGCCTATATTATAAGGAAAGGACAGTTGAAGAATAAGAAATGTCAAGCACTTCGATTTTACACTACTGGCATGGAGTTGCTAGTATTTTTGGCAACACATATTTATTGTAAAATTCCATGGCTTTCTTTTTTACACTCTGTAAACCTATCCTTATCAAAATATATCCTTTCTACAGTGATGTCTTTCTGTGTGAACATCACAAAATCATACCATAACAGACCAGACACACCTAACTGTGTCTGTATTTGAGTGTACTATGGAGAAGATAGTTTGAGAAGAACCTTCCCATTTTCCCCAATGGTGACAGCCTCTGGTCTGGCTTTTCTATGCCGTGACAAAAATTGCATTTCTCTGCGCTAAAATTTGTAATTTTTTCTTCATGCCTTACTTATTTCACATAATATTTACTTGGCACTTTGGTAACTTAACAGAATAATGATAGAGGATTACTTTTATCGTAAAAAAAATATCCATATCATTATAAATAAACGATTAAATACAAGTTGAAAGGAAATGAGCTGCTAAAAATGTTTATACCACTATTTTTAAATGTGGATATTTATTTACAAATATTACGCTACCATGATTAAAAATAGGTGGATGATGCAGAGAAAATCCTCCTGCATGTCATGGTGGTATAAGATTGTAGATAAGACAGAAATTATTGCTGGAAACGTAAGTTTAATGTTACGATGTCACTATCACTGCAAGGTGTACCCAGTGTTGCCAGCTGCAAGGAAATTTATCTATTTTAGGGAATTTTGGAGTCCCCACAGGGAAATAATATACAGTTCGTTCAAGAGTAAACAGGGAAATTTCTACAAGATTAAATACCAAAAAGACCATCCATGTTCAGGAGTAAACTAGGAATAATAATTATTGTATTCAAGCGCGAGGCCGGCGGAGTGGCGGGAACACCTTAGTGACACCTGGCGGCCAACAATGACAATAAACCCCGCACTCTATGATTTATAAAATTTCAATTTCTTTATTTTTAGATTGCCTTACAGTTGACTGATGTAACCACGAGTTTGACGTAAGTTGAGACCGACGTAAACCGGGACCTTACTGTTCAGCCGTTAGTATTGTAGCAGTGTCCGGCAACCTCCATGCAACTGCTTTATTTTGTTGTGGTATATAAATACCGGCACCAACTGAAGGAGGGTCAGGAATACGGGAGCCGTCGGAATATATTTGGATGTGTTGTTTGTATTTTGTAAGTAGTAGTGATAAGAAAAGTGTTTTACCCCTTGCAGGGCAGTCGGCCTTAGACCAAGGTATATCTGTATGGAGAGTTTGAGATATTAGAGCAGATAAAGTTCAGGGGGAAACTGGGAAAATCCTTCCGTATTGATACGTGGGATCGTCATCACCAGCGATCCAGCACTTAACTGGCCACTCGCCCAGCATGACCACCGACTCAGGCACACTTACCAGGCCGTCGATATTGGCCACACTAAACTTCAGCCCTCGCCCTTTGCCAGTGGTGACCAGGGTATTCTCAATATACTTTTTTGCAAATATGGACTTAAATATTGCCTCTGACACCCTCTTGGGGTGCACAAAACATTGTGAACCGTCGACAGATTTCATTAAAATGGTTATATTGGTGTTATTATTGTCATGGTGTTTGTATATAACATTAACATTAGCATGGGGTGGGTTATTTATAACATTAATAAATCTTGGTGGTGAAGCTGCTACATCAGCATATGATTTTTTACTTTTTGTGGTGATGAATACGTCACCCGGTGTGTCTGGAGACAGAGTCCTCTTGTTGTTGGTGGTGGTACATTCCATGTTTTCTGCTGTTGTTGTTGTTTGCTGCTGGTTGGCCGGTTGTTCGTCCCCCATGTTCGTCACTTCCGGGTTCTTCCAGGCCCAATGTTTACCTTGAACATTACTCACTTATAGTCACTTTCTTCTTCTTCTGCACTGTCTGGATGATGTCTGTATGTGTTAGTATGTGTGTGTAGGTATGTTGGTTGATATGTCAGATTGCTCAAAATTTTGAAAATAAGCGGAGCTCAAGCACTGACGTCCTATCGCTGCCACGTCTTACCAAAAAGTTTAACCAGCCTCTGAACCTTTGTTTGTAAAAATGAGACTTGAGGAAATATTTGTTATGTTTCGTTTTCTCTTATTTTATTTAAATAAGAGAGAATATACTATTTTAAGTATAACTATAAAATAACCTACGTCTGCTATAATAGTATAGTCACTCATAAAAGTAAACCCTCCCTCCTTGTACAGGCACAATCCAATATCCACCGACACCCTCCTTCCATTGTAGTTAATATCTTGGTAATAAAGAACAACACATGAACGATTTAAATATAATACATCAGAATTATGTGGACAATTATTATTTGGAAATATAAAAGATATATTAGTAGTAGAATTGTGGAAAAAAAGAGAAAAAAAAACTCAGCAGGTACCATAGAAAAAAACCCACAATAAATAACAAAAATAACAAATAAATAAATAACGAACAAATAAATAACAAATAAATAAATAACAATAAATAAACAAAAAGGGAGCCGTTGCAAAGTTACATAATTGAACTTACTAAACCTGAGCTGGTAACACTGATGAGAGATCAACAAACATCTGAGCTGGTAACACTGACGAGAGATCAACACAGCCAACAGACAGAGGTAATCATGGTTCCCAGACTAGAAGGTAAATATTGTCTTTATTTAATTAATTATTTATTCCCTGACCATTCCAAGGTGTTGATAAGTAAATAAATGACCCCTATGATGTAGATAAGTGACGATAAATGCATAAATAAGACGATAAATGATAGAATAATATGATAAATTGTGAATCTGCGAATGGAAAAATTTATCACTTGTAAATATTAACTTTATCTAATTAATTATTTATTCCTTGACAATTCTGAAGTGTTGATAAGTAAATAAATGACCCTTATAATGTAGATAAAGGATAATAAATGGATAAATAAGTCGATAAATGACGAAATAAGACGAACCGGTGAATGGAAAAAATAGATAATGATTTTGTTACGGGTAAATGTTGTCTTTATTTAATTAATTATTTATTACTTGGTTATTCCAAGGTGTTGATAAGTAAATAAAGGATCCCTGTGATGTAGATTAATGACGATAAATGGATAAATAATATGATAAGATAATTATTTAATTATTACTACCTTTATTTTAATTATTATTTATTTCAAGATGTTGATAAGTAAATAAATGATGATAAATGGATAAATAAGACGATAAATGATGAAATAAGGCAATGACAGATAATTATTAGATTATTACTACCATTATTTTAGTACCATTATTTATTTCAAGGTGTTAAGTAAATAAATTATCCCTGTGATATAAATAAATGGTGATAAAAGGATAAATAAGATGGGAAAAGTCCTCATATGTCCCACAGAATGTTAAAACTATTTAATTAATTTATTTATTCATTTAGTAGAGTTAAAATTGTTATGGTAAATTTACAGAATTACTTCATTAACTATATTGTATATTTTAATATAATTACCCACTTATATAGATATTATACAGTATTTATTAATAATTACTATTTATTTAGACCACTCTAAAACATTTTTCATTTTGGTGTTTTGGTAAATATGGAATGAATTACCATTTATGGAATGAATTACCACTGTTTTTTCTACCTTCATTACCCACTTATTTAGAACATTATAAAACTATTTTATTCTATGGCATTTCATCCACAAATTTCAAAGACATTCAAAGGAAGCATTTTGAAATTAACCTAACCTGACCTAACCTTACCTGACCTTACCTTACCTTACCTAACCTTACCTAACCTTACCTTACCTTACCTAACCTTACCTAACCTTACCTAACCTTACCTTACCTAACCTTACCTCACCTCGCCCCGCCGCGCCCCGCCTTACCTTACCTTACCTTATCTACCTTACCTTACCTTACCTTACCTAACCTTACCTTACCTCGCCCCGCCTTACCTTACCTTACCTTACCTTACCTTACCTCGTCCCACCTTACCTTACCTTACCTTACCTAACCTTACCTTACCTAACCTAACCTTACCTGACCTAACCTAACCTTACCTGACCTAACCTAACCTAGACCACAGCAGACTACCGGACCTAACCTAACCTGGGCAAACTACCGTGAAATAACCGTGGTAAAGCACAGGAAATGGCCGGGGCAAAATACTGTATTTATTGAAAGAATTACCGTGTTATAGCAGTGTTGCCAGATCTGGCTAGGTCCCAGTATTTTGCCCTGGTCATTTCCCGTACTTTACCACGGTTATTTCCCGGTCGTTTGTCCAGGTTAGGTCCTGGTAGTCTGCCTTGGTTTAGGTTAGGTTAGGTTAGGTAAGGTAAGGTCAGGCTAATTTTAAAATGCCCCATTTAAATTTAACAAAAAACAACAACCATACATAATAAATGTAATTCCTTCAATATTTAAAGAAAAAATGTACGCAATAATGGTAATTCTTTCCATATTTACCCAAAAAATATACACAATAACAATAATAACAGTAATTGTTTCCATATTTAACATAGAGTACTGGTAGTTAAATATAGATATTGTTGTGTTACATATTTTATTATTATGATGATTATTACATTATTTACATTTCCAGGTAGGATTGATTAATGAGGTGTTGCAACAGGTGTGAACCAAGAGGTGTTGCAACATCAATTGTACATCAATGCACACTCCTTCATCCACAGGTAATTTTATTTATTTATTTTGGGTCTGTCATTGATTGCCTTCATCACTATGAAATAATTAGTTGTTTATGTGTATATATGTAACAGTATGTATGTATGTATGTATGTATGTATAATCTCTCTCACTCACTCATACTATCATTGCTTGCCTTCATCACTATGAAATAATTAGTTGTTTATGTGTATATATGTAACAGTATGTATGTATGTATGTATGTATAATCTCTCTCACTCACTCATACTATCATTGCTTGCCTTCATCACTATGAAATAATTAGTTGTTTTAGGCTACTGCTTGGTTTTATAAATAACTTTGGATTTGAAGATGGAACAACTATACTTTGTATATCTTACAGTATACTTGGCAACACATATGTGTAGTGTTGTGTTGCTGTCTCAGTGTCCTTGACTGTACATGACACACTCAGGTCACACCTACCTACTGTTGGTCAGGTCAAGTAATTCATTCCTTGCTATACCATCACCATGAAATATTCATCACACTCCCTCTGTCCTGCTTTGTACAGCCAAGCAAAGGATATTATATAGAGAGTAAATGGATATTTTATAGGAAACAAAGTCATAGCATGAGAAAAAACTAAAGTATATTGAGAGACAGACAGATAGAGAGACAGACAGGAGGGTAAGGTAAAGAGGTGGATTATAAGTTTATAGGCCTGGTGACTGATGCCCGGGGTAGTAGTACAGACACCTCTGGCCATCACCCAGAGTATCAAATAGTGCTGGTTTGACTATTACCTAGACTAGACTAGACCACAGCAGACTACCAGGACTTAACCTGGACAAACTACTGGGTCTTAACCCGGGCAGACTACCAGGACTTAACCTGGACAAACTACCTGGTCTTAACCCGGGCAAACTACCAGGTCTTAACCTAGGCAGACTACCAGGACTTAACCTGGACAAACTACCAGGTCTTAACATAGGCAAACTACCATGACTTAACATAGGCAGACTACCAGGTCTTAACATAGGCAAACTACCAGGTCTTAACCTAGGCAGACTACCGGGACTTAACCTGGACAAACTACCGGGAAATAATCGTGATAATGTACAATGAATACCTTGGGCAAAATACTCGGATCTGTCAACACTGCTGCAAAATGGTAATTCTCTCAATAAATACCATAAACTGTATTGATATTATTGATAAAAAATATTAATATAATGGAAGACCTATGCACATAATATGGTGTGAGACTGCTGCGATTTCCTTTATGTCATATAGACAAACAAACATAACTTGTGTGTATTCCATTACATAGAATATAATATCGTATCCCGATTGTTTATGAAGGCTTGGCTGGCCCTGTTGACTGTAGACTTCTCGAATATTTGACATGGAGTAAACCTCACATTCCTCTTTGACGTGATGAAGCAACAGCTGTATCAATTTTATTATCTCTCAGTATTTTATTTCTTATATATATATTTTTTTTTCATTTTAGAACACATGTAAGACCTCAGGACATTGATTATATTTTGATATTGTTCAACATTTATTCAAATAATTGTCAACCACCACATAACATTTTATATTACAATATGGGTCTAATATCTTGTCCAGCCCCCCTGGACCTCAATAACATTAATTCACTAACACGTTGGTCGATTCAGTTTTTCGAATCCTCAACCTACAAATAAAACAACGAGCCAGCAGTAATCGGAGAGACTGGTTGTGGTCCTTGCAGCCAGCGGCTCGGATGCTAAGTTATGTGGGTTGACAATTATTTGAATAATGTTTGATAATATCAAAATTATAATCAATGTCCTGAGGTCTTACATGTGTTCTAAAATGAAAAAAAAAATATATATATAAGAAATAAAATACTGAGAGATAATAAAATTGATACAGCTGTTGCTTCATCACGTCAAAGAGGAATGTGAGGTTTACTCCATGTCAAATATTCGAGAAGTCTACAGTCAACAGGGCCAGCCAAGCCTTCATAAACAATCGGGATACGATATTATATTCTATGTAATGGAATACACACAAGTTATGTTTGTTTGTCTATATGACATAAAGGAAATCGCAGCAGTCTCACACCATATTATGTGCATAGGTCTTCAATTATATTAATATTTTTTATCAATAATTAAGGGCAAGTAGCAAAAATTCCCATGCTGCATCTGTTAATCTTCGTAGATCAATTATTACACAACGCACAAAGCCGTTCTTATACCAGAGTCATAAAAAGGAAGCAAATGACACTGCCCTAAAGTGAATACGGTTTTGGTGCGACAACATATGATAATTATAATAACTACAATAACAAAGTAGACCTAAACTATTTTTAAGTTTGTCAAAATAATAAAACACATATCTAAGCAGACAGGATGTGAAGATTAAGAACTATACCTTCCACTATATCCCTTTTTCTGACTCTCCCTCTCAACAGTGAATGCTTCAAATGAAGCTCACAACTCATGGTTCGGTTATATTATCTTGGCTAGAGTTGACAACACTGTGGTGGCTACCGTCCGTTTATCTACCCTCTCTGCTCTCTCTGACTCTGACTTCCACTGAGGGGGTACAGAAACTTTGGTGAGTGGCTGTACAGTACAGTGGGCTCTCTTGTTGTAAAGGTTCTTAGTATCCATCCCATTGTCTGTCTCACCTTTGTAACTTCTGTTGTCTATTTGTTGTTGAAAGTTGCCATCATCACTTAATGTTACTCCTAGATCCTTGACGTGTCTGTATTGTTCAATTATTTGTCCTTCTGGTGTTCTATAATAATTGTTGGGGATATCAATATTGGGATGACTGTATCTCATCAACTCCAATTTGGAGCTGTTGAAACTCATGTTGTTATTGGCTGCCCACTGGTATATTATATTTAAATCCATTTGTGTCATTCTAAGGTCTTCGTTGTTCCTCACTGTACTCAAAAGTCTAGTGTCATCTGCAAAAAAAGATGCAGTGCAATGGGAAATATTTGTGTCTATATCTCTCATGAATATTAACCCCTCCGCGACGGGATAACTATGGATAGCCATTTTGTCAGTCCGGGGCTAGTCTTACTTTCCCTACTGTGTGGCCGGGCGCTTTTGGCCGATTTTTCCAAAATCACTCTATTCCACTTACTCTGTACGTCTAAACTACGATACTGAACAACTTAAATTTGGTCTTGTTAGCACCATCAACTCTTCCTCTTTCCAATAAAACCAACCTCAGCTCTCTACAACTCTCCGTTGTCGAGAAATTAAGTGAGGAATGAAGGGTACTTTCTCGTGTGAGCGCGGCCGTGTTCGCTTAGGTGGCGTGGCTGTGACGACAACTGAACGTGGCCCGCACGGGTGGCAGTCAGTGTTGTAAGTAAGCATGGCGCAACACAGAATCGGACACGCACGAGAAATCTAATCCACATCCATCCATGTTTACAGTCAGTAACACACTGACTGACGATGGTGATTTGTAGGGATGGTGGTGAAGTATAGCCAAGTGAAAAAAAACCTGCCAAATTGGGCTCGCAAATGCCGACATTGGCAATAGCGGTGCTTCATCTCGCCCGGTCACCACATGGCAGGGGTGTAAGACACGACCCGGAGGCTTCCTGGGGCCGTCTATGACCGCGGTCCGGACGTTAAGGGTTAAGAATAGCAAAGGGCCAATGACTGACCCTTGTGCCACTCCGCTCAACACTCCTTCTACAACAACTGCTTGGTTTCTGTTCTCTAAAAAGCACTTTATCCACTTGAGCAGTTTTCCTCTGATTCCAATATGTGACAGTTTCTGTATCAGTATTTGGTGGTCGTCTTTGTCGAAAGCTTTCAAAAAGTCTAGATAAATAACATCAACTGTGGCATCGTTCTCAAGTGAATGTAACATGTCCATACAGTGTTGCAGTAGTTGTGATAGACACGATCTACCATGTCTGAATCCATGTTGCTTGGCATTGTGAAGTGTGTGTATATCGAGGTATTCATTTAGCTTGCTCACAACCATTTTTTCAAACACTTTTATTACGTGTGATGTTAATGTGACTGGTGGGTAATTTTTGGGCTCTGTTCTGTCGCCACCTTTATAAATTGGCGTAATAAATCCCTCTTTTAGTATTGGTGGAATTACTCGTGTGTGAAGGGATACTCTCCAGAGGATGTAGATAGGTGTGGATAGTGTTTTCATACATTGTTTCAGTAATATAGCAGGGACACCATCTGGTCCTAATGAGGCCTGAGGTCTAATGCTGGATATTGATTGTTCTATATCTATTTCACTCAAGTCAATATCTCTAGACTCTATGTCTGAAGTTCTTGTTATCACCGGGTCAAGTTCTTTGTTTATTTGGTTATTTTCTTGTACACTAAATGCAGATACATATTGCATATTGAAGGTTTCTGTCATTTGTTGTGGGTCACTGACTAGTGTACCATTGTGTTTTAAAAGTCCTATTTTGCTCCTTACATTTGACTTCATTTTTGTATAGTGATAAAAGTATTTAGGGTTGTGGGATATAGCTTCTACTGCTTTTTCTTCTTCTTTAATCCGTTCCGCTTCATGTGATTTGGCCAGCTTTTCTTCTATGTTCCTCAATTGTTCTTTGATTCTGTTGTCCTCTCTATGTAGAATTTTCTCAGCCAATTTAGTTCTTTTCCTCATCAGAATTTTCCTATCCCTGGGTATATTATTTATTCTTCTATGTACTTTTCTTTCTGGTACAAACTTTGAGCAAATGAAGAGGAGTTTTTCTATAATAAAGTCATACATTTCTATTGTAGTCATGTCTTTTAGCTTTTGGTTCCAGTTGACAATTTTGATTGCATTGTTCATGCTTGTCCAGTCCATATTATCACTGAAAAAAATCATAGTAGAGAAAGACGAACACCCGCTACCATTAATTTCCATCATGGGCCTGTGTTCTAAGGTGGTTTCTATGATTAGGAGCTTGTGATCTGACATGGTTGTGTCCTCCGTCCTCACACCACTGATAATATCTTCATTATTGGTGAAGAACAGATCCAAGGTATTAAGGCCGTGGGTTGGCAAGTCAACAATTTGTCTCATCATAAGGTCTTCAACCATATTAATTAAACAAGGCATTAGCTTGTAGTCTGTCCACTAGTGAGCCCCAGTATATACTTAGCTCGTGCCAGTTAGCATTGGGCAGTCCACCATATTAAACAAGGCATTAGCTTGTAGTCTGTCCACTAGTGAGCCCCAGTATATACTTAGCTCGTGCCAGTTAGCATTGGGCAGGTTGAAATCTCCGTTGATGATAACTGAGGGCTCTGGATTTCCCATCATTTTCACTTGTACACTTATTTTTTCTAACACACTCACAAAGTTCTCAGTCAGACAACCTGGTGGACGATAAATGGTTACTACCACTGTTCTCCATTTGTGTATGTATAATATTATATATTCAACCTCGCTATTAGACTCCGATGCTATGAATTCGGTGTATGGTATAATATTTTCTCGAACATAAATAGTTACTCCTCCTTTTTTTCTTCCTTCTTGTCTGTCTGCTCTATGTATTTGGTATCCCCCTATCATCACTTCCACATCTCGTATGTCTTTCCTCAGATGGGATTCAGTTATGCAGATTAATATAGTATTATAAGTCTGTGATATTTCTCCTAGCATGTTTGTTTTATATTTCTTTTTATAAGGAAGTAATCCTTCTATGTTGCAGCATATCATTGTAAGCAGCTCTAGTTTGGGGTCGTTATCTTTATTCACTTTTATATTGCATTTTGTAATCTTCTTATTGTGGTCTTCGTTCAGAGGTAGTTTTTTTCCGATGCATATTGCATTGTCCGCCGAATCACATTGTTTTTGGCTATGATGAAAGATGGGCAGTTGGTATTGAAGGCAGCGTGGTTGGTGTTTTCTCTTCCATTCATAGTACAGTGGTGACATTTTTGTTGGTGTTCATTCATACAATCTTTAGACAAGTGATTACCGGCACAGTGTCCACAAACGGGTTTGTCTGTGTAACCATCTTGTCACGTTCACTTGTCACTGCTGACGTTACTCCCTCCCTCACGGCCTCCTCCACCACAACACCCACTTCATCACTTGATTTTTTCACAACACTTTTCACCTCGCCTCACATTTCAGCAAAGCCTTTCATCACCATTTCCTTTAATTCTTTCATTTCAGCTTTTAGTTCGTCAATCTTATCACTGTTCTTAGTGGGCGTCTCACAAAATATTTCAGCACAGTCGTTACACACCCAGTTTACCCTAGGCAAATTTGTGCCTTTTATTCCACCCATATATACACACGAAGAGTGAAAACCTCCTTTGCACTTTATACACTTAACCACATTTGACTTGCTACTGTCATTCACTTCTAAACATTGTCCACAATGACCGGTATTAGTGGCTCCGGCTAGATTGGTGCCGGCCATGGCAGACCGTACTCACACACACACACACACTCACACACACACACACGTTCACACACGTACACACACTCACACGTACACACATACACACACTCACACACATGTACACACACACACGTACACACACACGTACACACACACGTACACACACACACATACACACACACGTACACACACACGTACACACACACGTACACACACACATACACGCGTACACACACATGTACACACACACACGTACACACACATATACACACACACGTACACACACATACACACACACACGTACACACACACGTACACACACACATACACGCGTACACACACATGTGTGTGTGAGGGTACAAAAGAGAGCCTGTAGAGTTATATTGGGGGTCACCTACACTACCTACGACCAGGCTCTAATCTCCCTTAAGCTACCCTCACTGACAGAAAGACACCACCGTGACCTTCAGACCTTTGGTGAAAAGTTGCTGCTACACCCCAGACTCCGTCCACTTCTACCCCCCACCCTGCCCCCTCCATCTAGGGCAGCCCGTCACTATAATAAATTGAAACCCATCAAAGCGAGAACGGACAGATACAAAAATAGTCCTATCCCTACCATCACTAATATAATAAATAAGTAATCATCCACTCTATTCATTCATGTATCATCTTTGTATATATATTACACATCTCACCCTATTCATCCATTATGTCCATTATATCAATTTATTATGTATGTATATTTTCAGCCTCAGGGCTGCACTCTGTCCAATAAACCGTTTATTATTATTATTATTATTATTATTTATTATGTACACACACATATACACACACACGTACACACACATACACACACACACACACACATACACACACACACGTACACACACACTCACACGTACACACACACACACACATGTACACACACATACACACACACATACACACACACACATACACACACACACACACATACATACATACATACATACACACACACACACATACATACATACACACACACACATACATACACACACACACACACACGTACACACACACATACACTCGTACACACACATGTACACACACACACGTACACATATACAGCTACACATACACACACATGTACACACACACATATAAACACACACAGACACACGTACACACACACACACATAAACATACATACACAAACACATACACACATATACACATGTATACACACACATACACACACACATACACACACACGTACACACACACTCACACGTACACACACACACACATGTACACACACATACACACACACATACACACACTCACATACACACACACACACATACATACATACATACACACACACACACATACATACATACACATACACACACACGTACACACACACATACACGCGTACACACACATGTACACACACACACGTACACGTATACAGCTACACATACACACACATGTACACACACACACTCACACACACGTACACAGGTACACACACACCTGAATGTCCTGAAGGTTGATCAGGAGCTACGGGCTCCCAGGACAAGGTAATGCCTCCTCCTCCGTTAGGGTGATGTTGTTGATGTTTATGTAACGCAGCTGATCGTCTATTGAGTTGCTCTCAGCAGCCGTACGGTAGTGATCCAGGTTGGGTTCATCAGGCACAGATTTCAGGAACTTATCGAGATGGTTTTTAAAGAGTTCACAGGTGGCACTGTTCATATTTCGCAGCTGTCTTGGCAGAGAGTTGAACAGCCTTTGACCCACCACCGACAGACTGTGATGCCTAATGTTGGTTACTCTGCCAGCACGGATGTTCACTTTGGGTGGCACGCACATAACACCTAGACGTGGGTGGTTCTTGGTAGTGATTCCGATGCGACTCACGTTTGGTACGTGCTTATTTACTATTTTCCATGTGTAAATAATCATATACCGCTCGCGTCTTCTCTCAAGTGAATATAATTTGAGTCTTCGGAGACGATCCCAAAGTTACAGTCCCTCACTGACGATATTTTATTTGTAAAAGTTCTTTGCACTCCCTCCAATTATTTAACTTCACTCCGCTTCCACGGATGCCACAACTGGCACCAATATTCCAGCAGAGGTAGAAGTAGCGAGCGGTACAGAGTAATCATTGGTAACTCTTCTTGAACAGTGAATGTACGTAAGATCCACCCCATCTGCATTCTACACTTCCTCACCACTTGTCCAATGTGGGTCCCAAACACAGCATCACTAGTCATACAAACTCCAAGATCTTTGACCATATTCCTCTGTTCGATATCCACTCTCTTGAGTGTTTTATATGCGGTTTGGTTCTTGATATCATTGTTCTTTCCGTACCATATCAACTCAAATTTTGTGTCATTAAAACTCATATTATTCTCCTCTGCCCAGGTATAGATAACATTAAGATCGTCTTGTAAGTTCACTGTACTGTTTACATTTGTTATTTCACACTGTATCCTGGTATCGTCTGCAAATGATCTTACAGTGGAGTGGACGATTGAGCTGTTGATGTCTGCAATGTGTATCATAAATAGCAGGGGGCCCAAGACAGACCCCTGTGGTACACCACTCATGACCTCAGTTGCCTGTGAAATAGCTCCCTTTACAGCCACAAATTGGGTTCGATTACTTAGGAAAAAGTATATCCATTTTCCAAGTGTACCCGTGATTCCAAGGTTCTGCAATTTATGCAAAAGAACCCCATGGTCGACCTTATCAAAGGCTTTTTCAAAATCCAAATAGACTACATCAACATTGTTACCTTTTTCTAGTGACTCCACTATATTTTCTTGATGTTCAATAAGCTGTGAGAGACAAGAGTGTCCTGCACGAAAACCATGTTGTCCTGGATTCATTAAATGATTTCTTTCCATATAGGATGTCATATTCTTAACTATAATCTTTTCCATGATTTTTATTATATGGGATGTAAGGGCAACAGGTCTGTAGTTTGATGGTTCAGCACGTAGACCCTTCTTGTATATTGGTGTTATTTTGCCTTGTTTCAGGAGATCTGGTATAATTCCAGTTTGGAAGGAGCTACTGTATAACATTTTCAGTGGTTTGGCTAACTCACTGTCACAGTTTTTCAAAACGATTGCAGGGAATTGGTCAGGTCCTGGGGCTGCAGTAGTACGAATGGTTCCAATTGCTGTCAAGACATCAGCTTCCGTAAATGGTAGTTCCCTTAATTCCTGTTGTTCCGCCATTTCACTATTAAAAAGTGCATCTGGATTATGGATAGTCTTTGTTCTTATTGGTACACTAAAAACTTTTGTAAATTGTTGACTAAATAGTTCGCACAGTTTAGGTGGATCACTCTCCAAGTTACCATCTGTACCTGTCAATGCCATGACGTCAGCTTTCAAGTTTGATTTATTTCTCACAAAGGTGTAAAAATATTTAGGGTTAATTCTTATAGCATCCACTGCAGTCATTTCAGCTGAATGTTGTTGTCTAAGCACAGAATCCCTCAGCTCCTGCTCCATCCTATCCAGTTTTGCTTCCATAAGTCGCTTATTGTTGTCGGATTTTGTAGTTTTTAACTTCTTCCGTATTACTGTTCGTTTTCTCATTAATATTCGTCGGTCTCTAGGAATATTGTTCTTTTGTTGTTCAGGCGTCTTGTTGGGGAGTGCCGGGTACAAATGTCCAAGCATACCTGCAGTATCTCTTCATATAGGACTATAGGCTGGTGGCCACCTTCCAACGAGGACCAAGCTATTTGGCTTAACTCGTATTTTATTGCTGACTAGTTGGTTAGGGAGCTAAATAGATTTAGTTTACTAAAGCCAGTATTCTGTCTATCTGGTGATAACTTTGCAGGTTTATGTATCATTATCGATGTTTTAACAGTTACCAAACGGTGATCGCTTGCCCTCCAAGGATTTACATCATACTCCTGTACGATATCGTCGTGATTTATAAAAAATAGGTCCAGAATGTTGTCTTCTCGTGTAGGCAAATCAATGAATTGTTGCAAGCATAAGTCTCTGGCAAACTCTATGAGTGATTCAGCTTGTTGTCTATATGCTGCTCCTCCACCAATGACTCTCTCTGTTTTCCAGTCTATACTTGGGAAGTTAAAATCACCAGTAAGGATGATATTGGGCAAACCTGTACTCACTGCTCCCAGTTTAGTCCTGATCTCCTCTAATGGTGTGATGAACATGTTACTCGGACATTCTGGAGGTCTGTATAGTGTTATAACTACCAGATCTAGTTGTTTAATATATAACATGCTGTACTTCATGTACAAGTTTGAATCTGCTGCCAATATATCTACACTGGTTGAACATGTATTATGTATATAGGTTACTACACCACCTTTTTTCCTGCCTGTTGTTCTGTCGGTGCGATAGCATGTATATCCATTCAGCTGAATTTCCGAATCAAAATGATTTTCTGTTAGGTGTGATTCTGTTAATGCAACGATTATGGCATTTTCTGTAGTTGCTTCTTCATTTAGAATCTTGAGTTTTGTCTTATCATTCCGAGTTAATAATCCAGCTATATTGCCAAACATTACTGTTGTGTATGGAGTCGTTGAACTAGTGGTAGTGGAAGGTGTTATTATATCATCATTGTTGAATACCGAGACTGTACCTTCATCAACACCAACTCTATTTAGTGTTTTGGCATTTCATCAGACATTGTCATCGTGTTCCTTATGGTTGCTTCCTTAGCTGCAATAAAAGAGGGACATTTTGTGTTGAAAGCCTTATGATTCACTTCAGCTCGTGATGATACAATGCAGTTATAACACTTCTTCTTTGTACTATTTGGGCAGACTGATGACAGATGAGTACCTGTACAGTGACCACATCTTGGTTCAGTCATATGACATCCTTCTGTGACATGCCCAAATCACAGGCAGTGACCACATCTCCTAACCCAATACCTGTCATATGTTCCACATCTCATATTTTGTATGTAGAGGGCAGATGTCTTCATAATTACATCACGAACAAGTGGGGAGACACACACTATGGCCATTTTGGATCTGTTTTTACACACGTACACACACACACACAAACACGTACACATACAGACACACACACACGTACACACACACATACAGACACAAACACGTACACACACACATACAGACACACACACACACACACGTACACACACACACACGTACAACACACGTACACATACACACACACACATACACACACACACACGTATACACGTACACACACACGTACAGACACACATACACACACACACACGTACACACATAAACACACCCACACACACATACAGACACACACACACGTACACACACACACACATACACAAACACACACACACACACACATACACACACACACGTACACACACACACACACGTACACACACACACACTTACACACACACACACACACTTACACACACATACGTACACACACATACACACACGTACACACACACATACACACACATACGGTCACACGTACACACACATGTACATACGTACGTACACACAAACGTACACACATACACACACACGTACACACACACGTACACACACACACACACACACGTACACATACACACACGTACACACATGTACACACATGTACACACACACATACACACATATACACACACACACGTACACACACACGTACACACACACGTACACACATGTACACACACACATGCACACATATACACACACACACGTACACACGTACACGCACACATACACACACATACACACACATGTACACGTATGTACACAAGTACACACATGTACACACGTACACACACTCACACGTACACACACACACACGTACACACGTACACACACACACACGTACACACACACACACGTACACACATACACACACTCACACGTACACACATACACACATACACACGTACATACACACGTACACACACACGTACACACACATACAAACATGTACACACACATAAATAGATAGATAAATACACGAGTAATTAATGAAAAAAGTCGGACACTTTGGTCATATTTTACTATTTTTAGTCAAAAATATATTATATAAAGTGGAATTTCTCATCTTAGGAAATAGATAAATATATATATGTATATACTAAAAGATAGACAATAGAATTATCTATTAGATACCATCAACAAATTGTTGATAGATAGATAAATAGACGAGTAATTAATGAAGAAATGGGACACTTGGTCATATTTTACATTTTTTTGTCAAAAATATATTATATAAAGTGAAATTTCTCATCTTAGGAAATAGATAAATAGATACATGTAAAAACCAAAAGATAGACAATACAATTATTTATTAGATGCCATCAACAAATTATCTATAAATAGATAAATAGATGAGTAATAAATGAAATAATTAAGACACTTTTGTCATATTTTCCAATTTTTAGTCAAAAATATAATATATAAAGTGAAATTTCTCCTCTTAAAAAATAGATAAATAGATACATGTATATACCAAAAGATAGACAATAAAATTATCTATTAGATTCCATCAACAAATTGTCGATAGATAGATAAATAGACGAGTAATTAACGAAAAATTGGGACACTTTGGTCATATTTTACTATTTTTAGTCAAAAATATATTATATAAAGTGAAATTTCTCATCTTAAGAAATAGATAAATTGATACATGTATATACAAAAAGATAGACAATAAAATTATCTATTAGGTGCCATCAACAAATTTTCCATAGATACATAAATAGCCGAGTAATAAATGAATAAATAAAGACACTTTGGTCATATTTTACAATTTTGTCAAAAATATATTATATAAAGTGACATTTCTCATCTTATGAAATAGATAAATTGATACATGTATATACGAAAAGATAGACAATAAAATTATCTATTTGATGCCATCAACAAATTATCTATAGATAGATAAATAGATGAGTAATAAATGAAATAATTAAGACACTTGTCATATTTTACAATTTTTAGTCAAAAATATAATATATAAAGTGAAATTTCTCCTCTTAAAAAATAGATAAATAGATACATGTATATACCAAAAGATAGACGATAAAATTATCTAATAGATGCCATCAACAAATTGTTGATAGATAGATAAATAGACGAGTAATTAATGAAGAAATAGGACACTTGGTCATATTTTACATTTTTTTGTCAAAAATATAATATATAAAGTGAAATTTCTCATCTTAGGAAATAGATAAATAGATACATGTTAAAACCAAAAGATAGACAATAGAATTATCTATTAGATGCCATCAACAAATTGTCGATAAATAGATAAATAGACGAGTAATTAACAAGAAAATTAAGACACTTTTGTCATTTTTTACAATTTTTAGTAAAAACTATATTATATAAAGTGAAATTTTTCATCTAAGGAAATAGATAAATTGATACATGTATATACGAAAAGATAGACAATAAAATTATCTATTAGATGCCATCGCCAAATTGTCGATAGATAGATAAATAGACGAGTAATTAACGAAAAATTGGGACACTTTGGTCATATTTTACTATTTGTAGTCAAAAATATATTATATAAAGTGAAATTTCTCATCTTAAGAAATAGATAAATTGATACATGTATATACGAAAAAATAGACAATAAAATTATCTATTAGGTGCCATCAACAAATTTTCCATAGATAGATAAATAGCCGAGTAATAAATGAATAAATAAAGACACTTTGGTCATATTTTTCAATTTTGTCAAAAATATATTATATAAAGTGACATTTCTCATCTTATGAAATAGATAAATTGATACATGTATATACGAAAAGATAGACAATAAAATTATCTATTAGATGCCATCAACAAATTGTCGATAGATAGATAAATAGATGAGTAATAAATGAAATAATTAAGACACTTTTGTCATATTTTACAATTTTTTGTCAAAAATATAATATATAAAGTGAAATTTCTCATCTTAGGAATAAGATAAATAGATACATGTATAAACCAAACAATAGACAATAGAATTATCTATTAGATGCCATCAACAAATTGTCGATAAATAGATAAATAGACGAGTAATTAACAAGAAAATTAAGAATTTTTTGTCATATTTTACTATTTTTAGTTAAAAATATATTATATAAAGTGAAATTTCTCATCTTAGGAAATAGATAAATAGATACATGTATATATTAAAAGATAGACAATAAAATTATCTATTATATGCCATCAACAAATTCTCGATAGATAGATAAATAGACGAGTAATTAACAAGAAAATTAAGACACTTTTGTCATTTTTTACTATTTTTAGTTAAAAATATATTATATAAAGTGGAATTTCTCATCTTAGGAAATAGATAAATATATATATGTATATACCAAAAGATAGACAATAAAATTATCTATTAGATGCCATCAACAAATTGTCGATAGATAGATAAATAGACGAGTAATTAACGAAAAATTGGGACACTTTGGTCATATTTTACTATTTTTAGTCAAAAATATATTATATAAAGTGAAATTTCTCATCTAAAGATATAGATAAATTGATACATGTATATACGGAAAGATAGACAATAAAATTATCAATTAGATGCCATCGCCAAATTGTCGATAGATAGATAAATAGACGAGTAATTAACGAAAAATTGGGACACTTTGGTCATATTTTACTATTTTTAGTCAAAAATATAATATATAAAGTGAAATTTCTCATCTAAGGAAATAGATAAATTGATACATGGATATACGAAAAGATAGACAATAAAATTATCTATTAGATGCCATCGCCAAATTATCGATAGATAGATAAATAGACGAGTAATTAACGAAAAATTGGGACACTTTGGTCATATTTTACTATTTGTAGTCAAAAATATATTATATAAAGTGAAATTTCTCATCTTAAGAAATAGATAAATTGATACATGTATATACGAAAAAATAGACAATAAAATTATCTATTAGGTGCCATCAACAAATTTTCCATAGATAGATAAATAGCCGAGTAATAAATGAATAAATAAAGACACTTTGGTCATATTTTTCAATTTTGTCAAAAATATATTATATAAAGTGACATTTCTCATCTTATGAAATAGATAAATTCATACATGTATATACAAAAAGATAGACAATAAAATTATCTATTAGATGCCATCAACAAATTGTCGATAGATAGATAAATAGATGAGTAATAAATGAAATAATTAAGACACTTTTGTCATATTTTACAATTTTTAGTCAAAAATATAATATATAAAGTGAAATTTCTCATCTTAGGAATAAGATAAATAGATACATGTATAAACCAAACGATAGACAATAAAATTATCTATTAGATGCCATCAACAAATTGTCGATAAATAGATAAATAGACGAGTAATTAACAAGAAAATTAAGACATTTTTGTCATATTTTACTATTTTTAGTTAAAAATATATTATATAAAGTGAATTTTCTCATCTTAGGAAATAGATAAATAGATACATGTATATATTAAAAGATAGACAAAAAAATTATCTATTAGATGCCATTAACAAATTCTCGATAGATAGATAAATAGACGAGTAATTAACAAGAAAATTAAGACACTTTTGTAATTATTTACTATTTTTAGTTAAAAATATATTATATAAAGTGAAATTTCTCCTCTTAAAAAATAGATAAATAGATACATGTATATACCAAAAGATAGAAGAAAAAATTATCTAATAGATGTCATTAACAAATTGTTGATAGATAGATAAATAGACGAGTAATTAATGAAGAAATGGGACGCTTTGGTCATATTTTACATTTTTTTGTCAAAAATATAATATATAAAGTGAAATTTCTCATCTTAGGAAATAGATAAATAGATACATGTAAATACCAAAATATAGACAATAGAATTATCTATTAGATGCCATCAACAAATTGTCGATAAATAGATAAATAGACGAGTAATTAACAAGAAAATTAAGACACTTTTGTCATTTTTTACTATTTTTAGTTAAAAATATATTATATAAAGTGGAATTTCTCATCTTAGGAAATAGATAAATATATATATGTATATACCAAAAGATAGACAATAGAATTATCTATTAGATGCCATCAACAAACTTTCAATAGATAGATAAATAGACGAGTAATTTACAAGAAAATTAAGACACTTTTGTCATATTTTACTATTTTTAGTCAAAAATATATTACATAAAGTGAAATTTCTCATCTTAGGAAATAGATAAATAGATACATGCATATACCAAAAGATAGACAATAAAATTATCTATTAGATGCCATCAACAAATTGTCGATAGATAGATAAATAGACGAGTAATTAACGAAAAATTGGGACACTTTTGTCATTTTTTACTATTTTTAGTTAAAAATATATTATATAAAGTGGAATTTCTCATCTTAGGAAATAGATAAATATATATATGTATATACCAAAAGATAGACAATAAAATTATCTATTAGATGCCATCAACAAATTGTCGATAGATAGATAAATAGACGAGTAATTAACGAAAAATTGGGACACTTTGGTAATATTTTACTATTTTTAGTCAAAAATAGATTATATAAAGTGAAATTTCTCATCTAAGGAAATAGATAAATTGATACATGTATATACGAAAAGATAGACAATAAAATTATCTATTAGATGCCATCGCCAAATTGTCGATAGATAGATAAATAGACGAGTAATTAACGAAAAATTGGGACACTTTGGTCATATTTTACTATTTGTAGTCAAAAATATATTATATAAAGTGAAATTTCTCATCTTAAGAAATAGATAAATTGATACATGTATATACGAAAAAATAGACAATAAAATTATCTATTAGGTGCCATCAACAAATTTTCCATAGATAGATAAATAGCCGAGTAATAAATGAATAAATAAAGACACTTTGGTCATATTTTTCAATTTTGTCAAAAATATATTATATAAAGTGACATTTCTCATCTTATGAAATAGATAAATTGATACATGTATATACGAAAAGATAGACAATAAAATTATCTATTAGATGCCATCAACAAATTGTCGATAGATAGATAAATAGATGAGTAATAAATGAAATAATTAAGACACTTTTGTCATATTTTACAATTTTTAGTCAAAAATATAATATATAAAGTGAAATTTCTCATCTTAGGAATAAGATAAATAGATACATGTATAAACCAAACGATAGACAATAAAATTATCTATTAGATGCCATCAACAAATTGTCGATAAATAGATAAATAGACGAGTAATTAACAAGAAAATTAAGACATTTTTGTCATATTTTACTATTTTTAGTTAAAAATATATTATATAAAGTGAATTTTCTCATCTTAGGAAATAGATAAATAGATACATGTATATATTAAAAGATAGACAATAAAATTATCTATTAGATGCCATCAACAAATTCTCGATAGATAGATAAATAGACGAGTAATTAACAAGAAAATTAAGACTTTTGTAATTTTTTTACTATTTTTAGTTAAAAATATATTATATAAAGTGAAATTTCTCCTCTTAAAAAATAGATAAATAGATACATGTATATACCAAAAGATAGACGAAAAAATTATCTAATAGATGTCATTAACAAATTGTTGATAGATAGATAAATAGACGAGTAATTAATGAAGAAATGGGACGCTTTGGTCATATTTTACATTTTTTTGTCAAAAATATAATATATAAAGTGAAATTTCTCATCTTAGGAAATAGATAAATAGATACATATGAATACCAAAATATAGACAATAGAATTATCTATTAGATGCCATCAACAAATTGTCGATAAATAGATAAATAGACGAGTAATTAACAAGAAAATTAAGACACTTGTCATTTTTTACTATTTTTAGTTAAAAATATAATATATAAATTGAAATTTCTCATCTTAGGGAATAGATAAATAGATACATGTAAATACCAAAATATAGACAATAGAATTATCTATTAGATGCCATCAACAAATTGTCGATAAATAGATAAATAGACGAGTAATTAACAAGAAAATTAAGACACTTTTGTCATTTTTTACTATTTTTAGTTAAAAATATATTATATAAAGTGGAATTTCTCATCTTAGGAAATAGATAAATATATATATGTATATACCAAAAGATAGACAATAGAATTATCTATTAGATGCCATCAACAAACTTTCAATAGATAGATAAATAGACGAGTAATTAACAAGAAAATTAAGACACTTTTGTCATATTTTACTATTTTTAGTCAAAAATATATTACATAAAGTGAAATTTCTCATCTTAGGAAATAGATAAATAGATACATGCATATACCAAAAGATAGACAATAAAATTATCTATTAGATGCTATCAACAAATTGTCGATAGATAGATAAATAGACGAGTAATTAACGAAAAATTGGGACACTTTGGTCATATTTTACTATTTTTAGTCAAAAATATATTATATAAAGTGAAATTTCTCATCTAAGGAAATAGATAAATTGATACATGTATATACGAAAAGATAGACAATAAAATTATCTATTAGATGCCATCGCCAAATTGTCGATAGATAGATAAATAGACGAGTAATTAACGAAAAAGTGGGACACTTTGGTCATATTTTACTATTTTTAGTCAAAAATATATTATATAAAGTGAAATTTCTCATCTTAAGAAATAGATAAATTGATACATGTATATACGAAAAAATAGACAATAAAATTATCTATTAGGTGCCATCAACAAATTTTCCATAGATAGATAAATAGCCGAGTAATAAATGAATAAATAAAGACACTTTGGTCATATTTTTCAATTTTGTCAAAAATATATTATATAAAGTGACATTTCTCATCTTATGAAATAGATAAATTGATACATGTATATACGAAAAGATAGACAATAAAATTATCTATTAGATGCCATCAACAAATTGTCGATAGATAGATAAATAGATGAGTAATAAATGAAATAATTAAGACACATTTGTCATATTTTACAATTTTTTGTCAAAAATAGAATATATAAAGTGAAATTTCTCATCTTAGAAAATAGATAAATAGATACATGTATAAACCAAACGATAGTCAATAAAATTATCTATTAGATGCCATCAACAAATTGTCGATAAATAGATAAATAGACGAGTAATTAACAAGAAAATTAAGACACTTTTGTCATTTTTTACTATTTTTAGTTAAAAATATAATATATAAATTGAAATTTCTCATCTTAGGAAATAGATAAATAGATACATGTAAATACCAAAATATAGACAATAGAATTATCTATTAGATGCCATCAACAAATTGTCGATAAATAGATAAATAGACGAGTAATTAACAAGAAAATTAAGACACTTTTGTCATTTTTGACTATTTTTAGTTAAAAATATATTATATAAAGTGGAATTTCTCATCTTAGGAAATAGATAAATATATATATGTATATACCAAAAGATAGACAATAGAATTATCTATTAGATGCCATCAACAAACTTTCAATAGATAGATAAATAGACGAGTAATTAACAAGAAAATTAAGACACTTTTGTCATATTTTACTATTTTTAGTCAAAAATATATTACATAAAGTGAAATTTCTCATCTTAGGAAATAGATAAATAGATACATGCATATACCAAAAGATAGACAATAAAATTATCTATTAGATGCCATCAACAAATTGTCGATAGATAGATAAATAGACGAGTAATTAACGAAAAATTGGGACACTTTGGTCATATTTTACTATTTTTAGTCAAAAATATATTATATAAAGTGAAATTTCTCATCTAAGGAAATAGATAAATTGATACATGTATATACGAAAAGATAGACAATATAATTATCTATTAGATGCCATCGCCAAATTGTCGATAGATAGATAAATAGACGAGTAATTAACGAAAAATTGGGACACTTTGGTCATATTTTACTATTTGTAGTCAAAAATATATTATATAAAGTGAAATTTCTCATCTTAAGAAATAGATAAATTGATACATGTATATACAAAAAAATAGACGATAAAATTATCTATTAGGTGCCATCAACAAATTTTCCATAGATAGATAAATAGCCGAGTAATAAATGAATAAATAAAGACACTTTGGTCATGTTTTTCAATTTTGTCAAAAATATATTATATAAAGTGACATTTCTCATCTTATGAAATAGATAAATTGATACATGTATATACGAAAAGATAGACAATAAAATTATCTATTAGATGCCATCAACAAATTGTCGATAGATAGATAAATAGATGAGTAATAAATGAAATAATTAAGACACTTTTGTCATATTTTACAATTTTTAGTCAAAAATATAATATATAAAGTGAAATTTCTCATCTTAGGAATAAGATAAATAGATACATGTATAAACCTAACGATAGACAATAAAATTATCTATTAGATGCCATCAACAAATTGTCTTTAGATAGATAAATAGACGAGTAATTAACAAGAAAATTAAGACATTTTTGTCATATTTTACTATTTTTAGTTAAAAATATATTATATAAAGTGGAATTTCTCATCTTAGGAAATAGATAAATATATATATGTATATACCAAAAGATAGACAATAGAATTATCTATTAGATGCCATCAACAAACTTTCAATAGATAGATAAATAGACGAGTAATTAACAAGAAAATTAAGACACTTTTGTCATATTTTACTATTTTTAGTCAAAAATATATTACATAAAGTGAAATTTCTCATCTTAGGAAATAGATAAATAGATACATGCATATACCAAAAGATAGACAATAAAATTATCTATTAGATGCTATCAACAAATTGTCGATAGATAGATAAATAGACGAGTAATTAACGAAAAATTGGGACACTTTGGTCATATTTTACTATTTTTAGTCAAAAATATATTATATAAAGTGAAATTTCTCATCTAAGGAAATAGATAAATTGATACATGTATATACGAAAAGATAGACAATAAAATTATCTATTAGATGCCATCGCCAAATTGTCGATAGATAGATAAATAGACGAGTAATTAACGAAAAATTGGGACACTTTGGTCATATTTTACTATTTTTAGTCAAAAATATATTATATAAAGTGAAATTTCTCATCTTAAGAAATAGATAAATTGATACATGTATATACGAAAAAATAGACAATAAAATTATCTATTAGGTGCCATCAACAAATTTTCCATAGATAGATAAATAGCCGAGTAATAAATGAATAAATAAAGACACTTTGGTCATATTTTTCAATTTTGTCAAAAATATATTATATAAAGTGACATTTCTCATCTTATGAAATAGATAAATTGATACATGTATATACGAAAAGATAGACAATAAAATTATCTATTAGATGCCATCAACAAATTGTCGATAGATAGATAAATAGATGAGTAATAAATGAAATAATTAAGACACTTTTGTCATATTTTACAATTTTTTGTCAAAAATAGAATATATAAAGTGAAATTTCTCATCTTAGAAAATAGATAAATAGATACATGTATAAACCAAACGATAGACAATAAAATTATCTATTAGATGCCATCAACAAATTGTCGATAAATAGATAAATAGACGAGTAATTAACAAGAAAATTAAGACACTTTTGTCATTTTTTACTATTTTTAGTTAAAAATATAATATATAAATTGAAATTTCTCATCTTAGGAAATAGATAAATAGATACATGTAAATACCAAAATATAGACAATAGAATTATCTATTAGATGCCATCAACAAATTGTCGATAAATAGATAAATAGACGAGTAATTAACAAGAAAATTAAGACATTTTTGTCATATTTTACTATTTTTAGTTAAAAATATATTATATAAAGTGAATTTTCTCATCTTAGGAAATAGATAAATAGATACATGTATATATTAAAAGATAGACAATAAAATTATCTATTAGATGCCATCAACAAATTCTCGATAGATAGATAAATAGACGAGTAATTAACAAGAAAATTAAGACTTTTGTAATTTTTTACTATTTTTAGTTAAAAATATATTATATAAAGTGAAATTTCTCCTCTTAAAAAATAGATAAATAGATACATGTATATACCAAAAGATAGACGAAAAAATTATCTAATAGATGTCATTAACAAATTGTTGATAGATAGATAAATAGACGAGTAATTAATGAAGAAATGGGACGCTTTGGTCATATTTTACATTTTTTTGTCAAAAATATAATATATAAAGTGAAATTTCTCATCTTAGGAAATAGATAAATAGATACATATGAATACCAAAATATAGACAATAGAATTATCTATTAGATGCCATCAACAAATTGTCGATAAATAGATAAATAGACGAGTAATTAACAAGAAAATTAAGACACTTTTGTCATTTTTTACTATTTTTAGTTAAAAATATATTATATAAAGTGGAATTTCTCATCTTAGGAAATAGATAAATATATATATGTATATACCAAAAGATAGACAATAGAATTATCTATTAGATGCCATCAACAAACTTTCAATAGATAGATAAATAGACGAGTAATTAACAAGAAAATTAAGACACTTTTGTCATATTTTACTATTTTTAGTCAAAAATATATTACATAAAGTGAAATTTCTCATCTTAGGAAATAGATAAATAGATACATGCATATACCAAAAGATAGACAATAAAATTATCTATTAGATGCTATCAACAAATTGTCGATAGATAGATAAATAGACGAGTAATTAACGAAAAATTGGGACACTTTGGTCATATTTTACTATTTTTAGTCAAAAATATATTATATAAAGTGAAATTTCTCATCTAAGGAAATAGATAAATTGATACATGTATATACGAAAAGATAGACAATAAAATTATCTATTAGATGCCATCGCCAAATTGTCGATAGATAGATAAATAGACGAGTAATTAACGAAAAATTGGGACACTTTGGTCATATTTTACTATTTTTAGTCAAAAATATATTATATAAAGTGAAATTTCTCATCTTAAGAAATAGTTAAATTGATACATGTATATACGAAAAAATAGACAATAAAATTATCTATTAGGTGCCATCAACAAATTTTCCATAGATAGATAAATAGCCGAGTAATAAATGAATAAATAAAGACACTTTGGTCATATTTTTCAATTTTGTCAAAAATATATTATATAAAGTGACATTTCTCATCTTATGAAATAGATAAATTGATACATGTATATACGAAAAGATAGACAATAAAATTATCTATTAGATGCCATCAACAAATTGTCGATAGATAGATAAATAGATGAGTAATAAATGAAATAATTAAGACACATTTGTCATATTTTACAATTTTTTGTCAAAAATAGAATATATAAAGTGAAATTTCTCATCTTAGAAAATAGATAAATAGATACATGTATAAACCAAACGATAGACAATAAAATTATCTATTAGATGCCATCAACAAATTGTCGATAAATAGATAAATAGACGAGTAATTAACAAGAAAATTAAGACACTTTTGTCATTTTTTACTATTTTTAGTTAAAAATATAATATATAAATTGAAATTTCTCATCTTAGGAAATAGATAAATAGATACATGTAAATACCAAAATATAGACAATAGAATTATCTATTAGATGCCATCAACAAATTGTCGATAAATAGATAAATAGACGAGTAATTAACAAGAAAATTAAGACACTTTTGTCATTTTTGACTATTTTTAGTTAAAAATATATTATATAAAGTGGAATTTCTCATCTTAGGAAATAGATAAATATATATATGTATATACCAAAAGATAGACAATAGAATTATCTATTAGATGCCATCAACAAACTTTCAATAGATAGATAAATAGACGAGTAATTAACAAGAAAATTAAGACACTTTTGTCATATTTTACTATTTTTAGTCAAAAATATATTACATAAAGTGAAATTTCTCATCTTAGGAAATAGATAAATAGATACATGCATATACCAAAAGATAGACAATAAAATTATCTATTAGATGCCATCAACAAATTGTCGATAGATAGATAAATAGACGAGTAATTAACGAAAAATTGGGACACTTTGGTCATATTTTACTATTTTTAGTCAAAAATATATTATATAAAGTGAAATTTCTCATCTAAGGAAATAGATAAATTGATACATGTATATACGAAAAGATAGACAATATAATTATCTATTAGATGCCATCGCCAAATTGTCGATAGATAGATAAATAGACGAGTAATTAACGAAAAATTGGGACACTTTGGTCATATTTTACTATTTGTAGTCAAAAATATATTATATAAAGTGAAATTTCTCATCTTAAGAAATAGATAAATTGATACATGTATATACAAAAAAATAGACGATAAAATTATCTATTAGGTGCCATCAACAAATTTTCCATAGATAGATAAATAGCCGAGTAATAAATGAATAAATAAAGACACTTTGGTCATGTTTTTCAATTTTGTCAAAAATATATTATATAAAGTGACATTTCTCATCTTATGAAATAGATAAATTGATACATGTATATACGAAAAGATAGACAATAAAATTATCTATTAGATGCCATCAACAAATTGTCGATAGATAGATAAATAGATGAGTAATAAATGAAATAATTAAGACACTTTTGTCATATTTTACAATTTTTAGTCAAAAATATAATATATAAAGTGAAATTTCTCATCTTAGGAATAAGATAAATAGATACATGTATAAACCTAACGATAGACAATAAAATTATCTATTAGATGCCATCAACAAATTGTCTTTAGATAGATAAATAGACGAGTAATTAACAAGAAAATTAAGACATTTTTGTCATATTTTACTATTTTTAGTTAAAAATATAATATATAAATTGAAATTTCTCATCTTAGGGAATAGATAAATAGATACATGTAAATACCAAAATATAGACAATAGAATTATCTATTAGATGCCATCAACAAATTGTCGATAAATAGATAAATAGACGAGTAATTAACAAGAAAATTAAGACACTTTTGTCATTTTTTACTATTTTTAGTTAAAAATATATTATATAAAGTGGAATTTCTCATCTTAGGAAATAGATAAATATATATATGTATATACCAAAAGATAGACAATAGAATTATCTATTAGATGCCATCAACAAACTTTCAATAGATAGATAAATAGACGAGTAATTAACAAGAAAATTAAGACACTTTTGTCATATTTTACTATTTTTAGTCAAAAATATATTACATAAAGTGAAATTTCTCATCTTAGGAAATAGATAAATAGATACATGCATATACCAAAAGATAGACAATAAAATTATCTATTAGATGCTATCAACAAATTGTCGATAGATAGATAAATAGACGAGTAATTAACGAAAAATTGGGACACTTTGGTCATATTTTACTATTTTTAGTCAAAAATATATTATATAAAGTGAAATTTCTCATCTAAGGAAATAGATAAATTGATACATGTATATACGAAAAGATAGACAATAAAATTATCTATTAGATGCCATCGCCAAATTGTCGATAGATAGATAAATAGACGAGTAATTAACGAAAAATTGGGACACTTTGGTCATATTTTACTATTTTTAGTCAAAAATATATTATATAAAGTGAAATTTCTCATCTTAAGAAATAGATAAATTGATACATGTATATACGAAAAAATAGACAATAAAATTATCTATTAGGTGCCATCAACAAATTTTCCATAGATAGATAAATAGCCGAGTAATAAATGAATAAATAAAGACACTTTGGTCATATTTTTCAATTTTGTCAAAAATATATTATATAAAGTGACATTTCTCATCTTATGAAATAGATAAATTGATACATGTATATACGAAAAGATAGACAATAAAATTATCTATTAGATGCCATCAACAAATTGTCGATAGATAGATAAATAGATGAGTAATAAATGAAATAATTAAGACACTTTTGTCATATTTTACAATTTTTTGTCAAAAATAGAATATATAAAGTGAAATTTCTCATCTTAGAAAATAGATAAATAGATACATGTATAAACCAAACGATAGACAATAAAATTATCTATTAGATGCCATCAACAAATTGTCGATAAATAGATAAATAGACGAGTAATTAACAAGAAAATTAAGACACTTTTGTCATTTTTTACTATTTTTAGTTAAAAATATAATATATAAATTGAAATTTCTCATCTTAGGAAATAGATAAATAGATACATGTAAATACCAAAATATAGACAATAGAATTATCTATTAGATGCCATCAACAAATTGTCGATAAATAGATAAATAGACGAGTAATTAACAAGAAAATTAAGACATTTTTGTCATATTTTACTATTTTTAGTTAAAAATATATTATATAAAGTGAATTTTCTCATCTTAGGAAATAGATAAATAGATACATGTATATATTAAAAGATAGACAATAAAATTATCTATTAGATGCCATCAACAAATTCTCGATAGATAGATAAATAGACGAGTAATTAACAAGAAAATTAAGACTTTTGTAATTTTTTACTATTTTTAGTTAAAAATATATTATATAAAGTGAAATTTCTCCTCTTAAAAAATAGATAAATAGATACATGTATATACCAAAAGATAGACGAAAAAATTATCTAATAGATGTCATTAACAAATTGTTGATAGATAGATAAATAGACGAGTAATTAATGAAGAAATGGGACGCTTTGGTCATATTTTACATTTTTTTGTCAAAAATATAATATATAAAGTGAAATTTCTCATCTTAGGAAATAGATAAATAGATACATATGAATACCAAAATATAGACAATAGAATTATCTATTAGATGCCATCAACAAATTGTCGATAAATAGATAAATAGACGAGTAATTAACAAGAAAATTAAGACACTTTTGTCATTTTTTACTATTTTTAGTTAAAAATATATTATATAAAGTGGAATTTCTCATCTTAGGAAATAGATAAATATATATATGTATATACCAAAAGATAGACAATAGAATTATCTATTAGATGCCATCAACAAACTTTCAATAGATAGATAAATAGACGAGTAATTAACAAGAAAATTAAGACACTTTTGTCATATTTTACTATTTTTAGTCAAAAATATATTACATAAAGTGAAATTTCTCATCTTAGGAAATAGATAAATAGATACATGCATATACCAAAAGATAGACAATAAAATTATCTATTAGATGCTATCAACAAATTGTCGATAGATAGATAAATAGACGAGTAATTAACGAAAAATTGGGACACTTTGGTCATATTTTACTATTTTTAGTCAAAAATATATTATATAAAGTGAAATTTCTCATCTAAGGAAATAGATAAATTGATACATGTATATACGAAAAGATAGACAATAAAATTATCTATTAGATGCCATCGCCAAATTGTCGATAGATAGATAAATAGACGAGTAATTAACGAAAAATTGGGACACTTTGGTCATATTTTACTATTTTTAGTCAAAAATATATTATATAAAGTGAAATTTCTCATCTTAAGAAATAGATAAATTGATACATGTATATACGAAAAAATAGACAATAAAATTATCTATTAGGTGCCATCAACAAATTTTCCATAGATAGATAAATAGCCGAGTAATAAATGAATAAATAAAGACACTTTGGTCATATTTTTCAATTTTGTCAAAAATATATTATATAAAGTGACATTTCTCATCTTATGAAATAGATAAATTGATACATGTATATACGAAAAGATAGACAATAAAATTATCTATTAGATGCCATCAACAAATTGTCGATAGATAGATAAATAGATGAGTAATAAATGAAATAATTAAGACACATTTGTCATATTTTACAATTTTTTGTCAAAAATAGAATATATAAAGTGAAATTTCTCATCTTAGAAAATAGATAAATAGATACATGTATAAACCAAACGATAGACAATAAAATTATCTATTAGATGCCATCAACAAATTGTCGATAAATAGATAAATAGACGAGTAATTAACAAGAAAATTAAGACACTTTTGTCATTTTTGACTATTTTTAGTTAAAAATATATTATATAAAGTGGAATTTCTCATCTTAGGAAATAGATAAATATATATATGTATATACCAAAAGATAGACAATAGAATTATCTATTAGATGCCATCAACAAACTTTCAATAGATAGATAAATAGACGAGTAATTAACAAGAAAATTAAGACACTTTTGTCATATTTTACTATTTTTAGTCAAAAATATATTACATAAAGTGAAATTTCTCATCTTAGGAAATAGATAAATAGATACATGCATATACCAAAAGATAGACAATAAAATTATCTATTAGATGCCATCAACAAATTGTCGATAGATAGATAAATAGACGAGTAATTAACGAAAAATTGGGACACTTTGGTCATATTTTACTATTTTTAGTCAAAAATATATTATATAAAGTGAAATTTCTCATCTAAGGAAATAGATAAATTGATACATGTATATACGAAAAGATAGACAATATAATTATCTATTAGATGCCATCGCCAAATTGTCGATAGATAGATAAATAGACGAGTAATTAACGAAAAATTGGGACACTTTGGTCATATTTTACTATTTGTAGTCAAAAATATATTATATAAAGTGAAATTTCTCATCTTAAGAAATAGATAAATTGATACATGTATATACAAAAAAATAGACGATAAAATTATCTATTAGGTGCCATCAACAAATTTTCCATAGATAGATAAATAGCCGAGTAATAAATGAATAAATAAAGACACTTTGGTCATGTTTTTCAATTTTGTCAAAAATATATTATATAAAGTGACATTTCTCATCTTATGAAATAGATAAATTGATACATGTATATACGAAAAGATAGACAATAAAATTATCTATTAGATGCCATCAACAAATTGTCGATAGATAGATAAATAGATGAGTAATAAATGAAATAATTAAGACACTTTTGTCATATTTTACAATTTTTAGTCAAAAATATAATATATAAAGTGAAATTTCTCATCTTAGGAATAAGATAAATAGATACATGTATAAACCTAACGATAGACAATAAAATTATCTATTAGATGCCATCAACAAATTGTCTTTAGATAGATAAATAGACGAGTAATTAACAAGAAAATTAAGACATTTTTGTCATATTTTACTATTTTTAGTTAAAAATATAATATATAAATTGAAATTTCTCATCTTAGGGAATAGATAAATAGATACATGTAAATACCAAAATATAGACAATAGAATTATCTATTAGATGCCATCAACAAATTGTCGATAAATAGATAAATAGACGAGTAATTAACAAGAAAATTAAGACACTTTTGTCATTTTTTACTATTTTTAGTTAAAAATATATTATATAAAGTGGAATTTCTCATCTTAGGAAATAGATAAATATATATATGTATATACCAAAAGATAGACAATAGAATTATCTATTAGATGCCATCAACAAACTTTCAATAGATAGATAAATAGACGAGTAATTAACAAGAAAATTAAGACACTTTTGTCATATTTTACTATTTTTAGTCAAAAATATATTACATAAAGTGAAATTTCTCATCTTAGGAAATAGATAAATAGATACATGCATATACCAAAAGATAGACAATAAAATTATCTATTAGATGCTATCAACAAATTGTCGATAGATAGATAAATAGACGAGTAATTAACGAAAAATTGGGACACTTTGGTCATATTTTACTATTTTTAGTCAAAAATATATTATATAAAGTGAAATTTCTCATCTAAGGAAATAGATAAATTGATACATGTATATACGAAAAGATAGACAATAAAATTATCTATTAGATGCCATCGCCAAATTGTCGATAGATAGATAAATAGACGAGTAATTAACGAAAAATTGGGACACTTTGGTCATATTTTACTATTTTTAGTCAAAAATATATTATATAAAGTGAAATTTCTCATCTTAAGAAATAGATAAATTGATACATGTATATACGAAAAAATAGACAATAAAATTATCTATTAGGTGCCATCAACAAATTTTCCATAGATAGATAAATAGCCGAGTAATAAATGAATAAATAAAGACACTTTGGTCATATTTTTCAATTTTGTCAAAAATATATTATATAAAGTGACATTTCTCATCTTATGAAATAGATAAATTGATACATGTATATACGAAAAGATAGACAATAAAATTATCTATTAGATGCCATCAACAAATTGTCGATAGATAGATAAATAGATGAGTAATAAATGAAATAATTAAGACACTTTTGTCATATTTTACAATTTTTTGTCAAAAATAGAATATATAAAGTGAAATTTCTCATCTTAGAAAATAGATAAATAGATACATGTATAAACCAAACGATAGACAATAAAATTATCTATTAGATGCCATCAACAAATTGTCGATAAATAGATAAATAGACGAGTAATTAACAAGAAAATTAAGACACTTTTGTCATTTTTTACTATTTTTAGTTAAAAATATAATATATAAATTGAAATTTCTCATCTTAGGAAATAGATAAATAGATACATGTAAATACCAAAATATAGACAATAGAATTATCTATTAGATGCCATCAACAAATTGTCGATAAATAGATAAATAGACGAGTAATTAACAAGAAAATTAAGACACTTTTGTCATTTTTGACTATTTTTAGTTAAAAATATATTATATAAAGTGGAATTTCTCATCTTAGGAAATAGATAAATATATATATGTATATACCAAAAGATAGACAATAGAATTATCTATTAGATGCCATCAACAAACTTTCAATAGATAGATAAATAGACGAGTAATTAACAAGAAAATTAAGACACTTTAGTCATATTTTACTATTTTTAGTTAGAAATATATTATATAAAGTGAAATTTCTCATCTTGGGAAATAGATAAATTGATATATGTATATGCCAAAAGATAGACAATAGAATTATCTATTAGATGCCATCAACAAATTTTCAATAGATAGATAAATAGACGTGTAATAAATGAATAAATTAAGACATTTTTGTCATATTTTACATTTTTTAGTCAAAAATATATTATATAAAGTAAAATTTCTCATCTTAGGAAATAGATAAATTGATATATGTATATACGAAAAGATAGACAATAAAATTATCTATTAGATGCCATCAACAAATTGTTGATAGATAGATAAATAGACGAGTAATTAACGAAAAATTGGGACACTTTGGTCATATTTTACAATTTTTAGTCAAAAATATATTATATAAAGTGAAATTTCTCATCTTAGGAAATAGATAAATTGATACATATATATACGAAAAGATAGACAATAAAATTATCTATTAGATACCATCAACAAATTGTCGATAGATAGATAAATAGATGAGTAATTATCGAGAAAAGTGGGACACTTTGGTCATATTTTATTATTTTTAGTCAAAAATATATTATATAAAGTAAAATATTTCATCTTAGGAAATAGATAAATATATATATGTATATATCAAATGATAGACAATAAAATTATCTATTAGATGCCATCAACAAATTGTCGATAGATAGATAAATAGACGAGTAATAAATGAAATAATTAAGAAACTTTTATCATATTTTACAATTTTTTGTAAAAAATATAATATATAAAGTGAAAATTCTCATCTTAGGAATAAGATAAATAGATACATGTATAAACCAGACGATAGACAATAAAATTATCTATTAGATGCCATCAACAAATTGTCGATAAATAGAAAAATAGATGAGTAATTAACAAGAAAATTAAGACACTTTTGTCATATTTTATTATTTTTAGTCAAAAATATATAATATATAGTAAAATTTCTCATCTTAGGAAATAGATAAAGAGATACATGTATATACAAAAAGATAGACAATAAAATTATCTATTAGATGCCATCAACAAATTGTTAATAGATAGATAAATAGACGAGTACTAAATGAATAAATTAAGACATTTTTGTCATATTTTACCATTTTTAGTCAAAAATATATTATATAAAGTGAAATTTCTCATCTTAGGAAATAGATAAATAGATACATGTATAAGCCAAACGATAGACAATAAAATTATCTATTAGATGCCATTAACAAATTGTCGATAAATAGATAAATAGACGAGTAATTAACAAGAAAATTAAGACACTTTTGTCATATTTTACTATTTTTAGTTAAAAATATATTATATAAAGTGAAATATCTCTTCTTAGGAAATAGATAAATAGATACATGTATATACCAAAAAATAGACAATACAATTATCTATTAGATGCCATCAACAAATTGTCAATTGATAGATAAATAGATGAGTAATAAATGAAACAATTAAGACATTTTTGTAATATTTTACAATTTTTAGTAAAAAATATATTATATAAAGTGAAATTTCTCATCTTAGGAAATAGATAAATAGATACATGTAAATACCAAAATATAGACAATAAAATTATCTATTAGATGCCATCAACAAATTGTCGATAAATAGATAAATAGATGAGTAATTAACAAGAAAATTAAGACACTTTTATCATATTTTACTATTTTTAGTTAAAAATATATTATGTAAAGTGAAATTTCTCATCTTAGGAAATAGATAAATAGATACATGTATATACCAAAAGATAGACATTAAATTATCTATTAGATGCCATCAACAAATTGTCGATAGATAGATAAATAGACGAGTAATTAACGAAAAAAGTGGGACACTTTGGTCATATTTTACAATTTTTAGTCAAATATATATTTTATAAAGTGAAATTTCTCATCTTAGGAAATAGATAAATTGATACATGTATATACGAAAAGATAGACAATAAAATTATCTATTAGATGCCATCAACAAAGTTTCCATAGATAGATAAATAATCGAGTAATAAATGAATAAATAAAGACACTTTGGTCATATTTTAAAATTTTGTCAAAAATATATTATATAAAGTGACATTTCTCATCTTATGAAATAGATAAATTGATACATGTATATACGAAAAGATAGACAATAAAATTATCTATTAGATGCCATGAACAAATTGTCGATAGATAGATAAATAGATGAGTAATAAATGAAATAATTAAGACACTTTTGTCATATTTTACAATTTTTAGTCAAAAACATAATATATAAAGTGAAATTTCTCATCTTAGGAATAAGATAAATAGATACATGTATAAACCAAACGATAGACAATAAAATTATCTATTAGATGCCATCAACAAATTGTCGATAAATAGATAAATAGACGAGTAATTAACAACAAAATTCAGACACTTTTGTCATATTTTACTATTTTTAGTTAAAAATATATTATATAAAGTGAAATTTCTCATCTTGGGAAATAGATAAATAGATACATGTATATACGAAAAGATAGACAATAAAATTATCTATTAGATGCTATCAACAAATTGTTAATAGATAGATAAATAGACGAGTAATTAATGAAGAAATGGGACACTTTGGTAATATTTTACAATTTTTTGTAAAAAATATAATATATAAAGTGAAATTTCTCATCTTAGGAAATTGATAAATTGATACATGTATATACCAAAAGATAGACAATAAAATTATCTATCAGATGCCATCGACAAATTGTCGATAAATAGATAAATAAACGAGTAATTAACGAAAAAAGTGGGACACTTTGGTCATATTTTACAATTTTTAGTCAAAAATATAATATATAAAGTGAAATTTCTCATCTTAGGAATAAGATAAATACATATATGTATAAACCAAACGATAGACAATAAGATTATCTATTAGATGCCATCAACAAATTGTCGATAAATAGATAAATAGACGAGTAATTAACAAGAAAATTAAGTCACTTTGGTCATATTTTACAATTTTTAGTCAAAAATATAATATGTAAAGTGAAATTTCTCATCTTAGGAAATAGATAAATAGATACATGTATATACCAAAAAATAGACGTTAAAATTATCTATTAGATGCCATCAACAAATTGTCGATAGATAGATAAATAGACAAGTAATTATCGAAAAAAGTGGGACACTTTGGTCATATTTTCCAAATTTAGTCAAAAATATAATATATAAAATGAAATTTCTCATCTTAGGAATAAGATAAATAGATACATGTAAAAGCCAAACGATAGACAATAAAATTATCTATTAGATGCCATCAACAAATTGTCGATAAATAGATAAATAGACGAGTAATTAACAAGAAAATTAAGACACTTTTGTCATATTTTACTATTTTTAGTTAGAAATATATTATATAAAGTGAAATTTCTCATCTTGGGAAATAGATAAATAGATACATGTATATACCAAACGATAGACAATAAAATTATCTATTAGATGCCATCAACAAATTGTCGATAGATAGATAAATAGACGAGTAATTAACGAAAAAAGCGGGACACTTTGGTCATATTTTACAATTTTTAGTAAAAAATATATTATATAAAGTGAAATTTCTCACCTAAAAAAATAGATAAATAGATACATGTATATACCAAAAAATCGACGATAAAATGATCTAATTGATGTCATCAACAAATTGTTGATAGATAAATAAATAGACGAGTAATTAATGAAGAAATGGGACACTTTGGTAATATTTTACATTTTTTTTGTAAAAAATATAATATAAAAAATGAAATTTCTCAGCTTAGGAATAAGATAAATACATATATGTATAAACCAAACGATAGACAATAAAATGATCTATTAGATGCCATGAACAAATTGTCGATAGATAGATAAATAGATGAGTAATAAATGAAATAATTAAGACACTTTTGTCATATTTTACAATTTTTAGTCAAAAACATAATATATAAAGTGAAATTTCTCATCTTAGGAATAAGATAAATAGATACATGTATAAACCAAATGATAGACAATAAAATTATCTATTAGATGCCATCAACAAATTGTCGATAAATAGATAAATAGACGAGTAATTAACAACAAAATTCAGACACTTTTGTCATATTTTACTATTTTTAGTTAAAAATATATTATATAAAGTGAAATTTCTCATCTTGGGAAATAGATAAATAGATACATGTATATACGAAAAGATAGACAATAAAATTATCTATTAGATGCTATCAACAAATTGTTAATAGATAGATAAATAGACGAGTAATTAATGAAGAAATGGGACACTTTGGTAATATTTTACAATTTTTTGTAAAAAATATAATATATAAAGTGAAATTTCTCATCTTAGGAAATTGATAAATTGATACATGTATATACCAAAAGATAGACAATAAAATTATCTATCAGATGCCATCGACAAATTGTCGATAAATAGATAAATAAACGAGTAATTAACGAAAAAAGTGGGACACTTTGGTCATATTTTACAATTTTTAGTCAAAAATATAATATATAAAGTGAAATTTCTCATCTTAGGAATAAGATAAATACATATATGTATAAACCAAACGATAGACAATAAGATTATCTATTAGATGCCATCAACAAATTGTCGATAAATAGATAAATAGACGAGTAATTAACAAGAAAATTAAGTCACTTTGGTCATATTTTACAATTTTTAGTCAAAAATATAATATGTAAAGTGAAATTTCTCATCTTAGGAAATAGATAAATAGATACATGTATATACCAAAAAATAGATGTTAAAATTATCTATTAGATGCCATCAACAAATTGTCGATAGATAGATAAATAGACAAGTAATTATCGAAAAAAGTGGGACACTTTGGTCATATTTTCCAAATTTAGTCAAAAATATAATATATAAAATGAAATTTCTCATCTTAGGAATAAGATAAATAGATACATGTAAAAGCCAAACGATAGACAATAAAATTATCTATTAGATGCCATCAACAAATTGTCGATAAATAGATAAATAGACGAGTAATTAACAAGAAAATTAAGACACTTTTGTCATATTTTACTATTTTTAGTTAGAAATATATTATATAAAGTGAAATTTCTCATCTTGGGAAATAGATAAATAGATACATGTATATACCAAACGATAGACAATAAAATTATCTATTAGATGCCATCAACAAATTGTCGATAGATAGATAAATAGACGAGTAATTAACGAAAAAAGCGGGACACTTTGGTCATATTTTACAATTTTTAGTAAAAAATATATTATATAAAGTGAAATTTCTCACCTAAAAAAATAGATAAATAGATACATGTATATACCAAAAAATCGACGATAAAATGATCTAATTGATGTCATCAACAAATTGTTGATAGATAAATAAATAGACGAGTAATTAATGAAGAAATGGGACACTTTGGTAATATTTTACATTTTTTTGTAAAAAATATAATATAAAAAATGAAATTTCTCAGCTTAGGAATAAGATAAATACATATATGTATAAACCAAACGATAGACAATAAAATGATCTATTAGATGCCATCAACAAATTGTCAATAAATAGATAAATAGAAGAGTAATTAACAACAATATTAAAACACTTTGGTCATATTTTACTATTTTTAGTTAGAAATATATTATATAAAGTGAAATTTCTCATCTTGGGAAATAGATAAATAGATACATGTATATACCAAAAGATAGACAATAAAATTATCTATTAGATACCATCAACAAATTGTCGATAGATAGATAAATAGATGAGTAATTAAATAATAATGTGGGACACTTTGGTCATATTTTACTATTTTTAGTCAAAAATATATTATACAAAGTGAAATTTTTCATCTTCGGAAATAGATAAATATATATATGTATATACCAAAAGATAGACAATAACATTATCTATTAGATGCCATCGACAAATTGTCGATAAATAGATAAATAAACGAGTAATTAACAAGAAAATTAAGACATTTTTGTCATATTTTACTATTTTTAGTCAAAAATATATTATATAAAGTGAAATTTTTCTTCTTAAAAAATAGATAAATAGATACCTGTATATACCAAAAAATAGACGATAAAATTATCTAATTGATGTCATCAACATATTTTCAATAGATAGATAAATAGACGTGTAATAAATGAATAAATTAAGACATTTTTGTCATATTTTACAATTTTTAGTCAAAAATATATTATATAAAGTGAAATTTCTCATCTTAGGAAATAGATAAATAGATACATATATATACGAAAAGATAGACAATAAAATTATCTATTAGATGCCATCAACAAATTGTTAATAGATAGATAAATAGACGAGTAATTAATGAAGAAATGGGACACTTTGGTAATATTTTACAATTTTTTGTAAAAAATATAATATATAAAGTGAAATTTCTCATCTTAGGAATAAGATAAATACATATATGTATAAACCAAACGATAGACAATAACATTATCTATTAGATGCAATCAACAAATTGTCGATAGGTAAATAAATAAACGAGTAATTAACAAAAAAAGTGGGACACTTTGGTCATATTTTACAATTTTTATTAAAAAATATATTATATAAAGTGAAATTTCTCATCTAAGGAAATTGATAAATTGATACATGTATATACCAAAAGATAGACAATAAAATTATCTATCAGATACCATTGACAAATTGTCGATAAATAGATAAAAAAACGAGTAATTAACGAAAAAAGTGGGACACTTTGGTCATATTTTACATTTTTTTGTAAAAAATATAATATATAAAGTGAAATTTCTCATCTTAGGAATAAGATAGATACATATATGTATAAACCAAACGATAGACAATAAAATGATCTATTAGATGCCAAAAACAAATTGTCGATAAATAGATAAATAGACGAGTAATTAGCAAGAAAATTAAGTCACTTTGGTCATATTTTACAATTTTTAGTCAAAAATATAATATGTAAAGTGAAATGTCTCATCTTAGGAAATAGATAAATAGATACATGTATATACCAAAAAATTGACGTTAAAATTATCTATTAGATGCCATCAACAAATTGTCGATAGATAGATAAATAGGCAAGTAATTAACGAAAAAAGTGGGACACTTTGATCATATTTTCCAAATTTTAGTCAAAAATATAATATATAAAATGAAATTTCTCATCTTAGGAATAAGATAAATAGATACATGTATAAGCCAAACGATAGACAATAAAATTATCTATTAGATGCCATTAACAAATTGTCGATAAATAGATAAATAGACGAGTAATTAACAAGAAAATTAAGACACTTTTGTAATATTTTACTATTTTTAGTTAGAAATATATTATATAAAGTGAAATTTCTCATCTTGGGAAATAGATAAATAGATATATGTATATGCCAAAAGATAGACAATAGAATTATCTATTAGATGCCATCAACAAATTGTCAATTGATAGATAAATAGATGAGTAATAAATGAAACAATTAAGACATTTTTGTAATATTTTACAATTTTTAGTAAAAAATATATTATATAAAGTGAAATTTCTCATCTTAGGAAATAGATAAATAGATACATGTAAATACCAAAATATAGACAATAAAATTATCTATTAGATGCCATCAACAAATTGTCGATAAATAGATAAATAGATGAGTAATTAACAAGAAAATTAAGACACTTTTATCATATTTTACTATTTTTAGTTAAAAATATATTATATAAAGTGAAATTTCTCATCTTAGGAAATAGATAAATAGATACATGTATATACCAAAAGATAGACATTAAATTATCTATTAGATGCCATCAACAAATTGTCGATAGATAGATAAATAGACGAGTAATTAACGAAAAAAGTGGGACACTTTGGTCATATTTTACAATTTTTAGTCAAAAATATATTATATAAAGTGAAATTTCTCATCTTAGGAAATAGATAAATTGATACATGTATATACGAAAAGATAGACAATAAAATTATCTATTAGATGCCATCAACAAAGTTTCCATAGATAGATAAATAAACGAGTAATAAATGAATAAATAAAGACACTTTGGTCATATTTTAAAATTTTGTCAAAAATATATTATATAAAGTGACATTTCTCATCTTATGAAATAGATAAATTGATACATGTATATACGAAAAGATAGACAATAAAATTATCTATTAGATGCCATCAACAAATTGTCGATAGATAGATAAATAGATGAGTAATAAATGAAATAATTAAGACACTTTTGTCATATTTTACAATTTTTAGTCAAAAACATAATATATAAAGTGAAATTTCTCATCTTAGGAATAAGATAAATAGATACATGTATAAACCAAACGATAGACAATAAAATTATCTATTAGATGCCATCAACAAATTGTCGATAAATAGATAAATAGACGAGTAATTAACAAGAAAATTCAGACACTTTTGTCATATTTTACTATTTTTAGTTGAACATATATTATATAGAGTGAAATTTCTCATCTTGGGAAATAGATAAATAGATACATGTATATACGAAAAGATAGACAATAAAATTATCTATTAGATGCTATCAACAAATTGTTAATAGATAGATAAATAGACGAGTAATTAATGAAGAAATGGGACACTTTGGTAATATTTTACAATTTTTTGTAAAAAATATAATATATAAAGTGAAATTTCTCATCTTAGGAAATTGATAAATTGATACATGTATATACCAAAAGATAGACAATAAAATTATCTATCAGATGCCATCGACAAATTGTCGATAAATAGATAAATAAACGAGTAATTAACGAAAAAAGTGGGACACTTTGGTCATATTTTACAATTTTTAGTCAAAAATATAATATATAAAGTGAAATTTCTCATCTTAGGAATAAGATAAATACATATATGTATAAACCAAACGATAGACAATAAGATTATCTATTAGATGCCATCAACAAATTGTCGATAAATAGATAAATAGACGAGTAATTAACAAGAAAATTAAGTCACTTTGGTCATATTTTACAATTTTTAGTCAAAAATATAATATGTAAAGTGAAATTTCTCATCTTAGGAAATAGATAAATAGATACATGTATATACCAAAAAATAGACGTTAAAATTATCTATTAGATGCCATCAACAAATTGTCGATAGATAGATAAATAGACAAGTAATTATCGAAAAAAGTGGGACACTTTGGTCATATTTTCCAAATTTAGTCAAAAATATAATATATAAAATGAAATTTCTCATCTTAGGAATAAGATAAATAGATACATGTATAAGCCAAACGATAGACAATAAAATTATCTATTAGATGCCATCAACAAATTGTCGATAAATAGATAAATAGACGAGTAATTAGCAAGAAAATTAAGACACTTTTGTCATATTTTACTATTTTTAGTTAGAAATATATTATATAAAGTGAAATTTCTCATCTTGGGAAATAGATAAATAGATACATGTATATACGAAAAGATAGACAATAAAATTATCTATTAGATGCTATCAACAAATTGTTAATAGATAGATAAATAGACGAGTAATTAATGAAGAAATGGGACACCTTGGTAATATTTTACAATTTTTTGTAAAAAATATAATATATAAAGTGAAATTTCTCATCTTAGGAATAAGATAAATACATATATGTATAAACCAAACGATAGACAATAAAATTATCTATTAGATGCCATCAACAAATTGTCGATAGATAGATAAATAGACGAGTAATTAACGAAAAAAGCGGGACACTTTGGTCATATTTTACAATTTTTAGTAAAAAATATATTATATAAAGTGAAATTTCTCACCTAAAAAAATAGATAAATAGATACATGTATATACCAAAAAATCGACGATAAAATGATCTAATTGATGTCATCAACAAATTGTTGATAGATAAATAAATAGACGAGTAATTAATGAAGAAATGGGACACTTTTGTAATATTTTACATTTTTTTGTAAAAAATATAATATAAAAAATTAAATTTCTTAGCTTAGGAATAAGATAAATACATATATGTAAAAACCAAACGATAGACAATAAAATGATCTATTAGATGCCATCAACAAATTGTCAATAAATAGATAAATAGACGAGTAATTAACAACAATATTAAGACACTTTTGTCATATTTTACTATTTTTAGTTAGAAATATATTATATAAAGAGAAATTTCTCATCTTGGGAAATAGATAAATAGATACATGTATATACCAAATGATAGACAATAAAATTATCTATTAGATACCATCAACAAATTGTCGATAGATAGATAAATAGATGAGTAATTAAATAATAATGTGGGACACTTTGGTCATATTTTACTATTTTTAGTCAAAAATATATTATATAAAGTGAAATTTTTCATCTTCGGAAATAGATAAATATATATATGTATATACCAAAAGATAGACAATAACATTATCTATTAGATGCCATCGACAAATTGTCGATAAATAGATAAATAAACGAGTAATTAACAAGAAAATTAAGACATTTTTGTCATATTTTACTATTTTTAGTCAAAAATATATTATATAAAGTGAAATTTCTCATCTTAAAAAATAGATAAATAGATACCTGTATATACCAAAAAATAGACGATAAAATTATCTAATTGATGTCATCAACATATTTTCAATAGATAGATAAATAGACGTGTAATAAATGAATAAATTAAGACATTTTTGTCATATTTTACAATTTTTAGTCAAAAATATATTATATAAAGTGAAATTTCTCATCTTAGGAAATAGATAAATAGATACATGTATATACGAAAAGATAGACAATAAAATTATCTATTAGATGCCATCAACAAATTGTTAATAGATAGATAAATAGACGAGTAATTAATGAAGAAATGGGACACTTTGGTAATATTTTACAATTTTTTGTAAAAAATATAATATATAAAGTGAAATTTCTCATCTTAAGAATAAGATAAATACATATATGTATAAACCAAACGATAGACAATAACATTATCTATTAGATGCAATCAACAAATTGTCGATAGATAAATAAATAGACGAGTAATTAACAAAAAAAGTGGGACACTTTGGTCATATTTTACAATTTTTATTAAAAAATATATTATATAAAGTGAAATTTCTCATCTTAGGAAATTGATAAATTGATGCATGTATATACCAAAAGATAGACAATAAAATTATCTATCAGATACCATTGACAAATTGTCGATAAATAGATAAAAAAACGAGTAATTAACGAAAAAAGTGGGACACTTTGGTCATATTTTACAATTTTTTGTAAAAAATATAATATATAAAGTGAAATTTCTCATCTTAGGAATAAGATAGATACATATATGTATAAACCAAACGATAGACAATAAAATGATCTATTAGATGCCAAAAACAAATTGTCGATAAATAGATAAATAGACGAGTAATTAGCAAGAAAATTAAGTCACTTTGGTCATATTTTACAATTTTTAGTCAAAAATATAATATGTAAAGTGAAATGTCTCATCTTAGGAAATAGATAAATAGATACATGTATATACCAAAAAATTGACGTTAAAATTATCTATTAGATGCCATCAACAAATTGTCGATAGATAGATAAATAGGCAAGTAATTAACGAAAAAAGTGGGACACTTTGGTCATATTTTCCAAATTTTAGTCAAAAATATAATATATAAAATGAAATTTCTCATCTTAGGAATAAGATAAATAGATACATGTATAAGCCAAACGATAGACAATAAAATTATCTATTAGATGCCATTAACAAATTGTCGATAAATAGATAAATAGACGAGTAATTAACAAGAAAATTAAGACACTTTTGTCATATTTTACTATTTTTAGTTAGAAATATATTATATAAAGTGAAATTTCTCATCTTGGGAAATAGATAAATAGATATATGTATATGCCAAAAGATAGACAATAGAATTATCTATTAGATGCCATCAACAAATTGTCAATTGATAGATAAATAGATGAGTAATAAATGAAACAATTAAGACATTTTTGTAATATTTTACAATTTTTAGTAAAAAATATATTATATAAAGTGAAATTTCTCATCTTAGGAAATAGATGAATAGATACATGTAAATACCAAAATATAGACAATAAAATTATCTATTAGATGCCATCAACAAATTGTCGATAAATAGATAAATAGATGAGTAATTAACAAGAAAATTAAGACACTTTTATCATATTTTACTATTTTTAGTTAAAAATATATTATATAAAGTGAAATTTCTCATCTTAGGAAATAGATAAATAGATACATGTATATACCAAAAGATAGACATTAAATTATCTATTAGATGCCATCAACAAATTGTCGATAGATAGATAAATAGACGAGTAATTAACGAAAAAAGTGGGACACTTTGGTCATATTTTACAATTTTTAGTCAAAAATATATTATATAAAGTGAAATTTCTCATCTTAGGAAATAGATAAATTGATACATGTATATACGAAAAGATAGACAATAAAATTATCTATTAGATGCCATCAACAAAGTTTCCATAGATAGATAAATAAACGAGTAATAAATGAATAAATAAAGACACTTTGGTCATATTTTAAAATTTTGTCAAAAATATATTATATAAAGTGACATTTCTCATCTTATGAAATAGATAAATTGATACATGTATATACGAAAAGATAGACAATAAAATTATCTATTAGATGCCATGAACAAATTGTCGATAGATAGATAAATAGATGAGTAATAAATGAAATAATTAAGACACTTTTGTCATATTTTACAATTTTTAGTCAAAAACATAATATATAAAGTGAAATTTCTCATCTTAGGAATAAGATAAATAGATACATGTATAAACCAAACGATAGACAATAAAATTATCTATTAGATGCCATCAACAAATTGTCGATAAATAGATAAATAGACGAGTAATTAACAAGAAAATTCAGACACTTTTGTCATATTTTACTATTTTTAGTTGAACATATATTATATAGAGTGAAATTTCTCATCTTGGGAAATAGATAAATAGATACATGTATATACGAAAAGATAGACAATAAAATTATCTATTAGATGCTATCAACAAATTGTTAATAGATAGATAAATAGACGAGTAATTAATGAAGAAATGGGACACTTTGGTAATATTTTACTATTTTTTGTAAAAAATATAATATATAAAGTGAAATTTCTCATCTTAGGAAATTGATAAATTGATACATGTATATACCAAAAGATAGACGTTAAAATTATCTATTAGATGCCATCAACAAATTGTCGATAGATAGATAAATAGACAAGTAATTATCGAAAAAAGTGGGACACTTTGGTCATATTTTCCAAATTTAGTCAAAAATATAAAATATAAAATGAAATTTCTCATCTTAGGAATAAGATAAATAGATACATGTATAAGCCAAACGATAGACAATAAAATTATCTATTAGATGCCATCAACAAATTGTCGATAAATAGATAAATAGACGAGTAATTAACAAGAAAATTAAGACACTTTTGTCATATTTTACTATTTTTAGTTAGAAATATATTATATAAAGTGAAATTTCTCATCTTGGGAAGTAGATAAATAGATACATGTATATACGAAAAGATAGACAATAAAATTATCTATTAGATGCTATCAACAAATTGTTAATAGATAGATAAATAGACGAGTAATTAATGAAGAAATGGGACACCTTGGTAATATTTTACAATTTTTTGTAAAAAATATAATATATAAAGTGAAATTTCTCATCTTAGGAATAAGATAAATACATATATGTATAAACCAAACGATAGACAATAAAATTATCTATTAGATGCCATCAACAAATTGTCGATAGATAGATAAATAGACGAGTAATTAACGAAAAAAGCGGGACACTTTGGTCATATTTTACAATTTTTAGTAAAAAATATATTATATAAAGTGAAATTTCTCACCTAAAAAAATAGATAAATAGATACATGTATATACCAAAGAATCGACGATAAAATGATCTAATTGATGTCATCAACAAATTGTTGATAGATAAATAAATAGACGAGTAATTAATGAAGAAATGGGACACTTTGGTAATATTTTACATTTTTTTGTAAAAAATATAATATAAAAAATGAAATTTCTCAGCTTAGGAATAAGATAAATACATATATGTAAAAACCAAACGATAGACAATAAAATGATCTATTAGATGCCATCAACAAATTGTCAATAAATAGATAAATAGACGAGTAATTAACAACAATATTAAGACACTTTTGTCATATTTTACTATTTTTAGTTAGAAATATATTATATAAAGTGAAATTTCTCATCTTGGGAAATAGATAAATAGATACATGTATATACCAAAAGATAGACAATAAAATTATCTATTAGATACCATCAACAAATTGTCGATAGATAGATAAATAGATGAGTAATTAAATAATAATGTGGGACACTTTGGTCATATTTTACTATTTTTAGTCAAAAATATATTATATAAAGTGAAATTTTTCATCTTCGGAAATAGATAAATATATATATGTATATACCAAAAGATAGACAATAACATTATCTATTAGATGCCATCGACAAATTGTCGATAAATAGATAAATAAACGAGTAATTAACAAGAAAATTAAGACATTTTTGTCATATTTTACTATTTTTAGTCAAAAATATATTATATAAAGTGAAATTTCTCATCTTAAAAAATAGATAAATAAATACCTGTATATACCAAAAAATAGACGATAAAATTATCTAATTGATGTCATCAACATATTTTCAATAGATAGATAAATAGACGTGTAATAAATGAATAAATTAAGACATTTTTGTCATATTTTACAATTTTTAGTCAAAAAAATATTATATAAAGTGAAATTTCTCATCTTAGGAAATAGATAAATAGATACATGTATATACGAAAAGATAGACAATAAAATTATCTATTAGATGCCATCAACAAATTGTTAATAGATAGATAAATAGACGAGTAATTAATGAAGAAATGGGACACTTTGGTAATATTTTACAATTTTTTGTAAAAAATATAATATATAAAGTGAAATTTCTCATCTTAGGAATAAGATAAATACATATATGTATAAACCAAACGATAGACAATAACATTATCTATTAGATGCAATCAACAAATTGTCGATAGATAAATAAATAGACGAGTAATTAACAAAAAAAGTGGGACACTTTGGTCATATTTTACAATTTTTATTAAAAAATATATTATATAAAGTGAAATTTCTCATCTTAGGAATAAGATAGATACATATATGTATAAACCAAACGATAGACAATAAAATGATCTATTAGATGCCAAAAACAAATTGTCGATAAATAGATAAATAGACGAGTAATTAGCAAGAAAATTAAGTCACTTTGCTCATATTTTACAATTTTTAGTCAAAAATATAATATGTAAAGTGAAATTTCTCATCTTAGGAAATAGATAAATAGATACATGTATATACCAAAAAATTGACGTTAAAATTATCTATTAGATGCCATCAACAAATTGTCGATAGATAGATAAATAGACAAGTAATTATCGAAAAAAGTGGGACACTTTGGTCATATTTTCCAAATTTTAGTCAAAAATATAATATATAAAATGAAATTTCTCATCTTAGGAATAAGATAAATAGATACATGTATAAGCCAAACGATAGACAATAAAATTATCTATTAGATGCCATCAACAAATTGTCGATAAATAGATAAATAGACGAGTAATTAACAAGAAAATTAAGACACTTTTGTCATATTTTACTATTTTTAGTTAGAAATATATTATATAAAGTGAAATTTCTCATCTTGGGAAATAGATAAATAGATACATGTATATACGAAAAGATAGACAATAAAATTATCTATTAGATGCTATCAACAAATTGTTAATAGATAGATAAATAGACGAGTAATTAATGAAGAAATGGGACACCTTGGTAATATTTTACAATTTTTTGTAAAAAATATAATATATAAAGTGAAATTTCTCATCTTAGGAATAAGATAAATACATATATGTATAAACCAAACGATAGACAATAACATTATCTATTAGATGCCATCAATAAATTGTCGATAGATAAATAAATAGATGAGTAATTAACGATAAAAGTGGGACACTTTGGTCATATTTTACAATTTTTAGTCAAAAATATATTATATAAAGTGATATTTCTCATCTTAGGAAATAGATAAATTGATACATGTATATACCAAACGATAGACAATAAAATTATCTATTAGATGCCATCAACAAATTGTCGATAGATAGATAAATAGACGAGTAATTAACGAAAAAAGCGGGACACTTTGGTCATATTTTACAATTTTTAGTAAAAAATATATTATATAAAGTGAAATTTCTCACCTAAAAAAATAGATAAATAGATACATGTATATACCAAAAAATCGACGATAAAATGATCTAATTGATGTCATCAACAAATTGTTGATAGATAAATAAATAGACGAGTAATTAATGAAGAAATGGGACACTTTGGTAATATTTTACATTTTTTTGTAAAAAATATAATATAAAAAATGAAATTTCTCAGCTTAGGAATAAGATAAATACATATATGTAAAAACCAAACGATAGACAATAAAATGATCTATTAGATGCCATCAACAAATTGTCAATAAATAGATAAATAGACGAGTAATTAACAACAATATTAAGACACTTTTGTCATATTTTACTATTTTTAGTTAGAAATATATTATATAAAGTGAAATTTCTCATCTTGGGAAATAGATAAATAGATACATGTATATACCAAAAGATAGACAATAAAATTATCTATTAGATACCATCAACAAATTGTCGATAGATAGATAAATAGATGAGTAATTAAATAATAATGTGGGACACTTTGGTCATATTTTACTATTTTTAGTCAAAAATATATTATATAAAGTGAAATTTTTCATCTTCGGAAATAGATAAATATATATATGTATATACCAAAAGATAGACAATAACATTATCTATTAGATGCCATCGACAAATCGTCGATAAATAGATAAATAAACGAGTAATTAACAAGAAAATTAAGACATTTTTGTCATATTTTACTATTTTTAGTCAAAAATATATTATATAAAGTGAAATTTCTCATCTTAAAAAATAGATAAATAGATACCTGTATATACCAAAAAATAGACGATAAAATTATCTAATTGATGTCATCAACATATTTTCAATAGATAGATAAATAGACGTGTAATAAATGAATAAATTAAGACATTTTTGTCATATTTTACAATTTTTAGTCAAAAATATATTATATAAAGTGAAATTTCTCATCTTAGGAAATAGATAAATAGATACATGTATATACGAAAAGATAGACAATAAAATTATCTATTAGATGCCATCAACAAATTGTTAATAGATAGATAAATAGACGAGTAATTAATGAAGAAATGGGACACTTTGGTAATATTTTACATTTTTTTGTAAAAAATATAATATATAAAGTGAAATTTCTCATCTTAGGAATAAGATAAATACATATATGTATAAACCAAACGATAGACAATAACATTATCTATTAGATGCAATCAACAAATTGTCGATAGATAAATAAATAGACGAGTAATTAACAAAAAAATTGGGACACTTTGGTCATATTTTACAATTTTTATTAAAAAATATATTATATAAAGTGAAATTTCTCATCTTAGGAAATTGATAAATTGATGCATGTATATACCAAAAGATAGACAATAAAATTATCTATCAGATACCATTGACAAATTGTCGATAAATAGATAAAAAAACGAGTAATTAACGAAAAAAGTGGGACACTTTGGTCATATTTTACAATTTTTTGTAAAAAATATAATATATAAAGTGAAATTTCTCATCTTAGGAATAAGATAGATACATATATGTATAAACCAAACGATAGACAATAAAATGATCTATTAGATGCCAAAAACAAATTGTCGATAAATAGATAAATAGACGAGTAATTAGCAAGAAAATTAAGTCACTTTGGTCATATTTTACAATTTTTAGTCAAAAATATAATATGTAAAGTGAAATTTCTCATCTTAGGAAATAGATAAATAGATACATGTATATACCAAAAAATAGACGTTAAAATTATCTATTAGATGCCATCAACAAATTGTCGATAGATAGATAAATAGACAAGTAATTAACGAAAAAAGTGGGACACTTTGGTCATATTTTACAATTTTTATTAAAAAATATATTATATAAAGTGAAATTTCTCATCTTAGGAAATTGATAAATTGATACATGTATATACCAAAAGATAGACAATAAAATTATCTATCAGATACCATTGACAAATTGTCGATAAATAGATAAAAAAACGAGTAATTAACGAAAAAAGTGGGACACTTTCGTCATATTTTCCAAATTTTAGTCAAAAATATAATATATAAAATGAAATTTCTCATCTTAAGAATAAGATAAATAGATACATGTATAAGCCAAACGATAGACAATAAAATTATCTATTAGATGCCATCAACAAATTGTCGATAAATAGATAAATAGACGAGTAATTAACAAGAAAATTAAGACACTTTTGTCATATTTTACTATTTTTAGTTAGAAATATATTATATAAAGTGAAATTTCTCATCTTGGGAAATAGATAAATAGATATATGTATATGCCAAAAGATAGACAATATAATTATCTATTAGATGCCATCAACAAATTTTCAATAGATAGATAAATAGACGTGTAATAAATGAATAAATTAAGACATTTTTGTCATATTTTACATTTTTTAGTCAAAAATATATTATATAAAGTGAAATTTCTCATCTTAGGAAATAGATAAATTGATATATGTATATACGAAAAGATAGACAATAAAATTATCTATTAGATGCCATCAACAAATTGTTAATAGATAGATAAATAGACGAGTAATTAATGAAGAAATGGGACACTTTGGTAATATTTTACATTTTTTTGTAAAAAATATAATATAAAAAATGAAATTTCTCAGCTTAGGAATAAGATAAATACATATATGTAAAAACCAAACGATAGACAATAAAATGATCTATTAGATGCCATCAACAAATTGTCAATAAATAGATAAATAGACGAGTAATTAACAACAATATTAAGACACTTTTGTCATATTTTACTATTTTTAGTTAGAAATATATTATATAAAGTGAAATTTCTCATCTTGGGAAATAGATAAATAGATACATGTATATACCAAAAGATAGACAATAAAATTATCTATTAGATACCATCAACAAATTGTCGATAGATAGATAAATAGATGAGTAATTAAATAATAATGTGGGACACTTTGGTCATATTTTACTATTTTTAGTCAAAAATATATTATATAAAGTGAAATTTTTCATCTTCGGAAATAGATAAATATATATATGTATATACCAAAAGATAGACAATAACATTATCTATTAGATGCCATCGACAAATTGTCGATAAATAGATAAATAAACGAGTAATTAACAAGAAAATTAAGACATTTTTGTCATATTTTACTATTTTTAGTCAAAAATATATTATATAAAGTGAAATTTCTCATCTTAAAAAATAGATAAATAGATACCTGTATATACCAAAAAATAGACGATAAAATTATCTAATTGATGTCATCAACATATTTTCAATAGATAGATAAATAGACGTGTAATAAATGAATAAATTAAGACATTTTTGTCATATTTTACAATTTTTAGTCAAAAATATATTATATAAAGTGAAATTTCTCATCTTAGGAAATAGATAAATAGATACATGTATATACGAAAAGATAGACAATAAAATTATCTATTAGATGCCATCAACAAATTGTTAATAGATAGATAAATAGACGAGTAATTAATGAAGAAATGGGACACTTTGGTAATATTTTACATTTTTTTGTAAAAAATATAATATATAAAGTGAAATTTCTCATCTTAGGAATAAGATAAATACATATATGTATAAACCAAACGATAGACAATAACATTATCTATTAGATGCAATCAACAAATTGTCGATAGATAAATAAATAGACGAGTAATTAACAAAAAAATTGGGACACTTTGGTCATATTTTACAATTTTTATTAAAAAATATATTATATAAAGTGAAATTTCTCATCTTAGGAAATTGATAAATTGATGCATGTATATACCAAAAGATAGACAATAAAATTATCTATCAGATACCATTGACAAATTGTCGATAAATAGATAAAAAAACGAGTAATTAACGAAAAAAGTGGGACACTTTGGTCATATTTTACAATTTTTTGTAAAAAATATAATATATAAAGTGAAATTTCTCATCTTAGGAATAAGATAGATACATATATGTATAAACCAAACGATAGACAATAAAATGATCTATTAGATGCCAAAAACAAATTGTCGATAAATAGATAAATAGACGAGTAATTAGCAAGAAAATTAAGTCACTTTGGTCATATTTTACAATTTTTAGTCAAAAATATAATATGTAAAGTGAAATGTCTCATCTTAGGAAATAGATAAATAGATACATGTATATACCAAAAAATTGACGTTAAAATTATCTATTAGATGCCATCAACAAATTGTCGATAGATAGATAAATAGGCAAGTAATTAACGAAAAAAGTGGGACACTTTGGTCATATTTTCCAAATTTTAGTCAAAAATATAATATATAAAATGAAATTTCTCATCTTAGGAATAAGATAAATAGATACATGTATAAGCCAAACGATAGACAATAAAATTATCTATTAGATGCCATTAACAAATTGTCGATAAATAGATAAATAGACGAGTAATTAACAAGAAAATTAAGACACTTTTGTCATATTTTACTATTTTTAGTTAGAAATATATTATATAAAGTGAAATTTCTCATCTTGGGAAATAGATAAATAGATATATGTATATGCCAAAAGATAGACAATAGAATTATCTATTAGATGCCATCAACAAATTGTCAATTGATAGATAAATAGATGAGTAATAAATGAAACAATTAAGACATTTTTGTAATATTTTACAATTTTTAGTAAAAAATATATTATATAAAGTGAAATTTCTCATCTTAGGAAATAGATGAATAGATACATGTAAATACCAAAATATAGACAATAAAATTATCTATTAGATGCCATCAACAAATTGTCGATAAATAGATAAATAGATGAGTAATTAACAAGAAAATTAAGACACTTTTATCATATTTTACTATTTTTAGTTAAAAATATATTATATAAAGTGAAATTTCTCATCTTAGGAAATAGATAAATAGATACATGTATATACCAAAAGATAGACATTAAATTATCTATTAGATGCCATCAACAAATTGTCGATAGATAGATAAATAGACGAGTAATTAACGAAAAAAGTGGGACACTTTGGTCATATTTTACAATTTTTAGTCAAAAATATATTATATAAAGTGAAATTTCTCATCTTAGGAAATAGATAAATTGATACATGTATATACGAAAAGATAGACAATAAAATTATCTATTAGATGCCATCAACAAAGTTTCCATAGATAGATAAATAAACGAGTAATAAATGAATAAATAAAGACACTTTGGTCATATTTTAAAATTTTGTCAAAAATATATTATATAAAGTGACATTTCTCATCTTATGAAATAGATAAATTGATACATGTATATACGAAAAGATAGACAATAAAATTATCTATTAGATGCCATGAACAAATTGTCGATAGATAGATAAATAGATGAGTAATAAATGAAATAATTAAGACACTTTTGTCATATTTTACAATTTTTAGTCAAAAACATAATATATAAAGTGAAATTTCTCATCTTAGGAATAAGATAAATAGATACATGTATAAACCAAACGATAGACAATAAAATTATCTATTAGATGCCATCAACAAATTGTCGATAAATAGATAAATAGACGAGTAATTAACAAGAAAATTCAGACACTTTTGTCATATTTTACTATTTTTAGTTGAACATATATTATATAGAGTGAAATTTCTCATCTTGGGAAATAGATAAATAGATACATGTATATACGAAAAGATAGACAATAAAATTATCTATTAGATGCTATCAACAAATTGTTAATAGATAGATAAATAGACGAGTAATTAATGAAGAAATGGGACACTTTGGTAATATTTTACTATTTTTTGTAAAAAATATAATATATAAAGTGAAATTTCTCATCTTAGGAAATTGATAAATTGATACATGTATATACCAAAAGATAGACGTTAAAATTATCTATTAGATGCCATCAACAAATTGTCGATAGATAGATAAATAGACAAGTAATTATCGAAAAAATTGGGACACTTTGGTCATATTTTCCAAATTTAGTCAAAAATATAAAATATAAAATGAAATTTCTCATCTTAGGAATAAGATAAATAGATACATGTATAAGCCAAACGATAGACAATAAAATTATCTATTAGATGCCATCAACAAATTGTCGATAAATAGATAAATAGACGAGTAATTAACAAGAAAATTAAGACACTTTTGTCATATTTTACTATTTTTAGTTAGAAATATATTATATAAAGTGAAATTTCTCATCTTGGGAAGTAGATAAATAGATACATGTATATACGAAAAGATAGACAATAAAATTATCTATTAGATGCTATCAACAAATTGTTAATAGATAGATAAATAGACGAGTAATTAATGAAGAAATGGGACACTTTGGTAATATTTTACTATTTTTTGTAAAAAATATAATATATAAAGTGAAATTTCTCATCTTAGGAAATTGATAAATTGATACATGTATATACCAAAAGATAGACGTTAAAATTATCTATTAGATGCCATCAACAAATTGTCGATAGATAGATAAATAGACAAGTAATTATCGAAAAAATTGGGACACTTTGGTCATATTTTCCAAATTTAGTCAAAAATATAAAATATAAAATGAAATTTCTCATCTTAGGAATAAGATAAATAGATACATGTATAAGCCAAACGATAGACAATAAAATTATCTATTAGATGCCATCAACAAATTGTCGATAAATAGATAAATAGACGAGTAATTAACAAGAAAATTAAGACACTTTTGTCATATTTTACTATTTTTAGTTAGAAATATATTATATAAAGTGAAATTTCTCATCTTGGGAAGTAGATAAATAGATACATGTATATACGAAAAGATAGACAATAAAATTATCTATTAGATGCTATCAACAAATTGTTAATAGATAGATAAATAGACGAGTAATTAATGAAGAAATGGGACACCTTGGTAATATTTTACAATTTTTTGTAAAAAATATAATATATAAAGTGAAATTTCTCATCTTAGGAATAAGATAAATACATATATGTATAAACCAAACGATAGACAATAAAATTATCTATTAGATGCCATCAACAAATTGTCGATAGATAGATAAATAGACGAGTAATTAACGAAAAAAGCGGGACACTTTGGTCATATTTTACAATTTTTAGTAAAAAATATATTATATAAAGTGAAATTTCTCACCTAAAAAAATAGATAAATAGATACATGTATATACCAAAGAATCGAAGATAAAATGATCTAATTGATGTCATCAACAAATTGTTGATAGATAAATAAATAGACGAGTAATTAATGAAGAAATGGGACACTTTGGTAATATTTTACATTTTTTTGTAAAAAATATAATATAAAAAATGAAATTTCTCAGCTTAGGAATAAGATAAATACATATATGTAAAAACCAAACGATAGACAATAAAATGATCTATTAGATGCCATCAACAAATTGTCAATAAATAGATAAATAGACGAGTAATTAACAACAATATTAAGACACTTTTGTCATATTTTACTATTTTTAGTTAGAAATATATTATATAAAGTGAAATTTCTCATCTTGGGAAATAGATAAATAGATACATGTATATACCAAAAGATAGACAATAAAATTATCTATTAGATACCATCAACAAATTGTCGATAGATAGATAAATAGATGAGTAATTAAATAATAATGTGGGACACTTTGGTCATATTTTACTATTTTTAGTCAAAAATATATTATATAAAGTGAAATTTTTCATCTTCGGAAATAGATAAATATATATATGTATATACCAAAAGATAGACAATAACATTATCTATTAGATGCCATCGACAAATTGTCGATAAATAGATAAATAAACGAGTAATTAACAAGAAAATTAAGACATTTTTGTCATATTTTACTATTTTTAGTCAAAAATATATTATATAAAGTGAAATTTCTCATCTTAAAAAATAGATAAATAGATACCTGTATATACCAAAAAATAGACGATAAAATTATCTAATTGATGTCATCAACATATTTTCAATAGATAGATAAATAGACGTGTAATAAATGAATAAATTAAGACATTTTTGTCATATTTTACAATTTTTAGTCAAAAAAATATTATATAAAGTGAAATTTCTCATCTTAGGAAATAGATAAATAGATACATGTATATACGAAAAGATAGACAATAAAATTATCTATTAGATGCCATCAACAAATTGTTAATAGATAGATAAATAGACGAGTAATTAATGAAGAAATGGGACACTTTGGTAATATTTTACAATTTTTTGTAAAAAATATAATATATAAAGTGAAATTTCTCATCTTAGGAATAAGATAAATACATATATGTATAAACCAAACGATAGACAATAACATTATCTATTAGATGCAATCAACAAATTGTCGATAGATAAATAAATAGACGAGTAATTAACAAAAAAAGTGGGACACTTTGGTCATATTTTACAATTTTTATTAAAAAATATATTATATAAAGTGAAATTTCTCATCTTAGGAATAAGATAGATACATATATGTATAAACCAAACGATAGACAATAAAATGATCTATTAGATGCCAAAAACAAATTGTCGATAAATAGATAAATAGACGAGTAATTAGCAAGAAAATTAAGTCACTTTGGTCATATTTTACAATTTTTAGTCAAAAATATAATATGTAAAGTGAAATGTCTCATCTTAGGAAATAGATAAATAGATACATGTATATACCAAAAAATTGACGTTAAAATTATCTATTAGATGCCATCAACAAATTGTCGATAGATAGATAAATAGGCAAGTAATTAACGAAAAAAGTGGGACACTTTGGTCATATTTTCCAAATTTTAGTCAAAAATATAATATATAAAATGAAATTTCTCATCTTAGGAATAAGATAAATAGATACATGTATAAGCCAAACGATAGACAATAAAATTATCTATTAGATGCCATTAACAAATTGTCGATAAATAGATAAATAGACGAGTAATTAACAAGAAAATTAAGACACTTTTGTCATATTTTACTATTTTTAGTTAGAAATATATTATATAAAGTGAAATTTCTCATCTTGGGAAATAGATAAATAGATATATGTATATGCCAAAAGATAGACAATAGAATTATCTATTAGATGCCATCAACAAATTGTCAATTGATAGATAAATAGATGAGTAATAAATGAAACAATTAAGACATTTTTGTAATATTTTACAATTTTTAGTAAAAAATATATTATATAAAGTGAAATTTCTCATCTTAGGAAATAGATGAATAGATACATGTAAATACCAAAATATAGACAATAAAATTATCTATTAGATGCCATCAACAAATTGTCGATAAATAGATAAATAGATGAGTAATTAACAAGAAAATTAAGACACTTTTATCATATTTTACTATTTTTAGTTAAAAATATATTATATAAAGTGAAATTTCTCATCTTAGGAAATAGATAAATAGATACATGTATATACCAAAAGATAGACATTAAATTATCTATTAGATGCCATCAACAAATTGTCGATAGATAGATAAATAGACGAGTAATTAACGAAAAAAGTGGGACACTTTGGTCATATTTTACAATTTTTAGTCAAAAATATATTATATAAAGTGAAATTTCTCATCTTAGGAAATAGATAAATTGATACATGTATATACGAAAAGATAGACAATAAAATTATCTATTAGATGCCATCAACAAAGTTTCCATAGATAGATAAATAAACGAGTAATAAATGAATAAATAAAGACACTTTGGTCATATTTTAAAATTTTGTCAAAAATATATTATATAAAGTGACATTTCTCATCTTATGAAATAGATAAATTGATACATGTATATACGAAAAGATAGACAATAAAATTATCTATTAGATGCCATGAACAAATTGTCGATAGATAGATAAATAGATGAGTAATAAATGAAATAATTAAGACACTTTTGTCATATTTTACAATTTTTAGTCAAAAACATAATATATAAAGTGAAATTTCTCATCTTAGGAATAAGATAAATAGATACATGTATAAACCAAACGATAGACAATAAAATTATCTATTAGATGCCATCAACAAATTGTCGATAAATAGATAAATAGACGAGTAATTAACAAGAAAATTCAGACACTTTTGTCATATTTTACTATTTTTAGTTGAACATATATTATATAGAGTGAAATTTCTCATCTTGGGAAATAGATAAATAGATACATGTATATACGAAAAGATAGACAATAAAATTATCTATTAGATGCTATCAACAAATTGTTAATAGATAGATAAATAGACGAGTAATTAATGAAGAAATGGGACACTTTGGTAATATTTTACTATTTTTTGTAAAAAATATAATATATAAAGTGAAATTTCTCATCTTAGGAAATTGATAAATTGATACATGTATATACCAAAAGATAGACGTTAAAATTATCTATTAGATGCCATCAACAAATTGTCGATAGATAGATAAATAGACAAGTAATTATCGAAAAAATTGGGACACTTTGGTCATATTTTCCAAATTTAGTCAAAAATATAAAATATAAAATGAAATTTCTCATCTTAGGAATAAGATAAATAGATACATGTATAAGCCAAACGATAGACAATAAAATTATCTATTAGATGCCATCAACAAATTGTCGATAAATAGATAAATAGACGAGTAATTAACAAGAAAATTAAGACACTTTTGTCATATTTTACTATTTTTAGTTAGAAATATATTATATAAAGTGAAATTTCTCATCTTGGGAAGTAGATAAATAGATACATGTATATACGAAAAGATAGACAATAAAATTATCTATTAGATGCTATCAACAAATTGTTAATAGATAGATAAATAGACGAGTAATTAATGAAGAAATGGGACACTTTGGTAATATTTTACTATTTTTTGTAAAAAATATAATATATAAAGTGAAATTTCTCATCTTAGGAAATTGATAAATTGATACATGTATATACCAAAAGATAGACGTTAAAATTATCTATTAGATGCCATCAACAAATTGTCGATAGATAGATAAATAGACAAGTAATTATCGAAAAAATTGGGACACTTTGGTCATATTTTCCAAATTTAGTCAAAAATATAAAATATAAAATGAAATTTCTCATCTTAGGAATAAGATAAATAGATACATGTATAAGCCAAACGATAGACAATAAAATTATCTATTAGATGCCATCAACAAATTGTCGATAAATAGATAAATAGACGAGTAATTAACAAGAAAATTAAGACACTTTTGTCATATTTTACTATTTTTAGTTAGAAATATATTATATAAAGTGAAATTTCTCATCTTGGGAAGTAGATAAATAGATACATGTATATACGAAAAGATAGACAATAAAATTATCTATTAGATGCTATCAACAAATTGTTAATAGATAGATAAATAGACGAGTAATTAATGAAGAAATGGGACACCTTGGTAATATTTTACAATTTTTTGTAAAAAATATAATATATAAAGTGAAATTTCTCATCTTAGGAATAAGATAAATACATATATGTATAAACCAAACGATAGACAATAAAATTATCTATTAGATGCCATCAACAAATTGTCGATAGATAGATAAATAGACGAGTAATTAACGAAAAAAGCGGGACACTTTGGTCATATTTTACAATTTTTAGTAAAAAATATATTATATAAAGTGAAATTTCTCACCTAAAAAAATAGATAAATAGATACATGTATATACCAAAGAATCGAAGATAAAATGATCTAATTGATGTCATCAACAAATTGTTGATAGATAAATAAATAGACGAGTAATTAATGAAGAAATGGGACACTTTGGTAATATTTTACATTTTTTTGTAAAAAATATAATATAAAAAATGAAATTTCTCAGCTTAGGAATAAGATAAATACATATATGTAAAAACCAAACGATAGACAATAAAATGATCTATTAGATGCCATCAACAAATTGTCAATAAATAGATAAATAGACGAGTAATTAACAACAATATTAAGACACTTTTGTCATATTTTACTATTTTTAGTTAGAAATATATTATATAAAGTGAAATTTCTCATCTTGGGAAATAGATAAATAGATACATGTATATACCAAAAGATAGACAATAAAATTATCTATTAGATACCATCAACAAATTGTCGATAGATAGATAAATAGATGAGTAATTAAATAATAATGTGGGACACTTTGGTCATATTTTACTATTTTTAGTCAAAAATATATTATATAAAGTGAAATTTTTCATCTTCGGAAATAGATAAATATATATATGTATATACCAAAAGATAGACAATAACATTATCTATTAGATGCCATCGACAAATTGTCGATAAATAGATAAATAAACGAGTAATTAACAAGAAAATTAAGACATTTTTGTCATATTTTACTATTTTTAGTCAAAAATATATTATATAAAGTGAAATTTCTCATCTTAAAAAATAGATAAATAGATACCTGTATATACCAAAAAATAGACGATAAAATTATCTAATTGATGTCATCAACATATTTTCAATAGATAGATAAATAGACGTGTAATAAATGAATAAATTAAGACATTTTTGTCATATTTTACAATTTTTAGTCAAAAAAATATTATATAAAGTGAAATTTCTCATCTTAGGAAATAGATAAATAGATACATGTATATACGAAAAGATAGACAATAAAATTATCTATTAGATGCCATCAACAAATTGTTAATAGATAGATAAATAGACGAGTAATTAATGAAGAAATGGGACACTTTGGTAATATTTTACAATTTTTTGTAAAAAATATAATATATAAAGTGAAATTTCTCATCTTAGGAATAAGATAAATACATATATGTATAAACCAAACGATAGACAATAACATTATCTATTAGATGCAATCAACAAATTGTCGATAGATAAATAAATAGACGAGTAATTAACAAAAAAAGTGGGACACTTTGGTCATATTTTACAATTTTTATTAAAAAATATATTATATAAAGTGAAATTTCTCATCTTAGGAATAAGATAGATACATATATGTATAAACCAAACGATAGACAATAAAATGATCTATTAGATGCCAAAAACAAATTGTCGATAAATAGATAAATAGACGAGTAATTAGCAAGAAAATTAAGTCACTTTGCTCATATTTTACAATTTTTAGTCAAAAATATAATATGTAAAGTGAAATTTCTCATCTTAGGAAATAGATAAATAGATACATGTATATACCAAAAAATTGACGTTAAAATTATCTATTAGATGCCATCAACAAATTGTCGATAGATAGATAAATAGACAAGTAATTATCGAAAAAAGTGGGACACTTTGGTCATATTTTCCAAATTTTAGTCAAAAATATAATATATAAAATGAAATTTCTCATCTTAGGAATAAGATAAATAGATACATGTATAAGCCAAACGATAGACAATAAAATTATCTATTAGATGCCATCAACAAATTGTCGATAAATAGATAAATAGACGAGTAATTAACAAGAAAATTAAGACACTTTTGTCATATTTTACTATTTTTAGTTAGAAATATATTATATAAAGTGAAATTTCTCATCTTGGGAAATAGATAAATAGATACATGTATATACGAAAAGATAGACAATAAAATTATCTATTAGATGCTATCAACAAATTGTTAATAGATAGATAAATAGACGAGTAATTAATGAAGAAATGGGACACTTTGGTCATATTTTACAATTTTTTGTAAAAAATATAATATATAAAGTGAAATTTCTCATCTTAGGAATAAGATAAATACATATATGTATAAACCAAACGATAGACAATAACATTATCTATTAGATGCCATCAATAAATTGTCGATAGATAAATAAATAGATGAGTAATTAACGATAAAAGTGGGACACTTTGGTCATATTTTACAATTTTTAGTCAAAAATATATTATATAAAGTGATATTTCTCATCTTAGGAAATAGATAAATTGATACATGTATATACCAAACGATAGACAATAAAATTATCTATTAGATGCCATCAACAAATTGTCGATAGATAGATAAATAGACGAGTAATTAACGAAAAAAGCGGGACACTTTGGTCATATTTTACAATTTTTAGTAAAAAATATATTATATAAAGTGAAATTTCTCACCTAAAAAAATAGATAAATAGATACATGTATATACCAAAAAATCGACGATAAAATGATCTAATTGATGTCATCAACAAATTGTTGATAGATAAATAAATAGACGAGTAATTAATGAAGAAATGGGACACTTTGGTAATATTTTACATTTTTTTGTAAAAAATATAATATAAAAAATGAAATTTCTCAGCTTAGGAATAAGATAAATACATATATGTAAAAACCAAACGATAGACAATAAAATGATCTATTAGATGCCATCAACAAATTGTCAATAAATAGATAAATAGACGAGTAATTAACAACAATATTAAGACACTTTTGTCATATTTTACTATTTTTAGTTAGAAATATATTATATAAAGTGAAATTTCTCATCTTGGGAAATAGATAAATAGATACATGTATATACCAAAAGATAGACAATAAAATTATCTATTAGATACCATCAACAAATTGTCGATAGATAGATAAATAGATGAGTAATTAAATAATAATGTGGGACACTTTGGTCATATTTTACTATTTTTAGTCAAAAATATATTATATAAAGTGAAATTTTTCATCTTCGGAAATAGATAAATATATATATGTATATACCAAAAGATAGACAATAACATTATCTATTAGATGCCATCGACAAATTGTCGATAAATAGATAAATAAACGAGTAATTAACAAGAAAATTAAGACATTTTTGTCATATTTTACTATTTTTAGTCAAAAATATATTATATAAAGTGAAATTTCTCATCTTAAAAAATAGATAAATAGATACCTGTATATACCAAAAAATAGACGATAAAATTATCTAATTGATGTCATCAACATATTTTCAATAGATAGATAAATAGACGTGTAATAAATGAATAAATTAAGACATTTTTGTCATATTTTACAATTTTTAGTCAAAAATATATTATATAAAGTGAAATTTCTCATCTTAGGAAATAGATAAATAGATACATGTATATACGAAAAGATAGACAATAAAATTATCTATTAGATGCCATCAACAAATTGTTAATAGATAGATAAATAGACGAGTAATTAATGAAGAAATGGGACACTTTGGTAATATTTTACATTTTTTTGTAAAAAATATAATATATAAAGTGAAATTTCTCATCTTAGGAATAAGATAAATACATATATGTATAAACCAAACGATAGACAATAACATTATCTATTAGATGCAATCAACAAATTGTCGATAGATAAATAAATAGACGAGTAATTAACAAAAAAATTGGGACACTTTGGTCATATTTTACAATTTTTATTAAAAAATATATTATATAAAGTGAAATTTCTCATCTTAGGAAATTGATAAATTGATGCATGTATATACCAAAAGATAGACAATAAAATTATCTATCAGATACCATTGACAAATTGTCGATAAATAGATAAAAAAACGAGTAATTAACGAAAAAAGTGGGACACTTTGGTCATATTTTACAATTTTTTGTAAAAAATATAATTTATAAAGTGAAATTTCTCATCTTAGGAATAAGATAGATACATATATGTATAAACCAAACGATAGACAATAAAATGATCTATTAGATGCCAAAAACAAATTGTCGATAAATAGATAAATAGACGAGTAATTAGCAAGAAAATTAAGTCACTTTGGTCATATTTTACAATTTTTAGTCAAAAATATAATATGTAAAGTGAAATTTCTCATCTTAGGAAATAGATAAATAGATACATGTATATACCAAAAAATAGACGTTAAAATTATCTATTAGATGCCATCAACAAATTGTCGATAGATAGATAAATAGACAAGTAATTAACAAAAAAAGTGGGACACTTTGGTCATATTTTACAATTTTTATTAAAAAATATATTATATAAAGTGAAATTTCTCATCTTAGGAAATTGATAAATTGATACATGTATATACCAAAAGATAGACAATAAAATTATCTATCAGATACCATTGACAAATTGTCGATAAATAGATAAAAAAACGAGTAATTAACGAAAAAAGTGGGACACTTTGGTCATATTTTCCAAATTTTAGTCAAAAATATAATATATAAAATGAAATTTCTCATCTTAGGAATAAGATAAATAGATACATGTATAAGCCAAACGATAGACAATAAAATTATCTATTAGATGCCATCAACAAATTGTCGATAAATAGATAAATAGACGAGTAATTAACAAGAAAATTAAGACACTTTTGTCATATTTTACTATTTTTAGTTAGAAATATATTATATAAAGTGAAATTTCTCATCTTGGGAAATAGATAAATAGATATATGTATATGCCAAAAGATAGACAATATAATTATCTATTAGATGCCATCAACAAATTTTCAATAGATAGATAAATAGACGTGTAATAAATGAATAAATTAAGACATTTTTGTCATATTTTACATTTTTTAGTCAAAAATATATTATATAAAGTGAAATTTCTCATCTTAGGAAATAGATAAATTGATATATGTATATACGAAAAGATAGACAATAAAATTATCTATTAGATGCCATCAACAAATTGTCGATAGATAGATAAATAGACGAGTAATTAACGAAAAAAGCGGGACACTTTGGTCATATTTTACAATTTTTAGTAAAAAATATATTATATAAAGTGAAATTTCTCACCTAAAAAAATAGATAAATAGATACATGTATATACCAAAAAATCGACGATAAAATGATCTAATTGATGTCATCAACAAATTGTTGATAGATAAATAAATAGACGAGTAATTAATGAAGAAATGGGACACTTTGGTAATATTTTACATTTTTTTGTAAAAAATATAATATAAAAAATGAAATTTCTCAGCTTAGGAATAAGATAAATACATATATGTAAAAACCAAACGATAGACAATAAAATGATCTATTAGATGCCATCAACAAATTGTCAATAAATAGATAAATAGACGAGTAATTAACAACAATATTAAGACACTTTTGTCATATTTTACTATTTTTAGTTAGAAATATATTATATAAAGTGAAATTTCTCATCTTGGGAAATAGATAAATAGATACATGTATATACCAAAAGATAGACAATAAAATTATCTATTAGATACCATCAACAAATTGTCGATAGATAGATAAATAGATGAGTAATTAAATAATAATGTGGGACACTTTGGTCATATTTTACTATTTTTAGTCAAAAATATATTATATAAAGTGAAATTTTTCATCTTCGGAAATAGATAAATATATATATGTATATACCAAAAGATAGACAATAACATTATCTATTAGATGCCATCGACAAATTGTCGATAAATAGATAAATAAACGAGTAATTAACAAGAAAATTAAGACATTTTTGTCATATTTTACTATTTTTAGTCAAAAATATATTATATAAAGTGAAATTTCTCATCTTAAAAAATAGATAAATAGATACCTGTATATACCAAAAAATAGACGATAAAATTATCTAATTGATGTCATCAACATATTTTCAATAGATAGATAAATAGACGTGTAATAAATGAATAAATTAAGACATTTTTGTCATATTTTACAATTTTTAGTCAAAAATATATTATATAAAGTGAAATTTCTCATCTTAGGAAATAGATAAATAGATACATGTATATACGAAAAGATAGACAATAAAATTATCTATTAGATGCCATCAACAAATTGTTAATAGATAGATAAATAGACGAGTAATTAATGAAGAAATGGGACACTTTGGTAATATTTTACATTTTTTTGTAAAAAATATAATATATAAAGTGAAATTTCTCATCTTAGGAATAAGATAAATACATATATGTATAAACCAAACGATAGACAATAACATTATCTATTAGATGCAATCAACAAATTGTCGATAGATAAATAAATAGACGAGTAATTAACAAAAAAATTGGGACACTTTGGTCATATTTTACAATTTTTATTAAAAAATATATTATATAAAGTGAAATTTCTCATCTTAGGAAATTGATAAATTGATGCATGTATATACCAAAAGATAGACAATAAAATTATCTATCAGATACCATTGACAAATTGTCGATAAATAGATAAAAAAACGAGTAATTAACGAAAAAAGTGGGACACTTTGGTCATATTTTACAATTTTTTGTAAAAAATATAATTTATAAAGTGAAATTTCTCATCTTAGGAATAAGATAGATACATATATGTATAAACCAAACGATAGACAATAAAATGATCTATTAGATGCCAAAAACAAATTGTCGATAAATAGATAAATAGACGAGTAATTAGCAAGAAAATTAAGTCACTTTGGTCATATTTTACAATTTTTAGTCAAAAATATAATATGTAAAGTGAAATTTCTCATCTTAGGAAATAGATAAATAGATACATGTATATACCAAAAAATAGACGTTAAAATTATCTATTAGATGCCATCAACAAATTGTCGATAGATAGATAAATAGACAAGTAATTAACGAAAAAAGTGGGACACTTTGGTCATATTTTACAATTTTTATTAAAAAATATATTATATAAAGTGAAATTTCTCATCTTAGGAAATTGATAAATTGATACATGTATATACCAAAAGATAGACAATAAAATTATCTATCAGATACCATTGACAAATTGTCGATAAATAGATAAAAAAACGAGTAATTAACGAAAAAAGTGGGACACTTTGGTCATATTTTCCAAATTTTAGTCAAAAATATAATATATAAAATGAAATTTCTCATCTTAGGAATAAGATAAATAGATACATGTATAAGCCAAACGATAGACAATAAAATTATCTATTAGATGCCATCAACAAATTGTCGATAAATAGATAAATAGACGAGTAATTAACAAGAAAATTAAGACACTTTTGTCATATTTTACTATTTTTAGTTAGAAATATATTATATAAAGTGAAATTTCTCATCTTGGGAAATAGATAAATAGATATATGTATATGCCAAAAGATAGACAATATAATTATCTATTAGATGCCATCAACAAATTTTCAATAGATAGATAAATAGACGTGTAATAAATGAATAAATTAAGACATTTTTGTCATATTTTACATTTTTTAGTCAAAAATATATTATATAAAGTGAAATTTCTCATCTTAGGAAATAGATAAATTGATATATGTATATACGAAAAGATAGACAATAAAATTATCTATTACATGCCATCAACAAATTGTTGATAGATAGATAAATAGACGAGTAATTAACGAAAAATTGGGACACTTTGGTCATATTTTACAATTTTTAGTCAAAAATATATTATATAAAGTGAAATTTCTCATCTTAGGAAATAGATAAATTGATACATATATATACGAAAAGATAGACAATAAAATTATCTATTAGATGCCATCAACAAATTGTTGATAGATAGATAAATAGACGAGTAATTAACGAAAAATTGGGACACTTTGATCATATTTTACAATTTTTAGTCAAAAATATATTATATAAAGTAAAATATTTCATCTTAGGAAATAGATAAATATATATATGTATATATCAAAAGATAGACAATAAAATTATCTATTAGATGCCATCAACAAATTGTCGATAGATAGATAAATAGACGAGTAATAAATGAAATAATTAAGAAACTTTTATCATATTTTACAATTTTTTGTAAAAAATATAATATATAAAGTGAAAATTCTCATCTTAGGAATAAGATAAATAGATACATGTATAAACCAGACGATAGACAATAAAATTATCTATTAGATGCCATCAACAAATTGTCGATAAATAGAAAAATAGACGAGTAATTAACAAGAAAATTAAGACACTTTTGTCATATTTTATTATTTTTAGTCAAAAATATATTATATAAAGTAAAATTTCTCATATTAGGAAATAGATAAAGAGATACATGTATATACAAAAAGATAGACAATAAAATTATCTATTAGATGCCATCAACAAATTGTTAATAGATAGATAAATAGACGAGTACTAAATGAATAAATTAAGACATTTTTGTCATATTTTACCATTTTTAGTCAAAAATATATTATATAAAGTGAAATTTCTCATCTTAGGAAATAGATAAATAGATACATGTATAAACCAAACGATAGACAATAAAATTATCTATTAGATGCCATCAACAAATTGTCGATAAATAGATAAATAGACGAATAATTAACAAGAAAATTAAGACACTTTTGTCATATTTTACTATTTTAGTCAAAAATATATTATATAAAGTGAAATTTCTCATCATAAAAAATAGATAAATAGATACATGTATATACCAAAAGATAGACGATAAAATTATCTAATAGATGCCATCAACAAATTGTTGATAGATAGATAAATAGACGAGTAATTAATGAAGAAATGGGACACTTTGGTAATATTATACAATTTTTAGTCAAAAATATATTATATAAAGTGAAATTTCGAATCTTAGGAATAAGATAAATACATATATGTATAACCCAAAAAATAGACAATACAATTATCTATTAGATGCCATCAACAAATTGTCAATTGATAGATAAATAGACGAGTAATAAATGAAACAATTAAGACATTTTTGTAATATTTTACAATTTTTAGTAAAAAATATATTATATAAAGTGAAATTTCTCATCTTAGGAAATAGATAAATAGATACATGTAAATACCAAAATATAGACAATAAAATTATCTATTAGATGCCATCAACAAATTGTCGATAAATAGATAAATAGATGAGTAATTAACAAGAAAATTAAGACACTTTTATCATATTTTACTATTTTTAGTTAAAAATATATTATATAAAGTGAAATTTCTCATCTTAGGAAATAGATAAATAGATACATGTATATACCAAAAGATAGACATTATATTATCTATTAGATGCCATCAACAAATTGTCGATAGATAGATAAATAGACGAGTAATTAACGAAAAAAGTGGGACACTTTGGTCATATTTTACATTTTTTAGTCAAAAATATATTATATAAAGTGAAATTTCTCATCTTAGGAAATAGATAATTTGATACATGTATATACGAAAAGATAGACAATAAAATTATCTATTAGATGCCATCAACAAAGTTTCCATAGATAGATAAATAAACGAGTAATAAATGAATAAATAAATACACTTTGGTCATATTTTAAAATTTTGTCAAAAATATATTATATAAAGTGACATTTCTCATCTTATGAAATAGATAAATTGATACATGTATATACGAAAAGATAGACAATAAAATTATCTATTAGATGCCATGAACAAATTGTCGATAGATAGATAAATAGATGAGTAATAAATGAAATAATTAAGTCACTTTGGTCATATTTTACAATTTTTAGTCAAAAATATAATATGTAAAGTGAAATTTCTCATCTTAGGAAATAGATAAATAGATACATGTATATACCAAAAAATAGACGTTAAAATTATCTATTAGATGCCATCAACAAATTGTCGATAGATAGATAAATAGACAAGTAATTAACGAAAAAAGTGGGACACTTTGGTCATATTTTACAATTTTTATTAAAAAATATATTATATAAAGTGAAATTTCTCATCTTAGGAAATTGATAAATTGATACATGTATATACCAAAAGATAGACAATAAAATTATCTATCAGATACCATTGACAAATTGTCGATAAATAGATAAAAAAACGAGTAATTAACGAAAAAAGTGGGACACTTTGGTCATATTTTCCAAATTTTAGTCAAAAATATAATATATAAAATGAAATTTCTCATCTTAGGAATAAGATAAATAGATACATGTATAAGCCAAACGATAGACAATAAAATTATCTATTAGATGCCATCAACAAATTGTCGATAAATAGATAAATAGACGAGTAATTAACAAGAAAATTAAGACACTTTTGTCATATTTTACTATTTTTAGTTAGAAATATATTATATAAAGTGAAATTTCTCATCTTGGGAAATAGATAAATAGATATATGTATATGCCAAAAGATAGACAATATAATTATCTATTAGATGCCATCAACAAATTTTCAATAGATAGATAAATAGACGTGTAATAAATGAATAAATTAAGACATTTTTGTCATATTTTACATTTTTTAGTCAAAAATATATTATATAAAGTGAAATTTCTCATCTTAGGAAATAGATAAATTGATATATGTATATACGAAAAGATAGACAATAAAATTATCTATTACATGCCATCAACAAATTGTTGATAGATAGATAAATAGACGAGTAATTAACGAAAAATTGGGACACTTTGGTCATATTTTACAATTTTTAGTCAAAAATATATTATATAAAGTGAAATTTCTCATCTTAGGAAATAGATAAATTGATACATATATATACGAAAAGATAGACAATAAAATTATCTATTAGATGCCATCAACAAATTGTTGATAGATAGATAAATAGACGAGTAATTAACGAAAAATTGGGACACTTTGGTCATATTTTACAATTTTTAGTCAAAAATATATTATATAAAGTAAAATATTTCATCTTAGGAAATAGATAAATATATATATGTATATATCAAAAGATAGACAATAAAATTATCTATTAGATGCCATCAACAAATTGTCGATAGATAGATAAATAGACGAGTAATAAATGAAATAATTAAGAAACTTTTATCATATTTTACAATTTTTTGTAAAAAATATAATATATAAAGTGAAAATTCTCATCTTAGGAATAAGATAAATAGATACATGTATAAACCAGACGATAGACAATAAAATTATCTATTAGATGCCATCAACAAATTGTCGATAAATAGAAAAATAGACGAGTAATTAACAAGAAAATTAAGACACTTTTGTCATATTTTATTATTTTTAGTCAAAAATATATTATATAAAGTAAAATTTCTCATATTAGGAAATAGATAAAGAGATACATGTATATACAAAAAGATAGACAATAAAATTATCTATTAGATGCCATCAACAAATTGTTAATAGATAGATAAATAGACGAGTACTAAATGAATAAATTAAGACATTTTTGTCATATTTTACCATTTTTAGTCAAAAATATATTATATAAAGTGAAATTTCTCATCTTAGGAAATAGATAAATAGATACATGTATAAACCAAACGATAGACAATAAAATTATCTATTAGATGCCATCAACAAATTGTCGATAAATAGATAAATAGACGAATAATTAACAAGAAAATTAAGACACTTTTGTCATATTTTACTATTTTAGTCAAAAATATATTATATAAAGTGAAATTTCTCATCATAAAAAATAGATAAATAGATACATGTATATACCAAAAGATAGACGATAAAATTATCTAATAGATGCCATCAACAAATTGTTGATAGATAGATAAATAGACGAGTAATTAATGAAGAAATGGGACACTTTGGTAATATTTTACAATTTTTAGTCAAAAATATATTATATAAAGTGAAATTTCGAATCTTAGGAATAAGATAAATACATATATGTATAACCCAAACGATAGACAATAAAATTATCTATTAGATGACATTAACAAATTGTCGATAAATAGATAAATAGACGAGTAATTAACAAGAAAATTAAGAGACTTTTGTCATATTTTACTATTTTTAGTTAAAAATATATTATATAATGTGAAATATCTCTTCTTAGGAAATAGATAAATAGATACATGTATATACCAAAAAATAGACAATACAATTATCTATTAGATGCCATCAACAAATTGTCAATTGATAGATAAATAGACGAGTAATAAATGAAACAATTAAGACATTTTTGTAATATTTTACAATTTTTAGTAAAAAATATATTATATAAAGTGAAATTTCTCATCTTAGGAAATAGATAAATAGATACATGTAAATACCAAAATATAGACAATAAAATTATCTATTAGATGCCATCAACAAATTGTCGATAAATAGATAAATAGATGAGTAATTAACAAGAAAATTAAGACACTTTTATCATATTTTACTATTTTTAGTTAAAAATATATTATATAAAGTGAAATTTCTCATCTTAGGAAATAGATAAATAGATACATGTATATACCAAAAGATAGACATTATATTATCTATTAGATGCCATCAACAAATTGTCGATAGATAGATAAATAGACGAGTAATTAACGAAAAAAGTGGGACACTTTGGTCATATTTTACATTTTTTAGTCAAAAATATATTATATAAAGTGAAATTTCTCATCTTAGGAAATAGATAATTTGATACATGTATATACGAAAAGATAGACAATAAAATTATCTATTAGATGCCATCAACAAAGTTTCCATAGATAGATAAATAAACGAGTAATAAATGAATAAATAAATACACTTTGGTCATATTTTAAAATTTTGTCAAAAATATATTATATAAAGTGACATTTCTCATCTTATGAAATAGATAAATTGATACATGTATATACGAAAAGATAGACAATAAAATTATCTATTAGATGCCATGAACAAATTGTCGATAGATAGATAAATAGATGAGTAATAAATGAAATAATTAAGACACTTTTGTCATATTTTACAATTTTTAGTCAAAAACATAATATATAAAGTGAAATTTCTCATCTTAGGAATAAGATAAATAGATACATGTATAAACCAAACGATAGACAATAAAATTATCTATTAGATGCCATCAACAAATTGTCGATAAATAGATAAATAGACGAGTAATTAACAACAAAATTCAGACACTTTTGTCATATTTTACTATTTTTAGTTAAAAATATATTATATAAAGTGAAATTTCTCATCTTAGAAAATAGATAAATACATATATGTATAGACCAAACGATAGACAATACAATTATCTATTAGATGCCATCAACAAATTGTCGATAGATAGATAATGAGACGAGTAATTAAAGAAAAAAGTGGGACACTTTGGTGATATTTTACTATTTTTAGTAAAAAATATATTATATAAAGTGGAATTTCTCATCTTAGGAAATAGATAAATATATATATGTATATACCAAAAGATAGACAATAGAATTATCTATTAGATACCATCAATAAACTTTCAATAGATAGATAAATAGACGAGTACTAAATGAATAAATTAAGACATTTTTGTCATATTTTACCATTTTTAGTCAAAAATATATTATATAAAGTGAAATTTCTCATCTTAGGAAATAGATAAATAGATACATGTATAAACCAAACGATAGCCAATAAAATTATCTATTAGATGCCATCAACAAATTGTTAATAGATAGATAAATAGACGAGTAATTAATGAAGAAATGGGACACTTTGGTAATATTTTACAATTTTTTTTAAAAAATATAATATATAAAGTGAAATTTCTCATCTTAGGAATAAGATAAATACATATATGTATAAACCAAACGATAGACAATAACATTATCTATTAGATGCCATCGACAAATTGTCGATAAATAGATAAATAAACGAGTAATTAACAAGAATATTAAGACACTTTTGTCATATTTTACTATTTTTAGTCAAAAATATATTATATAAAGTGAAATTTCTCACCTAAAAAAATAAATAAATAGATACATGTATACACCAAAAAATAGACGATAAAATTTTCTAATTGATGTCATCAACAAATTGTTGATAGATAAATAAATAGACGAGTAATTAATGAAGAAATGGGACACTTTGGTAATATTTTACAATTTTTTGTAAAAAATATAATATATAAAATGAAATTTCTCATCTTAGGAATAAGATAAATACATATATGTATAAACCAAACGATAGAAAATAAAATTATCTATTAGATGCCATCAACAAATTGTCGATAAATAGATAAATAGACGAGTAATTAACAAGAAAATTAAGACACTTTGGTCATATTTTACTATTTTTAGTTAGAAATATATTATATAAAGTGAAATTTCTCATCTTGAGAAATAGATAAATAGATATATGTATATGCCAAAAGATAGACAATAGAATTATCTATTAGATGCCATCAACAAATTTTCAATAGATAGATAAATAGACGTGTAATAAATGAATAAATTAAGACATTTTTGTCATATTTTACATTTTTTAGTCAAAAATATATTATATAAAGTAAAATTTCTCATCTTAGGAAATAGATAAATTGATATATGTATATACGAAAAGATAGACAATAAAATTATCTATTAGATGCCATCAACAAATTGTTGATAGATAGATAAATAGACGAGTAATTAACGAAAAAAGTGGGACACTTTAATCATATTTTACAATTTTTAGTCAAAAATATATTATATAAAGTGAAATTTCTCATCTTAGGAAATAGATAAATTGATACAAATATATACGAAAAGATAGACAATAAAATTATCTATTAGATACCATCAACAAATTGTCGATAGATAGATAAATAGATGAGTAATTATCGAGAAAAGTGGGACACTTTGGTCATATTTTACTATTTTTAGTCAAAAATATATTATATAAAGTAAAATATTTCATCTTAGGAAATAGATAAATATATATATGTATATATCAAAAGATAGACAATAAAATTATCTATTAGATTCCATCAACAAATTGTCGATATATAGATAAATAGACGAGTAATAAATGAAATAATTAAGAAACTTTTATCATATTTTACAATTTTTTGTAAAAAATATAATATATAAAGTGAAAATTCTCATCTTAGGAATAAGATAAATAGATACATGTATAAACCAGACGATAGACAATAAAATTATCTATTAGATGCCATCAACAAATTGTCGATAAATAGAAAAATAGACGAGTAATTAACAAGAAAATTAAGACACTTGTCATATTTTATTATTTTTAGTCAAAAATATATTATATAAAGTAAAATTTCTCATCTTGGGAAATACATAAATAGATACATGTATATACCAAAAGATAGACAATAAAATTATCTATTAGATGCCATCAACAAATTGTCGATAGATAGATAAATAGATGAATAATTAATGAAAAATGTGGGACACTTTGGTCATATTTTACTATTTTTAGTCAAAAATATATTATATAAAGTGAAATTTTTCATCTTCGGAAATAGATAAATATATATATATGTATATACCAAAAGATAGACAATAGAATTATCTATTAAATGCCATCAACAAAATTTCAATAGATAGATAAATAGACGAGTAATAAATGAATAAATTAAGACATTTTTGTCATATTTTACAATTTTTAGTCAAAAATATAATATATAAAGTGAAATTTCTCATCTTAGAAAATAGATAAAGAGATACATGTATGTACAAAAAGATAGACAATAGAATTATCTATTAGATGCCATCAACAAATTGTCCATAGATAGATAAATAGACGAGTAATTAATGAAACAATTAAGACACTTTCGTCATATTTTACAATTTTTAGTCAAAAATATATTATATAAAGTGAAATTTCTCATCTTAGGAAATTGATAAATTGATACATGTATATACCAAAAGATAGACAATAAAATTATCTATTAGATGCCATCGACAAATTGTCGATAAATAGATAAATAAACGAGTAATTAACAAGAATATTAAGACACTTTTGTCATATTTTACTATTTTTAGTCAAAAATATATTATATAAAGTGAAATTTCTCACCTAAAAAAATAAATAAATAGATACATGTATATACCAAAAAATAGACGATAAAATTATCTAATTGATGTCATCAACAAATTGTTGATAGATAAATAAATAGACGAGTAATTAATGAAGAAATGGGACACTTTGGTAATATTTTACAATTTTTTGTAAAAAATATAATATATAAAATGAAATTTCTCATCTTAGGAATAAGATAAATACATATATGTATAAACCAAACGATAGACAATAAAATTATCTATTAGATGCCATCAACAAATTGTCGATAAATAGATAAATAGACGAGTAATTAACAAGAAAATTAAGACACTTTGGTCATATTTTACTATTTTTAGTTAGAAATATATTATATAAAGTGAAATTTCTCATCTTGAGAAATAGATAAATAGATATATGTATATGCCAAAAGATTGACCATAGAATTATCTATTAGATGCCATCAACAAATTTTCAATAGATAGATAAATAGACGTGTAATAAATGAATAAATTAAGACATTTTTGTCATATTTTACATTTTTTAGTCAAAAATATATTATATAAAGTAAAATTTCTCATCTTAGGAAATAGATAAATTGATATATGTATATACGAAAAGATAGACAATAAAATTATCTATTAGATGCCATCAACAAATTGTTGATAGATAGATAAATAGACGAGTAATTAACGAAAAAAGTGGGACACTTTGGTCATATTTTACAATTTTTAGTCAAAAATATATTATATAAAGTGAAATTTCTCATCTTAGGAAATAGATAAATTGATACATATATATACGAAAAGATAGACAATAAAATTATCTATTAGATACCATCAACAAATTGTCGATAGATAGATAAATAGATGAGTAATTATCGAGAAAAGTGGGACACTTTGGTCATATTTTACTATTTTTAGTCAAAAATATATTATATAAAGTAAAATATTTCATCTTAGGAAATAGATAAATATATATATGTATATATCAAAAGATAGACAATAAAATTATCTATTAGATGCCATCAACAAATTGTCGATAGATAGATAAATAGACGAGTAATAAATGAAATAATTAAGAAACTTTTATCATATTTTACAATTTTTTGTAAAAAATATAATATATAAAGTGAAAATTCTCATCTTAGGAATAAGATAAATAGATACATGTATAAACCAGACGATAGACAATAAAATTATCTATTAGATGCCATCAACAAATTGTCGATAAATAGAAAAATAGACGAGTAATTAACAAGAAAATTAAGACACTTTTGTCATATTTTATTATTTTTAGTCAAAAATATATTATATAAAGTAAAATTTCTCATCTTGGGAAATACATAAATAGATACATTTATATACCAAATGATAGACAATAAAATTATCTATTAGATACCATCAACAAATTGTCGATAGATAGATAAATAGATGAGTAATTAATGAAAAATGTGGGACACTTTGGTCATATTTTACTATTTTTAGTCAAAAATATATTATATAAAGTGAAATTTTTCATCTTCGGAAATAGATAAATATATATATATGTATATACCAAAAGATAGACAATAGAATTATCTATTAAATGCCATCAACAAAATTTCAATAGATAGATAAATAGACGAGTAATAAATGAATAAATTAAGACATTTTTGTCATATTTTACAATTTTTAGTCAAAAATATAATATATAAAGTGAAATTTCTCATCTTAGGAAATAGATAAAGAGATACATGTATATACAAAAAGATAGACAATAAAATTATCTATTAGATGCCATCAACAAATTGTTAATAGATAGATAAATAGACGAGTACTAAATGAATAAATTAAGACATTTTTGTCATATTTTACCATTTTTAGTCAAAAATATATTATATAAAGTGAAATTTCTCATCTTAGGAAATAGATAAATAGATACATGTATAAACCAAACGATAGACAATAAAATTATCTATTAGATGCCATCAACAAATTGTCGATAAATAGATAAATAGACGAATAATGAACAAGAAAATTAAGACACTTTTGTCATATTTTACTATTTTAGTCAAAAATATATTATATAAAGTGAAATTTCTTATCATAAAAAATAGATAAATAGATACATGTATATACCAAAAGATAGACGATAAAATTATCTAATAGATGCCATCAACAAATTGTTGATAGATAGATAAATAGACAAGTAATTAATGAAGAAATGGGACACTTTGGTAATATTTTACAATTTTTAGTCAAAAATATATTATATAAAGTGAAATTTCGAATCTTAGGAATAAGATAAATACATATATGTATAAACCAAACGATAGACAATAAAATTATCTATTAGATGCCATTAACAAATTGTCGATAAATAGATAAATAGACGAGTAATTAACAAGAAAATTAAGACACTTTTGTCATATTTTACTATTTTTAGTTAAAAATATATTATATAAAGTGAAATATCTCATCTTAGGAAATAGATAAATAGATACATGTATATACCAAAAAATAGACAATACAATTATCTATTAGATGCCATCAACAAATTGTCAATTGATAGATAAATAGACGAGTAATAAATGAAACAATTAAGATATTTTTGTAATATTTTACAATTTTTAGTAAAAAATATATTATATAAAGTGAAATTTCTCATCTTAGGAAATAGATAAATAGATACATGTAAATACCAAAATATAGACAATAAAATTATCTATTAGATGCCATCAACAAATTGTCGATAAATAGATAAATAGATGAGTAATTAACAAGAAAATTAAGACACTTTTATCATATTTTACTATTTTTAGTTAAAAATATATTATATAAAGTGAAATTTCTTATCTTAGGAAATAGATAAATAGATACATGTATATACCAAAAGATAGACATTAAATTATCTATTAGATGCCATCAACAAATTGTCGATAGATAGATAAATAGACGAGTAATTAACGAAAAAAGTGGGACACTTTGGTCATATTTTACAATTTTTAGTCAAAAATATATTTTATAAAGTGAAATTTCTCATCTTAGGAAATAGATAAATTGATACATGTATATACGAAAAGATAGACAATAAAATTATCTATTAGGTGCCATCAACAAAGTTTCCATAGATAGATAAATAAACGAGTAATAAATGAATAAATAAAGACACTTTGGTCATATTTTAAAATTTTGTCAAAAATATATTATATAAAGTGACATTTCTTATCTTATGAAATAGATAAATTGATACATGTATATACGAAAAGATAGACAATAAAATTATTTATTAGATGCCATGAACAAATTGTCGATAGATAGATAAATAGACGAGTAATTAACAACAAAATTCAGACACTTTTGTCATATTTTACTATTTTTAGTTAAAAATATATTATATAAAGTGAAATTTCTCATCTTAGAAAATAGATAAATACATATATGTATAGACCAAACGATACACAATAAAATTATCTATTAGATGCCATCAACAAATTGTCGATAGATAGATAATGAGACGAGTAATTAAAGAAAAAAGTGGGACACTTTGGTGATATTTTACTATTTTTAGTCAAAAATATATTATATAAAGTGGAAATTCTCATCTTAGGAAATAGATAAATATATATATGTATATACCAAAAGATAGACAATAGAATTATCTATTAGATACCATCAACAAACTTTCAATAGATAGATAAATAGACGAGTACTAAATGAATAAATTAAGACATTTTTGTCATATTTTACCATTTTTAGTCAAAAATATATTATATAAAGTGAAATTTCTCATCTTAGGAAATAGATAAATACATATATGTATAAACCAAACGATAGCCAATAAAATTATCTATTAGATGCCATCAACAAATTGTCGATAAATAGATAAATAGACGAATAATTAACAAGAAAATTAAGACACTTTTGTCATATTTTACTATTTTAGTCAAAAATATATTATATAAAGTGAAATTTCTCATCATAAAAAAAAGATAAATAGATACATGTATATACCAAAAGATAGACGATAAAATTATCTAATAGATGCCATCAACAAATTGTTGATAGATAGATAAATAGACGAGTAATTAATGAAGAAATGCGACACTTTGGTAATATTTTACAATTTTTAGTCAAAAATATAATATATAAAGTGAAATTTCGAATCTTTGGAATAAGATAAATACATATATGTATAAACCAAACGATAGACAATAAAATTATCTATTAGACGCCATTAACAAATTGTCGATAAATAGATAAATAGACGAGTAATTAACAAGAAAATTAAGACACTTTTGTCATATTTTACTATTTTTAGTAAAAATATATTATATAAATTGAAATATCTCATCTTAGGAAATAGATAAATAGATACATGTATATACCAAAAAATAGACAATAAAATTATCTATTAGATGCCATCAACAAATTGTCAATTGATAGATAAATAGACGAGTAATAAATGAAACAATTAAGACATTTTTGTCATATTTTACAATTTTTAGTAAAAAATATATTTTATAAAGTGAAATTTCTCATCTTAGGAAATAGATAAATAGATACATGTAAATACCAAAATATAGACAATAAAATTATCTATTAGATGCCATCAACAAATTGTCGATAAATAGATAAATAGATGAGTAATTAACAAGAAAATTAAGACACTTTTATCATATTTTACTATTTTTAGTAAAAAATATATTATATAAAGTGAAATTTCTCATCTTAGGAAATAGATAAATAGATACATGTATATACCAAAAGATAGACATTAAATTATCTATTAGATGCCATCAACAAATTGTCGATAGATAGATAAATAGACGAGTAATTAACGAAAAAAGTGGGACACTTTGGTCATATTTTACAATTTTTAGTCAAAAATATATTATATAAAGTGAAATTTCTCATCTTAGGAAATAGATAAATTGATACATGTATATACGAAAAGATAGACAATAAAATTATCTATTAGATGCCATCAACAAAGTTTCCATAGATAGATAAATAAACGAGTAATAAATGAATAAATAAAGACACTTTGGTCATATTTTAAAATTTTGTCAAAAATATATTATATAAAGTGACATTTCTCATCTTATGAAATAGATAAATTGATACATGTATATACGAAAACATAGACAATGAAATTATCTATTTGATGCTATGAACAAATTGTCGATAGATAGATAAATAGATGAGTAATAAATGAAATAATTAAGACACTTTTATCATATTTTACAATTTTTAGTCAAAAATATAATATATAAAGTGAAATTTCTCACGTTAGGAATAAGATAAATAGATACATGTATAAACCAAACGATAGACAATAAAATTATCTATTAGATGCCATCAACAAATTGTCGATAAATAGATAAATAGACGAGTAATTAACAACAAAATTTTGACACTTTTGTCATATTTTACTATTTTTAGTTAAAAATATATTATATAAAGTGAAATTTCTCATCTTAGGAAATAGATAAATAGATACATGTATATACCAAAAGATAGACAATAAAATTATCTATTAGATGCCATCAACAAATTGTCGATAGATAGATAAATAGACGAGTAATTAAAGAAAAAAGTGGGACACTTTGGTCATATTTTACTATTTTTAGTCAAAAATATATTATATAAAGTGGAAATTCTCATCTTGAGAAATAGATAAATTGATACATGTATATACGAAAAGATAGACAATAAAATTATCTATTAGGTGCCATCAACAAATTTTCCATAGATAGATAAATAGACGAGTAATAAATGAATAAATAAAGACACTTTGGTCATATTTTACAATTTTTAGTCAAAAATATAATATATAAAGTGAAATTTCTCATCTTAGGAATAAGATAAATAGATACATGTATAAACCAAACGATAGACAATAAAATTATCTATTAGATGCCATCAACAAATTGTCGATAAATAGATAAATAGACGAGTAATTAACAAGAAAATTAAGACATTTTTGTCATATTTTACTATTTTTAGTCAAAAATATGTTATATAAAGTGGAATTTCTCATCATAAAAAATAGATAAATATATATATGTATATACCAAAAGATAGACAATAGAAATATTTATTAGATACCATCAACAAACTTTCAATAGATAGATAAATAGACGAGTACTAAATGAATAAATTAAGACATTTTTGTCATATTTTACCATTTTTAGTCAAAAATATATTATATAAAGTGAAATTTCTCATCTTAGGAAATAGATAAATAGATACATGTATATACCAAAAGATAGACGATAAAATTATCTATTAGATGCCATCGACAAATTGTCGATAAATAGATAAATAGACGAGTAATTAACAAGAAAATTAAGACACTTTTGTCATATTTTACTATTTTTAGTCAAAAATATATTATATAAAGTGAAATTTCTCATCATAAAAAATAGATAAATAGATACATGTATATACCAAAAGATAGACGATGAAATTATCTATTAAATGCCATCAACAAATTGTTGATAGATAGATAAATAGACGAGTAATTAACGAAAGAAGTGGGACACTTTGGTCATATTTTACTATTTTTAGTCAAAAATATATTATATAAATTAAAATTTCTCATCTTAGGAATTAGATAAATAGATATATGTATATACCAAAAGATAGACAATAAAATTATCTATTAGATGCCATCAACAAATTGTCAATAGATAGATAAATAGACGAGTAATTAACGATAAAAGTGGGACACTTTGGTCATATTTTACAATTTTTAGTCAAAAATATATTATATAAAGTGAAATTTTTCATCTTATTAAATAGATAAATTGATTTGAGGTTTGAGGTTGATTTGAGGTTTGAGGTTTGAGGTTGAACCCAAAACCTCACCTAAAAATAAAAAAATAAATTTATATAAATGAAAGAATGAATGAATGAATGAATGATAATTTTTTTATTCACATGCTTTTTGTCTAGACTATATAATTTTTAATAGTTACAGTGACACACATGTATGGTAACACTGGTAACCAATATGGTAACACTGCTAATGTGGATTTGAACAGAGAAGTATCAGCCAAGGTTTGTTTATATTATAATTTTCCTTTATAATTAATGTTTATGTGTATTTACAAGTCTATATAATAACATAACATAATTACTAATATCAGTTTATAATAATAATAACATAATAGTACCATAAATAACTGTTATTATATATTAATACTGTAATTATTTATTAGCTAATGTATGCTGTGTTATTATGATTAGGAGTAGGGGACAGGCTTGGGGGGGACTGGGGGGTGGGAGAATAGGGGGACAGGCTTGGGGGGGACTAGGGGGTGGGAGAATAAGGGGGCAGGCTTGGGGTACATAGAACACTGTTTTGAAACAAATAATGGGTATTTATTTAAACTTACGTACATGAGAATACGTACATGAGAATACGCACATGAGAATACGCACATGAGAATACGCACATGAGAATACGCACAAGAGAATACGCACATGAATAAAATAAATACATGAAAATACACATGTGAAAAGAATACACACATAAAAATATGCACATGAGAATATGCACATGGAAATAAAATACACACATGGGAAAATGAAATAATTATCCATGTGAAAATACACACACTGGAAAATATATACATGGAAAAATACACACACGGGAAAATACACACATGAGAAAATCTTTTGAATATATTTTTTAGGAGAGAGAGAGAGAGAGAGAGAGAAGGATAGATTTGATGACTAACCATAAGAGAGAAGGATAGATTTGATGACTAACCATAAGAGAGAAGGATAGATTTGATGAGTGACAGAGGTGGGTGAGAAAAGGATAGGAAGGGTAAGGAATAGAAATAAAAGAAGTTTGATGAAGAGCTGATGGAATAAAGATAATGAGAATGTGAGGAAGAAGAGGAAAGAGAGTAATAGGAAATGTAGGTAATAGGGGAGTATGTAGTGAGTATTTTGTTATATGCAAATGATGTGGTGATTATGAGAGAGACAGGTGAGAGAGACAGGTGAGAGAGACAGCTAGGTGAGAGAGACAGGTGAGAGAGACAGCTAGGTGAGGTTCTGTAGAGAATACTTGATGTAATTACAGAGTATGGGAATGATTTTAATGTCAAGTTTGGGAGTGATAAGATGGGGATGACCGGGATATAGGTAGAACGTGGAGACTGGGTGGAAATGTGATTGAAAGGACACAATATATAGATACTTAGGAATAATTGTGGATGAGAAAGGGTGTGATAGGATAAAGACTAATAGGTTATCAAGAGCAAACCAGTGGGTAGGAAGACTAGGAAGTGTGTCAAGGTGTAGAGCTAATAAGTATGAAGTAGTGTATGGTGTATGGAAAGGTAGGAAGTGTGGTAAGGTGTATGGAAAGGTAGGAAGTGTGGTAAGGTGTATGGAAAGGTAGGAAGTGTGACAAGGTGTATGGAAAGGTAGGAAGTGTGTCAAGGTGTATGGAAAGGTAGGAAGTGTGACAAGGTGTATGGAAAGGTAGGAAGTGTGGCAAGGTGTATGGAAAGGTAGGAAGTGTGACAAGGTGTATGGAAAGGTAGGAAGTGTGGTAAGGTGTATGGAAAGGTAGGAAGTGTGACAAGGTGTAGAGCTAATACATACATACATACATACATACATACACTCATACATAGGATAGGAACAACATTGAATAGACTGGAGGTAGTACAGAATAGGATAGGAAGATAGTGATAGGAAGAAGGATAGACAGTGAGAGAGTACCGTTGTAAAGGTGACTCAGTCATCATCATCACTGGCAACACTGACGCCTCAGATCATCACTGGCAACACTGACGCCTCAGTTTTGTTTACCTCTGTGAAGCTCAAAGCCTGGCAGAGGAATATTTTAGTATTTATTTGCATTTTAAGGGCATTTAAGGATATTTTAAGGGCTCAAGATTATATTAAGGGTTAGTTAAGGGAATACAGTTAATGGTGAAGGGACATAAATAAGGGTAAGTTGGTGAAATAAGGGAATTTTGAAGGGTTTAAATAAGGGTGGATAATAATGGCTGTGTTAAAATGTTACCATAAATATTAGAATGACTTTGTTTTATTATTTTTAAGGGTTCACTGTTATTTTAAGGGTATATAAATAAGGACAAATTGGAGTAGTAAGGGGATTTTTATTGATAAAGGATTTAATTAACATGAAATAAATTAATTAACATTAAATTTATTTATTTCAGAAATGGGATTACAGAAGGATTTACATACGAGGATTTACAGAAGGAGGATTACAAAGACTACACCAAGGTATTTATGTAGAAGAATTATTATGGGTAAATTTACAGAAAACCTGGGTTCACTATATTGTATATATTAGTATCATTACCCACTATTTTGGACCATTCTAAGACACTTTTCATCTATGGTGTTTCTCTCGGAAATGCCTCGTTTTCGAAATATGCCCCGTTTACAAACATGATATGGAAACTAGTCTTACCTGACCTGACCTGACCTAACCTAGACCACAGCAGACTACCGGGACCTAACCTGGGCAAACTACCGGGTATAACCAGTGTAAACTATCATAAAATGACCTGGGCAAATTTCCAGGACTTAGCCTAATGTGGTGATACTGCTCAAGCCTAGCTGAAAACCCAGTTATTCTGTAATAATACATTATGATCTATCTATCTATCTATCTATAGCTCTGATGCCTCGCTCCCTCCGGGAACTTCTCCCAAGGAGGTGGCCACGGCAGAAAAGTCTCCAGTCTTCCCTGTTCCAACACTCCCTCCTTACTTGGTCCAGCCCTCCCCTCCCTCTCACATTACTCTCCTTTACATACTCCCTCCTTACTCCGTACTCTGTCCCTCACATTACTCTCCTTTACATACTCTTCCACTCTGTTCCAACACTCTCTCCTTACTCCCTACTCCCTCTCATGTTACTCTCCTTTACATACTCTTACACTCTGTTCTGCCATCTAACTGGTAGTCTGCCTCTCACATCACAGCCCACAACTTCACTTCCATACACCTTATTTACAAACTCCTCACTTTGCATTCTCTCTACATGTCCAAACCACCTCAATGTATTACATTTCACATTATTATTATTACTACCATTTTTATTATTATTATAACTACTATTATTATTACTACTTCAACTACTTTTATGATTATTATTATCGGTAAATATTGAAAGAATTATAGTTATTGTGTATGGTGTTTCTACCTTTATTACCCATTTATTTACACCATTCTAAGACTTTTTTCATTTAAGTGATGAGTTCATTTGTAACATCCATTTTATTGTGCAAATTTAATGTTTTATCCATACATAAATAACCTAACCTATCCTAACTTAACCTAACCTAACCTAATCTAATCTAACCTAACCTAACCTAATCTAATCTAACCTAACCTAATCTAATCTAACCTAATCTTAACCATTGCAGACTACCAGGACCTAACCTGAGCAGACTACCAGGACCTAACCTGAGCAGACTATTGGAAGTTTTACAAGGTAAGTAAGACCTAAATCAAAGTTATTATTATTATTATTATAACATATATAAAACACCTAAATTTAGGAAAAAAATTACGTGTCAATAATGGTGCAATTTTTATTATTATTATTATTATTATTATTAATATGAAAATTATTATTATTATTATTATTAATATGAAAATTATTATTATTATTATTATTATGAAAATTATTATTATTATTATTATTATTATTATTATTATTATTATTATTATTATTATTATTATTATTATTACATATACCGTACCATAAAACACCCAAACTTTGGACATTTTTTACGTGTGTTTGTGAATAATTGTGTTAATAATGGTACAAGTTTGTAAAGGTGGTGTATGGAAGTGAAGTTGTGGTGTGTGGTGTGAGAGGCAGACCACCAGTTAGATGGCAGAACAGAGTGGAAGAGTATGTAAAGGAGAGTAACATGAGGGACAGAGTAGGGCTGGACCAAGTAAGGAGGGAGTGTTGGAACAGAGTGGAAGAGTATGTAAAGGAGAGTAACATGAGGGACAGAGTAGGGCTGGACCAAGTAAGGAGGGAGTGTTGGAACAGGGAAGACTGGAGACTTTTCTGCCGTGGCCATCCCCTTGGGGGAGTTCCTGGAGGGAGGGAGGCGTCACAGCTATAGATAGATAGATAGGTACAGTTGCCCAAGAAAAGATTGCAACCAAAATATGCTAGTGTGTGGCGATATCTAGCAGATGGTCCGTAGTAAACACTCGTAATTTATGAATGGATCACACGGAACCAACAAGCTTTGTATGGATGGATGTGATTGGCTGAAACATTAAGTGCCGAAGCCAAATCATCGGCCCTGGTCTGCTCCGAATATTAACAGCATATGAATATATACTGATGATATTTATGAGGCCCATTTAATAAGTATTATAGATATACCAACATGGTTAGAATAACATTCAGTAATCAAGGCAGAATAATGTAGATAGATATTTGTAACGGTGTAGAGGAAATCAGTGGATCCCTCATCACATCGGATAATGATGTGAAGCATTACTTGAGACGCTCCGAAAACATTCTTATTATCTCATAATTCAAACTTATTTTTACATTTGATATTAAACACTATTGTAATAAAGTTAATATTATTTTTCTGTCACTCCAATATAAGATATCATATTAGAGCCTCACTGCACACTTTTCTATTATTAAAATATATATGTTAAGTTTCGTTAAGTAATGAAGAAATTCAGTGACAATAAACTGCACACTTTCAGAATATAATCTTTATTTATCAGTGAATACCTTTGATATTTATCAGTGAATACCTTTGATATAGGTCTAAGAATTTCTCGTTCTAGGTTGACTGAACAAGACTCTTATCACATGATATAACGGAAGCGGATGGGGACAGCTGGCCATTCTTTGATAATTTGTCTTGTGATTGGTCACCTCCAATAAGCGCGTCCCTCATTGGTCCATCATTCCTCTCCCCCCCCCCCCGCCCCCCCCCCCCGCCAAGCGTCCCCAACTCCCGGCTACATACAGCTACATACGTAAACAAACTGAGAGTATAGCCATGGCGGGAGCGAAATCGCCTTTTTAAAAATGTAATTACTGTAACAAGGACTTCACAAGAGGGACGCGCTTACTGGAGGTGCTGGCTGCACCAATCACAAGACAAATTATCAAAGAATGGCCAGCCGTCCCCATCCGCTTCCTGATATAACAGTATTCAGCCTTATATAATAGCACAGTGGTAAAGTCTGTGGCTGCAATTCCGTGGCCCAGCGTTGGATCCTTGCTCGGGACACTGTTAAAAATACCATTGATGCCAGAGGTTACCACCCCTGTGAGCAGGGGGTGGGGGGTTTGAGTCAGCTGTCTGAGGTCTTCCTGCTTAGTCAGCCATAGCCGAAGCTGACTCGGGTCTCAGGTGGGTGGAGAGGTCGCTGAGCCACACATTACAGGGATTATCCTTGTGATGTGTGCTATAATTGTGTTTCATACACACAGTGTGTGCTACACTCTGTCCCAGTGACTGCCACTCGCTGGCACCTTTAATAACCTTTTAATAACAGTACGAGACATACTATAAATGTTTAAATATAGAATAAGGTTAAATACCGAAATATCCCTGCTGCTCTACTTTATCTTATTGTTATCAAGGTTTATATTACTTATTCTTTTTTGAGGCTACAATCCCTTTCATAAAATACTTTAGTTGTAATAATAGGAGAATAATACTGATCGCCTGAGGCACTGACAGGCATATCATTATATTCCTCACCAATGTGATAAGGAGGTGGAATATTGCAGCCATGTGAAGATGCATGTCAACCATGGTTGTTTATCCCTGAGAGTTGCCATGTTCAATTATATCAAGTTCGTCACAACAGATCTCCAATATCATACCATATAATTAATAAATCTAATAAAATATAAATGTCCCGAGTGTTTTATTAACTAACCTTTCACATTTGAATCATTTGCTAAGGAGGTGGAAGATTTCCACTTCGATGGATACTAATACGAATTAAATAATTTACCTCGAGACAGAATCTTCTGCTCCGATGTTCGAAATGAATCAAAACAAACCCCTGAACACTTTCTTCTATGCTAAAGTAATACCATACATTATTCTGCCTTGATTACTGAATGTTATTCTAACCATGTTGGTATATCTATAATACTTATTAAATGGGCCTCATAAATATCATCAGTATATATTCATATGCTGTTAATATTCGGAGCAGACCAGGGCCGATGATTTGGCTTCGGCACTTAATGTTTCAGCCAATCACATCCATCCATACAAAGCTTGTTGGTTCCGTGTGATCCATTCATAAATTACGAGTGTTTACTACGGACCATCTGCTAGATATCGCCACACACTAGCATATTTTGGTTGCGATCTTTTCTTGGGCAACTGTACAGTGTGAACCAGGCCTCACACCTATAGATAGATAGATAGGTACAGTGTGAACCAGGCCTCACACCTATAGATAGATAGATAGGTACAGTGTGAACCAGGCCTCACACCTATAGATAGATAGATAGGTACAGTGTGAACCAGGCCTCACACCTATAGATAGATAGATAGGTACAGTGTGAACCAGGCCTCACACCTATAGATAGATAGATAGGTACAGTGTGAACCAGGCCTCACACCTATAGATAGATAGATAGGTACAGTGTGAACCAGGCCTCACACCTATAGATAGATAGATAGGTACAGTGTGAACCAGGCCTCACACCTATAGATAGATAGATAGGTACAGTGTGAACCAGGCCTCACACCTATAGATAGATAGATAGGTACAGTGTGAACCAGGCCTCACACCTATAGATAGATAGATAGGTACAGTGTGAACCAGGGGCCGGATACTCAAAACGGGTTGTAACTTCCGACGTCGGATCTCATTTGGGACGTCGGATCTCACTTACGACGTCTGATCTTACGAACAATTTAGGATGTTGTATTTCGTGTCGTAAGACAAGATACTCAAAACAAATTTCCGACGTCCTAATCGGTTCGTAACTACTTAGGACTGTCTTTTCCTCTAGGACATCGGAAAATCTTCAGCCAATCAGGTGGCGTCTTTCATGTGGATCCAGCCAATGAAAAGCAAGGAATGCCACAGTGCCAATATGGACCCCATCAGCTGTGTTGTGTAAACATAAAGTGATGCTGGGACGTGAGAAGCGTGTGATGCAGTGACAACAGTATTATCTCTCTCTTATCGCCTACAGAGAGACTGTCAACAGCAGTAGTAACGTCGCAATAACCAAGGAAAGGAGTGAAATGAGAGTGACAGGTAAGTTTTTAGTAACATCATTGACTATTGACGTTCATAATAACCATTAAATATTAGTTTTTCTATGATATTTATGTACTATATTGCCATTGTGCAGTAGATTGTTTCTTCCATTGTTACTAGTAGGCATATATAACGGGTTGCCACAATTAAGTCCCAGCTGTAGTCTGCTGTGGTTCTGAGGTTTGGTTAGAGCAGGTTAATTACCAAAATTTGACTTGGGGAAAAACATATTAGAGAACTGCATTAGCTTAAATATTTGTTGTTGCTCTTGCATTATACATTTAAGTGTGCATCAAAATATTTGTTAACTCATCAGGTTAGGTTAGGTATGTAATTAAAGAAATGTTGGGGTACAATATGTAGGCTATTCTAAGTGATCATTAAATACTGTATGATGTAGGATAGTTTTAGGAATTCCATCAACTAATGTAATGTATTGAGAAAGATTGGCAGAATTATACTTCACAATACAGAAAGAAATTAAGCATTCAAGAAGCCCAATACAGTATACTGTACTGTACTAAAGTTTGATTACTTAAAGCAATGCTGCAATGATACTACTGTTCATCTTAGCTATGACTGTAATTTAATGGCTTTTACAGGTGGTGGAATACCTGACACAAAGGACTGGAAGCCTACAGAGGAGGCACTACTTGCTCTCAACGAGACAGAGGCTATTGAGGGGCACTCTGGCCCTTTCGAAAGCAAGGACGTCATTGCTGGTAAATTTGATTAATTTTTACGGAGTGCACATTGAGACAATGTTCTCTCACAAAAGATAATGGAAGAACTGTGTAGGGGATTGTCATGCCTTTCTCAGTGACTTTGTATTGTTAGGCCTGTACATTTAAGGTCTAAAATAACTTATAGAGTGCAGGGGAATGCAAGGCCCCAATTCTGTACTGTATTTGTGTCTTTTATACATACAGTATTATGGTTATTATGTGTTGTCTGTTACTACAAAAGCTCAGAGTAAACATGTTGCATTAGTACTGGATATACTGTTGTGTAACACTGCACACATTATTGTTACAGATGAGCCTCTGCCATCGACCTCTGCTGGTAGTGTTGCCAGACCCATACCGTTGACAAGGACACATGATGAGCATGCACCACTACCCAGTAAGTAGATGCATAATTGGTCATGAAGATGTTGCTGAGCTTAGCTGATGTTCATTATATAATCTTCAGTAGGTTGACGAGATGCAATACATACTGTACTGTATTGAAGATGTTGTTCACTAGTGGTTCTCAAATCTTTTTTCAGCAGATGTTAGGCCAAGTGTGATTATATTTATATATGTTGGGTGACAGTGAAATGTATGTACAGTTTTACCAAAGAAACTGCAATGCAGACAGGAAACTTTGAGGAAGAAGTACTAAGCAAAAAGAAACTTAAAGGAAAAAGGCGGCCCCATGTTTATTGCTCCCACTATGCATCACAGTTCCTTTTTCATTGTAACCATATTACATAAACACAGCACTTCTTATTGTTACAGATTTTGGTGGCAGGAGTAGATGACCCAACACGCCACTTTACAATGTCTGTAGAACATATTGACTTTGAGAGTTCAGGCCTGTTAGAAAATATTCAAAGTCACGAACCATCAGAAAACATTACCATTCCCCAGACAGTGACTTTTGACCATGCCTACTGTAGATCACCACCTCCAGCATCAAGTATGAGGGCAAGTAGATCTGAGAGTCATGACACCAGTAGCCGTGTTCACAGCAGCCGTGCCAGTCCACAGCCCTGTATCAGTGACCAGATGCTGGCAGTACAGGGAGAAATTCTGCAAGTGTTGAGAGGCAGCCTCCCAAGAATTGGCTCTGCACTTGAGGAACTTACAGAGTTAGCCAAACAATGTGATACTGTGCCAAACTAATTAGGTTATTTAACAGTGTGCTGCTTCTGTACAATAAGCAGTTGAATGCAATACAGAATTATATTTTCACAAAGTCTTTATTACTGGTAATATGTTATCGAGTGTTAATGTAGCTGTACAGTGATTATGCTAACAGAACTCTCACTAACTTTAATTTTGTTTTCAAATGTGATTATATTTTAGGTGTGTCATGCTGTGATAGTATTTTAATACTGTACTGCTTTTGAACAATAAACAATTGAATGTAATCTGTAGAATTATATTTTCACAAACACTTTATTACGGTTAAAATGTAGTTTTGAGTGATATTGGGATAAGTAGGAGATGTAGTAATTAACAACAATGTATTTATTTAAATTTACCAAGTTTATTTCATGTAAAGAAATTATCTACAATATCGAGCCCGAAGACGACTGTTATTCCAGATGAAGGAGTCGTGGGTACTGCCAGGGTATCTCATACTATAATGCTAAATTATTTTCTCACTGGTGCAAACACACTGCACATTCAGGGAGTGATAGCCTTTCCTATTAATATATACTTGTGGATTTATATTTGTAGCCTTGATAGGTATATGAGTACCATCAAGGGCTCCAATCACTCAGGGAAAACCATTCACTGCATGGAATCCTCTGCAGGCTCTGCCAATTTCCACAATACCTGAGGGCATCTTTATTTCTACTCTTGCCTTCTCAGCCAACAAATGTACTACAGCAGATTTCACCACTCTACTCACACTTGCTTGAGTCACTCCAGCAGAATCTCCAATCACACTTTGAAAGGTTCCACTAGTTAGCTAATACTCGTAGAGTTACTAACACTTGGGTGTGTGTTGGTATACCATGAGATCTCCTCTTTTGTCGACGAACATATGGGTCAATTGGCAAGTTCCTGGCACAAGTTTAATTAAGATTTCTTGATGAGGAAATCTATAATAGCGAAGTAAGTGTTCTTCACTAACATGTAGAGGGTCCAATGGATCCCTATACACTCTTTCCCTCCGTAGGCGACGCCTATTCTCATATGCAAACCACTATAAGTTCCATCACATTTGTAAATTAGCGCTCGGTGTTCAGTTCATTCAGCTCTCCCACAACAACAAACAACAAGACGTGACGTGGGTGATGGTGTTTTGCCAACACAGCAACGGGGACTCGGGGAGAACCACTGGAGGATTGACAAAAATATATACGTTTTCTATGTGTTTCGGGTCTTAACTCACTTGTGACAGGGTCGCGCGGATTGTAAATCCGCGTGTCTTAAGACCTCACAAGATGGCTGCCCACAGTGCCGAATTTTTTTTGAGTATAAGGTCTTAATGTTTTGAGTATGTGGACCTAACTCGCCTGGGGAAGTTAGGACGTCCCAAATGAGATAGGACGTCGTAAATTGCTTTGAGTATCCGGCCCCTTCAAACCAAAATTTTGACCGACTAAAAAATTTCAAAAATCCATATATGTCAATTTTGAGTAATGGATATGAGAGGGGGGATAATTTTGAGGGGGGGTTTTACTCCAAGGGGGGGGGAGAAATTTGCCCCGTTTTGCTCTCAGATTCACCGTTTTCGAGATATCCAAAATTTTGAGTCAAATTTTGAGTGGGTAAATATATATGGATTTTGATGAAATTTGGTGAGAAGGGAGAATATAACATTAGGTAAAACTAACTTTTTCAGATTTATTCTATTGTTTATATTTTTCGAGTTATAAACGTTTTTTGAGTTGAAATTTTAATCCAAAAAACGCTCATAAGTCAAAATATTTTCGTTATAAACCAAAAGTAAAAACGGGATTATGTGTTAATTAATAAATTCTACCTTCAAACAAAGTTTGGTCAAAATCCATATATATTTAGTGGGTCAAAATTTGATCCAAAATAAAATCAAATTTTTGAATTAGTAAATATATATATTTTTTAACCAAACTTTGTGTGAAGGTAGAGTTTATTAATTGACACATAATCCCGTTTTTACTTTTGGTTTATAACGAAAACATTTTGACTTATGAGCGTTTTTTTGGATTAAATTTTCAACTCAAAAAACGCTTATAACTCGAAAAATATAAACAATAGAATAAATCTGAAAAAGTTAGTTTTGTCTAATGTTATATTCTCCCTTCTCACCAAATTTCATCAAAATCCATATATATTTACCCACTCAAAATTTGACTCAAAATTTTGGATACAAATTTGCATATATCTCGAAAACGGTGAATCTGAGAGCAAAACGGGGCAAATTTCTCCCCCCCCCTTGGAGCTACACCCCCCCTCAAAATTATCCCCCCTCTCATATCCATTACTCAAAATTAACATATATGGAATTTTGACATTTTGAGTCTGTCAAAATTTTGGTTTCTCGAAAAGGACTGAGAAAGTGTGTGTGTGTGTACGTGTGTGTGTTTACGTGTGTGTGTGTGTGTGTGTGTCTTTTTAAGGGGTCTCTTTAATAAATTATATAAATACGTAAATAAACGATATATTTACACTAATTAATATTTTAAATTACGTAGGAAATTAAATTAAATCTATAATATTAATGGGAAATTATTATATATAAATAATTTTGACTTAAATGTTGAAAAAAATGAAAAAATAAATTACGTTCCAATAATATTCTGGTCGAATCCAAGATGGCTGACTGGTAGGGGAGTAATCATATCCTTATATTTATTTAAATGGTATTACAGCTATTATTAGGTAATTATTATATATTTATATATGTAATTAATTATATATAACTATAATTACATCATATATAGTCATAATTATAGTCAAAATATGCTTAAAACAAGATGGCTTCTATAGTGTATTCCCCCGCTAAGGGAAGAATGGACTCGACCCAAGATCTAACTTTATAAACCAGCACTGGTTAAATTCTAAGATTGGGTACATATGGGATTATTTAAGGTAAAATTTTGGACAATCTAAGGTAATTTCCACGAAGGCTTATTTGAGATAGAGTGAGGATGTATGTATGTGTGTGTGTGTTATTGAAATAAAATAATATATGATACTCTTAAAGGATATTTTAATATAACAAATTACAAAAATACATAAAAATATCCTATATAAATAATTAATTCAATATTTAAGGTAAATTTTTAGTGGATCAATCTAGGGATTTTTTTTTTTAACCCAATTATAAGTTGGGAATTTTGGGACGCCTTCAGTCACCTTCTAGCCACGGTGGGGTGTAGACGTACGAATTTTCTCTCCTCTCCTCGTGTTTTCGTAAGTTTAATGTGTGTGTGGTGTATACGATGGTGTGTGTGGTACGATACGATGGTGTGTGTGGTGTATACGATGGTGTGTGGTACGATATGATGGTGTGTGTGGTGTTTAACTTTACTTTATTTACATCAAAACAAAGATGGCTGATCAGGTGGTATTGTCAATTTCATTCTTTATTTTGCTTTTTTGTGCAATAATGTCGATTTATTTAGTATATATGTGTATCCAGAGAGATGGGAGATTATATACTACATATTATAGGTAAGTTAAGAGAGAGAGAGAGAGAGAGAAAGGGAGAGAAAGAGAGATAAAGTGAGAGAAGGAAAATTTTCTATTACATATCTACCCACCCCAAGCCTGTCCCCCTATTCCCTCACCCCCCCAAGCCTGTCCCCCGATTCCCACACCCCCCCAGTTCCCCCCCAAGCCTGTCCCCTACTCCTGCACCCCCCAAAGAAAGTCATATAGAAAATAATACCACAGAAATAGACAAAATATTTAAGTGAAATTTATTACTTGTTGTCTCATACTATTTATTTATCTATTTATTTATTTATTTCCTGCTATATTATTATTCAATGGCTTTCCACAGTATGATATAACGATAGATATATTTATAAACTATATCACAGAGTAATATAAATTTAAATCAGCTTCGAATTAAATAATAATATTGAACATTTCGGAATATTTTTACAATTTGCCACAACTCCATTTCGAAAATTTTACTATTGTTGTAAAATCATATACGTATTGTTTATTATTACCAAGATTATTATTATTATTTATATTTCACTATTACAAACCATTTATTTACAACATTCTAAGACTATTTTATTTTATGGCATTTCCTCTACAAATGCCCCATTTTCTTTTTTCGTATTTGTTTATTTTTTCATATAACTGATTCTTACTTAATTTATTTATTTGTGTGTTTTCCCCATTAACATTTTATTACTATTACAGACTACCGGGACGTAACCTGTACAGACTACCGGGACCTAACCTGTACAGACTACCGGGACCTAACCTGTACAGACTACCGGGACCTAACCTGTACACACTACCGGGACCTAACCTGTACACACAACTGGTAAATTACGGGAAATGACCGGGGCAAAATACTGGGACCAAGCCGGATCTGGCAACACTGCTACAAAATGGTAATTATTTCAATAAATACCGTAATATGATTTTAGAACGCATAATAATAATAATAATAATAATAATAATCTTGGTAATAATAAACAACACATATATAATCTTACAGCACCTCATAATAATAATAATGATAATAATAATAATAATAATAATAATAATAATTTTTTTTTAACACCCGCTGATAAAAACTTAAAAAAAAAAAAAAAAAATTATCACCCGCTTAGTAAAACGTAAAAAAAAAAAAAAAAAAAAAATTATCACCCGCTAAAAAAAAAAAAAAAAAAAAAAAAAATTATCACCCGCTTCGTAAAACGTAAGCTTCTTGTATATCTTCCTCTTGATGTTTCCTCATGTTTATATCCTCTCCTCTCCTCTTGAATATCCCTTCTGTACAGTCCTTGTCATAAATACATCACATTAATTAAATAATAATAATAATAATAATAATAATAATGACGATAATGATAATGATAATAATAATGACGATAATGATAATAATAATAATAATAATAATAATGATGATAATAATAATAATAATAATAATAACAATAATAATAATAATACAGTAATACAATAATAATAATAATAATATATTTATAATTTTTTTTTATTTAATTATTTATTTAATTATTTATTTATCTATTTATTTATCTATTTATTTATTTATTTATTTATTTATTTATTTATTTATCTATATATTTATTTACAGACTACCGGGACCTAACCTGTACAGACTACCGGGACCTAACCTGTACAGACTACCGGGACCTAACCTGTACAGACTACCGGGACCTAACCTGTACACACTACCGGTAAATTACGGGAAATGACCGGGGCAAAATACTGGGACCAAGCCGGATCTGGCAACACTGCTACAAAATGGTAATTCTTTCAATAAATACCGTAATATGATTTTATAACACCTCATAATAAAAATAATAATAATAATAATAATAATCTTGGTAATAATAAATAACACATATATAATCTTACAGCACCTCATAATAATAATAATAATAATAAACACGTATATGATTTTACAACACATAATAATAATAATAATAATAATAATAATAATAATAATAATAATAATAATAATATTAATAATAATAATAAAAAAAAAAAAAAAAAAAAAAAAAAAAAAAAAATTATCACCCGCTTAGTAAAACGTAAAAAAAAAAAAAAAATTATCACCTGCTAAGAAAACGTAAAAAAAAAAAAAAAAAAATTATCACCCGCTTAGTAAAACGTAAGCTTCTTGTATATCTTCCTCTTGATGTTTCCTCTTGTTTATATCCTCTCCTCTCCTCTTGAATATCCCTTCTGTACAGTCCTTGTCATATATACCTTACATTAATTAAATAATAATAATAATAATAATAATAATATACCTCACATTAATTAAATAATAATAATAATAATAATAATAATAATAATAATAATAATAATATACCTCACATTAATTAAATAATAATAATAATAATAATAATAATATACCTCACATTAATTAAATAATAATAATAATAATAATAATAATAATAATAATATACCTCACATTAATTAAATAATAATAATAATAATAATAATAATAATAATGATAATAATATACTTATCATTTTTTTAGCTTCTATATCTTTTACCAGATGTGGGCACCTAACCTAATTTGCATATTGAACATGAGGAATATTTACAAGTCTAAATTTACAAATGTCCGTCTGATAATACCCATAATCTGATTTTCCTTATTTATTTTTTCAGAGAGATGCTCAGAGAATGACAACAGACAGAGAGAGAGTGTGTGTGTGTGTGTGTGTGTGTTACGTGTGGCAACTTGTACAGGTTACTCATCAGCTGACACACCAAAAACAAACACCGGTAAGCACTCTTCAGAAATATATATGACATTTTAGTATAAAACGAGAAATTATCTTCAAAATACATAAAGGTAATATATATGACATTTTAGTATAAAACGAGACATTATCTTCAAAATACATAAAGGTAATATTATTTTGAAGTTTCCTGAGTGAGTTCTCTAATCAGTAACATTGGAGGGAAATGTTTATTAATGTTTACAAACAAAGGAACATCAACCCGGGTTGGTGGTGGGTGGGTTCTATTTACACCAGACAACCCGGGTTTTTCGGAGCAACCCGGGTTGATCAAGTGGGATAAATAGAAG